>JAJOZX010000617.1:480000-882500 GCA_023014485.1 Bathynomus jamesi | reverse complement strand
TGAACGAGCCGCCGATGCAATCACACCTTCACATTGTCCTGCTCGCATTGTTGGTCTTCCCGATCGTGGTCTGTCCTTGATGGAGCCAGTTTCAAACACCTTTTTCTCCCAGCGTAATACCGTCTTGTTTGGTGGTGCAGCCTTATTGAATCTTGTGTTGATATCATTCTGGATATCATGCATCGTTTTGCCAGTATGTGACCTTTCATGAGCTCATGTGCTCATCACTATCCTTTCCTCCAGAGTGTAAGTGGACTGGTCTGCCATTGTTCACACAACTCTAATACGTGGAAAAGAAAAAAAAATGTCACTGAATCACATATAAATTCAATTAATCACACAAAAATAAAATTGGTATTACAATATGTACATTTCGTAGGTGGATGACAGGACTTTTCGAACACCCTGTACATTGTAATATACATACACACAACATGCAACAGTAATTACTATACTCGGCATTTTATCATTAGCAAAGTACGAGTTCGCTTTATTAATATGAGATAATTAAAATACAATATCTTCAACATTAAGATTTAATATGATTGTAAGATATGCCCCCCAAAATTTTTTTTTTACATAATTTGATCACTTTTAGACTTATTTTTTAGATAAAAATTACTTTTGAGCAATATTTTGAAATTTTTTTTAAAAACAGGGGGTCGATGTTTTTCTTGCAAAACAAGTTTTTTTTTTTTAAAAGAACTTAAAAACATTTCGCATCACTACATACATATATATATATATACACACACACTTGCGTCGCAGTTGTCAGAGTTTATGCCGCATTATTATTGAAAAAAAAATCTGTAATAAATAAATAAGTATATTAATGAAAAATTTTCCTGTAATAAACTGAAGTTTTAAAGAATGTTTATATGTAAGTGTTTCTGGGGTTACATGTGTATGTACAATTGCCGGCAAAAAAAGTTCACCGATAAAAATGAAATTTCATAAAAGCCACAAAAATTACTAATTAGTAATTCTAACGTAAACTTTCTAATTCTAATTTAAAAATATTTTGCTAACTTTTTTCCAGCAAATGGAAGTATTGTTATTTCAACTACCTAAATGTATTATACTTTTCCCGGAAAAGAACTGCAACCGTGGAAACTTTTCCGATTCATTTAAAACTTCCGTAAGTTTACTGATCCCTCAATGAAGGATTATATAGATTCCTGTTTTCTTCTTGTCTCTCTGAAAGAATTTTCGAGAAGAAAAACAAAAACAAAGAAATTAAAGCTTGAAAGTTTAAGAGTAAGTCGAGTTAAACATTTATTGAATTCTCGCTTTCTTTTAAACTCCTAAATGTTACTCACATAAATAATGAAAGATTACTTTCACTTGCTCTCTTTTCCAAATAAACCTTCTACGCATGCAATGTGATCTTGTAGTTTCATAAATATAAAATCCATTTGTTGCCTTTAATTATTGTTTAATATAGTAGTGAATCTTACAAATAATTAATCTAAATACATTCTGAACAGGGAAAGGGAAGTTAGGTCTCTAAATAAGTTTTCACCTCCAAATTTAGATTTAAATGTAACCATATTTAGTAGAGACCAGAATTTGGGAAAATGCATATACGCATACATAAATGTATATTTGAAGGGTTATTGCATATAAGTGATGTTAATGCATATATTTGCATATTCTCCATAAATAAATTCAGCAGAGTGTGCAAAAGGGAGGTGCTAAAATGACCATACATAGAGAGGGATAAAACAATGGAATTCCTCGTAAGAGGGGCACTAAGACCAGAAGATGAACGGCTGGTGGTGGCAGTACAACAAGATCAGTAACGACGAACAAACTGGTTCAAAAGAAATAGAGGGTAACGATGAAACTGAGCTGTGTAGACTGTGCTCAAAGAGCCCAGAGACTGTTAGCCACATACTATCTGGATGCGAAGTACTCCTGCACAGGGGGTACTACACAGAGAGGCATAACGCAGTCTGTAAGCTAATTCACTTCAAACTGTGTAAAAGATATGAAATAAGTCTTGAAACAGAAAGACAATGAGAACATATTCCACATGGAATAGAAGATAATGATAAAGTGCTCCTCCTATATGATCATGAGATACAAACTGACATCACAGTATCAGGATGCAGATCAGACATAGTAGTGGAAGTTGGAGTCCCAGGGGACTGGAATGACGTAAACTATGAGAGAGAAAATATCATAAAATATCAGCGACTAAAACATAAAATACGGAGGATGTAGGATGTCGAACCTGAGATCATTCCAATAGTGGTGGGAGCGACAGGAGCAGTAAAAAAATCTACAGTAGAGTTCCTGGAACGACTGCCCATAAGTATAACATCCAGAGAAATAGTAGGGGAGGTATTACGACACAGCACCTCTATCCTACGCTTGGTACTGGGCTGTATCCCAAAATTCCTTAGGGTTAAGGTTTAACACCGGAAGTAAGAAACTCTCCCCAACTGGAGTAGAAGTGAATAAAGAAAAAGAAAAGAAAAAACGGGTAACAGAACAAAGTTGATCCGCATAATGTCGATATTATAAAGTTACTTTAAATTAGGTCACGTTAGGTTAAGTAGGGTTGTGTTAGGTGACATTGTGCCCGGTAAGGTTAGTGCAATTAGGTTAGGTTAGTTAGATTAGTCATTTTCATTGCAAATCTGAAATGCAGTTTGAAATCTGAAATCCATATACTTCCATTGAGTCGAAAGTCGACATTATAAATTCGATTTTGTTCATGTAACGCTTCTTCACGATTTACAGAAATTTTTTAATTTGCATCACTGTATTGTCAGTGCGCTAGTGCAGTTTGTGTAGAAAATGTCTTGAAAAGATCCTTTCTACAGTAAAACAATAATCCAATTAACTACATATGCAAGATCAGTTATATATCCCTTCCACTTGATATAACACCGTCTCTTACCCCTCATTTAAAAAATTGCTTGGTGATATCAGTTGACGCCTGACGGTGAACGATCGTGTTCAGTCGACAAACTGAATTTTCTCTGACAAACGACACAAATGACACGGGAAATATTAAAAAAATGCTCGTCTCGTACTGTGGGCAAATTCCTACATGAATAAGTAGGATTATATTTCATTCGCAGAAGCCGGGGTAAAAATACCACGCTTAAACAATCAACAAGGGCAATTTCATTTTTTTTAATATATCCCGGGACGAGCACAAAACAAACAACGAAACATTATCTGATTTCAGCTTTATTTATATATATATATATATATATATATATATATATATATATAGAGAGAGAGAGAGAGAGAGAGAGAGAGAGAGAGAGAGAGAGAGAGAGAGAGAGAGAGAGAGAGATTATAATTTTCGCTTAGGTTTCGATTAATTTTAAGCAACTTTTACTTAATAATTTTTCTCTCCAAAAAGCCGTTTCCGTGTTTTAGGGTGGGACAGACAGACAGACAGACAGACAGACAGGCAGCATACCACTAATTATAGATAGAGATAAATTGTAATAATATGAAGCATGGAACATTTTTTGTTTTAAAAAATAAGTGTATATTTCAAACTTTTACCGCATATCTTTTTTTCATTTTTTAGTGCAAGAACTATTTTGTCCCCCCATTTACTTCCCGAGTCTTTATCTTTGTTTATCGTCCTCGTTGATGATGAAGATATGTCGTTAAATCGAAGAAGAGTTGGGTAAATGATGGTTTACATTCGTTTGCCGTTAAGGAACTGAAGGTCATTAAGTGTTGTCCTTTGAATTTGGGGAAATGTGTCTGCGATAAAGTGGTAAAATTTAATTATTTAAAGAGAAATGTGAATACAGTCTGGTAATAAAAATCTCATTTTCATTCGGCTGTTAGGTGAAACTTAATTAAAGAGGAAATAAAGTTTTATGGCATTACACAACTGAATAACAGGAACGTATCTGTTTAATGAACATAAATGACTTAGACTCCTTCGTATCCTCGATTGCCATGGAAGCATGATAGGATATTCTCTGCCGAATTTTAAACTACTTTTTGTGATTCTCGATGCTTGTCATTCCCAAAAAATGTTGAAAGCTCAATTTTTATATAATTTATATATATACACAGTATATATATATATATATATATATATAATATATATATATATATATATAAACTTGCATGCAAAGGTTTGGGGCACCCCTGCAAAATTCTTGAAAATGTTGGAATTGAGATACATGCAAAGTATAAATGTTCAAACATAAAAAAGAATAGGAAAAATATTAAAAAAAAAAATCATGAGTAAAGATAAAATAATATAGTATATTATTAGATAATATTTAGATGTCCAGAAAATTCGGTCTTGGAAATTTTGGTTAGGTTAGGTTAGGTTAGGTTAGGTCAGGTCTTGTAAATTTCGGTTAGGTTAGGTCAAAAAAATTGCCCCGAACTAATAATGCCCTTGAAGCATTTCATTCCGCATTGAAATCATCAGTTAGAAGCAGACTAAAATTTCACATTTGCAACGAGGAGAGAAGCCAAGTAAAAAGAAAAAATATGGAAACACTCGAATCGCGCATCGAAATACTCGCGCAAAAGTACGTTCAAAGTGATAAAATTGCCTTCTTAAAATCTGTCGCTCATAAGCTTAATTTCATTTTAACTATTCTTTTCGAGTCTCAAGACCGAATCTTCCAAGACCGAATTTTCTGAGACCGAATCTTCTTTTATGTTTTACCCATTATTTAGGGTATCTTTTTTAGTTTTAAGTTTTAAACAACAAAACAATTCCTTTAATAAATCTTTTCAAATTCTCGTTTGTTTTCATTATAGCTAGCAAATGGGATTTAAATATTTTTTGCTATCTGAGCTCATAGATTTACTTCAATTTTCCGAGACCGAATTTTCCGAGACCGAATTTTCCAAGACCGAATATTCCTAGCACCAATATTTATTAACTAAGACTGCAGCGCAAAAGTTTAGGTAACCTTCATATCAATAATTCGTAGAATCTCCTTTTGTTGCCATTACTTAAAGCACACGCTTCATATATGTATCACCTTTTGGGTTCGTTTCTTTGGTAACCATTACTATTTTCTTTGTACAAAATGCCTCCAAATCGGTAAAATTCTTCGGATTTCTTGTATGAACCTTCGCTTTAGATCTCCCTCAACACGCTTGATGATATTGAGGCCCAGGGACTGTGAAGTCCATTCCAAACTGATTTTCTTCTTCCCAAATCATTTTACTATACTTCTGGATGTAAGTTTTGCATCGCCATCCTGTTGCCATATCTAACTACGTCCCATCTTCAATTTGCTCAGCAGTGACAAGAGGTTTACATCCAAAATATACTGATGCTTTGTTGAATTCATTGTTCCATCAACTTTAACCAAAGTGTCCGTACCTACAGATGATACATAGACTCAAAGCATGCTCGAGTAGCAACCGTACTTTACTCTTGGAATGGTTTTTTTCTTTATTAAATACCTTTTGAATGTAGCCGAAAAGTTCGATTTTTGTCTCGTCAAACCAGAGAATCTTGTTCTAGGACACTTAAGAATTATCGAAGTGGTTCTGAGCATTCTTTAAACGTGAAGCTTTGTGATGATGACGACCCAGAAATGTTTTTTTTTCTTTGCGGCCTTCCCGTGTGGACAGTTCTTGTGGAGTGTTCTCTGAAACTTTGACATGTTTACTGAGGTACTTGCTGTTTCAAGGGACGACTGGAAGTCCTTAGCAGTAAGTCAGGAGTTTCTCAGCGACATCCAGGATAATCTTCTTCGCAGCTGTAGGGAATATATTGGGAGATGTTCCTGATTTTAGTAAGAATACAACATTACAAAACTGCTCCCATTTCTATATAACATTCCGAATCGTGGTAACAAGTAGGTCGAGACACTCGGAAATTTTATAGCCTTTTCAAGACTTATACGCTTCGACAGTCTTCTGTTTGAAGTCTCTTGAAGAAACTGTTGTTGGTTTGACAAAAGATTAAAAAATCGCTCTTTTCATAACTAAAACGCTGAAGATATACCTATTAGAATGTATGTAGATTTTAGATTTTATAAATCTACAGTAAATGCGAGTAAGTTCTGATGATGACTGCATACCCTTGTGATGTATCCATAGATACTTTTACGGTTTACTCCCAATTCATGATATTCTCATTCACGTCTTTCCCACTTTGGTCCAGGTTAGGTTAACTAAGGTTACGATAAGCTAGTTTAGGTTAGGTTTGATTAGGTTAGGTTAGGCTAATGTTATGTTATGCTAGGAAATATTAGCTATTTCCCATTAGGGGTCTTTACCGCGAGTGGGAATGGGAATGACATTGAATGCGCGGTAATCACTTTTGCATGCAATTATATATACATACATACATACATACATGATGAATAAAATCACGAAGGAAAGGAAACACAGAATGGTGCTCAAGCGCTTTCGTCTAATATATATACACACACACACACACACATATATATATATATATATATATATATATATATTATATATACACACACACACACACACACACACACACATACAGGGCGTCCCAAAAAAATGTATACACACTTTAAATAATTATAAAGGCAGTGTTTATTAAAATACATTTCATTTTCAAAATGTAATAGAATCTACAGACATTATTTAATTGTTTTGTCAACGCCTGTTTTCAAACTGACGTCCGTTCTGGTCCAGGCACTGCTGATAACGCGAAGCAATGGAATCGCAAACATCACGAAACATTTCGTTTGGTATTTGTGTGCATTCTCGTTCAATGGCTGCTCTCAATTCAGCGACTGTTGCAGGTTTTATAGCGTAGACTTTGTCTTTTAAGTATCCCCATAAAAAAAGTCTAGTGGTGTGAGGTCTGGTGAACGCGGAGGGTATTCTACGAAACCCCTTCGTCCAATCCACATCCACATCGTGCCAAGTACCACTCGCAATACTCCACTCTTCGGTCCGGATCATCTTCATTAATAGCATGGACTAATCTTGGAATGTAACTTTTCCATTGACAGCGCTTCAAAATGCGTTGGACAGACGATTCTGAAATTCCTACCTCACGACTCGCCTGCCGCACAGATTTTCTTGGACTTTGGTGATACGTTTCCAGTACTCTTTCTTGCTTTGTGGGGCTTGTCGATGTCCGTGGTCTTCCGGAACGCTTCTTGTGGACATTCTGAACAGTTCCATCGGCTTCAAACTTATCTCTAATTCGAGTGATGGTAAGTCGCGTTGGTGGATCTGTTTGAAACTCCCTCCTAAACTGTCTTTGCACTTCAACTGCGTTTTCACACTTCCAGTAGCATTTTAGAATGAATTTCCTTTTTTCAAAGCTTAGTCTGACTGCCATTTTTAATTCTAATTTAACTTGGAAAGAAAGAAACATCAATTGAGCTATCAGCTGTTAAAGTGTGTATACATTTTTTTGGGACGCCCTGTATATTTTTTATTTTTTTATTTTTTTATTTTTTTTTAAAGTTCGGGAAGAACCGATTCGCCTCTATTTAAAAGGGCATATCTCGGCGGAAAAACAAAGAAAAAGTGAGAGGAAAGACAGGAAAAAGAAAGGGTGGAGGGGACAGTCGAAGTGGAAAAAGACCAAGGATGACAAGTATATATATATATATATATATATATATATATATATATACACACTCGGATAATTCAAAAAGTATCCGCACTTTTTATTTTTACAATTTTATTTTCACATCTGATAGATTATAAACACATCACTTCTCAACATAGTCTCCTTGTTTCTCAATACACTTAGTCCAACGATCTACAAGCTTCCTAATGCCATCACAAAAGAATGTTTTTGACTGTGTGCGTAGCTAGTCATGCACCGCCTCCTTCAGGCTATCATCGCCTTGGAATGACTGTATGGGGTCATATATAGGTAAAACTAAGACATTTAAAATCCCGTATTTACGAACATCTCGGTAAAGCGGTCCGTACAAATTTACCCCTTGGCAAACCACCTAATTCTCTCATACGTAATCACTCGCACAACAATAACCACCCAATTTCACAGTCTAATTTCGCCATACTTGCTGCTGGAAGCTCTGACCTTAAGCTTAAAATTATGGAGTCTCTGTTTATTTATAAACTAAAACCAGACCTAAATTCTGACGAATCATCGATAGATCTGCTATGTTTTGGTTAAGGTACTAGTTTATTTTATTTACGTTTTAGTTTTAATGCTTTTACTTTTTATAATTTTAACTTTTTAACTTCACATTTATTTACCTTTTAGTTTTAATGTTTTACATTTTCTTAGCTACTTTTTATAATTTTTTGTTTATTTTAAATTGTTATTAAGCAATTTGTATTTTGTATGTGATTTGGCATTTTATTGTTTTAACCCTGAAGATGGAATTAGTGCATTCCGAAACGTTGGTACTATTAAACCTTGAAGGATGTTTGTATTTTCTCTGGTGTTCCTGTTTATTATTAAACTGCGTTTTCCGCGCCACCAATCAATAGCCGATATATATATATATATATATATATATATATATATATATATATATATATATATATATATATATACAGGGCGTCAGGGCGTCCCAAAAAAATGTATACACACTTTAACAGCTGATAGCTCAATTGATGTTTCTTTCTTTCCAAGTTAAACCCATTAGAATTAATAATGGCAGTCAGACTAAGCTTTGAACAAAGGAAATTCATTCTAAAATGCTACTGGAAGTGTGAAAACGCAGTTGAAGTGCAAAGACAGTTTAGGAGGGAGTTTCAAACAGATCCACCAACGCGACTTACCATCACTCGAATTAGAGATAAGTTTGAAGCCGATGGAACTGTTCAGAATGTCCACAAGAAGCGTTCCGGAAGACCACGGACATCGACAAGCCCCACAAAGCAAGAAAGAGTACTGGAAACGTATCACCAAAGTCCAAGAAAATCTTGCGGCAAGCGAGTCGTGAGGTAGGAATTTCAGAATCGTCTGTCCAACGCATTTTGAAGCGCTGTCAATGGAAAAGTTACATTCCAAGATTAGTCCATGCTATTAATGAAGATGATCCGGACCGAAGAGTGGAGTATTGCGAGTGGTACTTGGCACGATGTGGATGTGGATTGGACGAAGGGGTTTCGTAGAATACCCTCCGCGTTCACCAGACCTCACACCACTAGACTTTTTTTTATGCGGATACTTAAAAGACAAAGTCTACGCTATAAAACCTGCAACAGTCGCTGAATTGAGAGCAGCCATTGAACGAGAATGCACACAAATACCAAACGAAATGTTTCGTGATGTTTGCGATTCCATTGCTTCGCGTTATCAGCAGTGCCTGGACCAGAACGGACGTCAGTTTGAAAACAGGCGTTGACAAAACAATTAAATAATGTCTGTAGATTCTATTACATTTTGAAAATGAAATGTATTTTAATAAACACTGCTTTTATAATTATTTAAAGTGTGTATACATTTTTTGGGACGCCCTGTATATATATATTTTGTATAATACCTTTGGTACCTTTGGTTAGCTTCCGCCCGAATTGTTCATTCACGAAGGTCAAGCTTTTCACTCCACCTTAGACCTACAGTTTAACGTGGAATCCGAACCACGCCCCATCAGCAGCCCAGCGTCTTAACCACTAGGCCACCTAGGGTACCCATTTATCTACAACCACTTTCTTTATTGTGTGGAAGGATGAACAGCTGGGTTTTGCTGCGCGCCGGCTGCCGTCGGGTCTCGAACCCGGGGCCGATGGATTCGTAGTCAGCGACGCTAACCACTATACCACCGAGGCGCATTGCCACCGAGGCATATATATATATATATATATATATATGCAATATCATCCATGAACACGCACGATTTTGTAAAATGTAAAAATTGCCCCCACCAAGATTCGAACATTGTGCAAAATCGTGCGTATTCATGCATGATATTTTACTTTTGGGACTCCAGCGTTGCATCAGATAATTTGAATGAAATGCTTATCATTACCTCGATTGAGGAAAGGTTGGGACGTAAAATACGAAAGTGTTATTCGTTTCCTCGGTTGTTTAACCCTTTAAGGAAAACTGGTACAAATTGCTAACGTTTGAAATACACGCATTCATAACTTAACTCTACAAAAAATTCAGGGCTTAAAGGGTTAAATACATGACAGGTTGTGTTAACTTTAATCCAATCGTAGTGTAGTGGCTAGCGCCCTTTCTAATCAAAAGGTGTTGGGATCGCATCCTAATGGGCGCAAATTTTTCATATATATATATATATATATATATATATATATATATATATATATATATATATTTTAACTGCAAACAACACACAGTATAATTAACGTAAAGAACGACGCTTGTATAGAAGAACGTTCCGCACAAGATGAGGAGAAAGAACGAATAAATGAAAAATGAGGTAACCACCCGGGAATCGAACCCGGGATCTTCCGATTGCCGGTCAGATATGATAACCACTACACCATGGGCCTCGCTTAATCAGAAGTCGTAATTCTCCTGCATACGAACAGAAACCAATGCCCTGAGGGGGCACCTCACGCATGTCGCACATATATACATTTTAACTGCAAACAACCAACACAGTATAATTAACGTAAAGAACGACGCTTGTATAGAAGAACGTTCCGCACAAGATGAGGAGAAAGAACGATGATATATATATATATATATATCTTAATAAAGAAAGGACGATATATATATATATATATATATATTTATATATTACAGACTTCGAAGTGATTATGTAGTTTCATTTATCTTCATTTTCGAAGAATTTCATGAAACAACTGAATAACTATAAATTTAATTCGCTTTTTTTTAATCCAAATAAAGCCTCTGTTCTTGACTCTTAATCTGCAACTGTACTTGAAAATTGGATTTTGGATCTCGAGACCCGAAACATTTTTCCCCGTCATCACATTATTTCTGTTTGAACTGCTTTCATTATCTAATTTCGGATGTTTTTTCGGTTGAGAGGAGTGGAAATCGAACGAAGTAAGGAAGGAATTTGATCTGAAAATGTGTTTTAAGTTTCAAATTAAATTTAGAATTGGATACATTGGTTTAATGTGTCAGGTACACTAAATGCAATTTGTGTAAAACATAAAAATCAAATAGTTCTGTAACTTAAATAGATATTAAGTTCTCTTTACTCTTTCTTTTGTAAAATAATGCTAAACTGAATTAATTTGTTTCTCGTTTTATCAATAATGCAAATAGGTCTCTTTTCACTTCGCCATTTTCGGATTTGCAACTTCGCTAACAAGTTAGCTCAAGTTAGGTTAAAGTCATGTTAGTGTTACATTAGTGAAAGGGAAAGTAATTGTTCATATGTACAAATTCCAGATGGTGCTACTGTAGTATGCGGTCTACCTACGATTCGGCGGTCTACCTTTTAATTATAGCTTCTTATCTTGTTTACTAATTGTTTGTTTACATCCCATTGTCAATCGCCCTTGACGATTGGTTAGGTTTAGTCATGATATTTTCGTTAGTTTTAACGAAAATATCATGATTAAACCTAACCAATCGTAGGTAAACCGCATACTACAGTAGCACCTTCCAGATTTCAGATTTTATAAGATTTTGGCGTTTACAGACCTCGAAGTAGTTTCTTTAAATAGACTTGAAGTTCCTCCACATGTACCACCCAGTAAAAGAGATTGAGTGAATTTTAGTTTAAAATACTGTAAATGAACAACGACGCTAGAATGCGTCAGAAAGTAAACAAAAGTTGGATCACCTGAAGATCAGGGGCCCCAGCCTTCTTTAATTAGCTTTATAAGGCTAACTAACGAAAATATCACGACCTAACTTAACTAATCGTTAGGTCAACTGTACGCCCTTGACGATTGTTTAGGTTAGGTCGTGATATTTTCGTTAGTTAGCCTTATAAAGCTAACTAAAAAAGCTGGGGTCCCTGAGCTTCAGGTGATCCCAAAAGTTTCATAATTTTTAGGAAAAGAAGAAATTCCTGAAGATGAGACTAATTTGAATTTGAAATTTAAGAGTTTTTTCATGCATGAGTGAATGAATGATTGAATGCAGTCCAGCCGGGGTCGAAATATGTGTATACATCAGCTAAAGTATCTTGGGTTCGAGATTAATAATACGAAGGCACGATCAGACCTCAACTATGATTTGAGTGAAACAAAATTAATAGCTAAAATAAAAAAAAATAAATCACTGAAAGGATTTTCATAGGAAGAGAAACTATAAAAAATTAACGAAACAAAAAAAGAATTAGCCTATTCTAACTTATTCTTCAGAGTTAATGGTATGCAGAATTCGCATGAAATGTACACTATTAGTGAACGTGGGGGAGGAGGAGGAATTTTACTGAAACAACCAACCAAAGTTTTTATTTCTGTAAATGCTGAGTATTTACAATTACAAACCAAATGGAGTCTTTAGATAGCAAAATAAAAAAAACTTGACAAATTTACGAATTTATTTTAATGCATGTTTGATATCTCTCTCTCTCTCTCTCTCTCTTTCTCCTGATACAAATTTCTTACAAGGAGTTACAAGGAAAAGAGGAAGCTTCAAAGCCCTTTCGGGCCACAAGGGGAAGTTCCTGTTATTAAACTAATTCATTTTTTAACTATTCTAGCAGTAAAAATGGATAGAAAAGTATAAGGCTCTCTCCCCACCTTCCACTCCCTCCCCGCCAAAGGCGGGTACGGAAAAAGGTTGGAGAAAATAGCTTAACCCTGGAAAAGTAGCAAGGAAAATTTGACAGGAAAGAGGAGAACAGATAA
This sequence comes from Bathynomus jamesi, assembly GCA_023014485.1. NCBI lineage: Eukaryota > Metazoa > Arthropoda > Malacostraca > Isopoda > Cirolanidae > Bathynomus > Bathynomus jamesi. Next base: position 869,810 of record JAJOZX010000617.1, on the reverse strand, counting down.
ACTAGCTTTACAATTACGCTATGCACACATAGAAATCGTACATTAGATAGAACCGTTGTATAAACTAACATCATAATGTGCTGATCGTATATCAGCTACTTGGTATCATCACAAAACCCTCGAACACATGATTTACTGTAGATTTTGTAGAAAATATCTACAGCTCTATTTACCGAAGTATCGAGCCAACAAAGACCCCCTGGCCGACTCCAAACTAGTCCCAGAAGGATTAAGAGAGAGAGGAAAAGGTCAAACTCTCCATGCCTACACCCATGTACGCGCAAAGCAATCACGCAGAAATAGAAGTAAGGCTCCTCTCCCTCTCATTCGCGTGGACCACTACCGTCAAAGTGACCATTCGGAAACTCTTTCCATTACCAGTTTCCGATTTCTCATCGCTTGTACACTCGAAGTAAACCCTGAGTACGTGATATGCTCACATATGATACTATATTCGATCAGATTATGACTGAAATCAGTAAAGACTAAATATTTTTCCTAATAAAGATATACATAAGCTGAGATATGTATGAATATCTTCTCGTGACAAATCTAAGATTTTTTTTCATTCCTGGAAATGGCAAACTTTGCAGATATCATTTTGGCACGTTTCCAGTCAATTTCTGATGTCTCAATAAATGTCTCTATTATCGCATTTAAAATATTACAGCTCTGCTAATTCGTGTCGTCGAGAGACGAGCACAAGTCTTTAAAAGTACTCTCGAAAAGCTTTAATTCACTTACACTAGAGGTTCTTCTTCTTCTTTTTCTCCTTCTTCTTACTTTTATGATGCATTTTTTTAGTAGAATTCAGAAAATGTTAAATATTTCATTTGGATGGTTTACGGTGCACTAAAATAAACTTATGGAGTGGAAAAGCTACTCAATCCTCCTGAATTTTGTTCATCCCTTGTGTATAGAAATGTTCTGAAATTTCTTGTATATTCATTACAGCAGCTATTTAGGACTGCTTCTGCTGCACGCTACGAAAATATATGTACGTAGAATTAACTGTTCCTATAAATAATCGAAGCCCAAATGTATTAAAACTGTACCATGAAATTCAATAAGAGGGAATTTCTTTTATTCTTTTAAATAATTTTTTACAATTTTGATGAAACGTGTGCTTCTAACATAATATATATACTGTATATACACCTCGTTAACGTCGTTTGGGTTCCGTGCGTCGGTCTTTCTTCACACGAAGGTCAAGCTGGTGGCCCCGCCTCTAGTCCTGGCTTGGTAGAGGAGCGAGTTGCTCTCATGAGCTCTCCACCGTACATAGCCAGGTACACCCGGCTGATCTGGTACCGTCCTGAGCCAGGCATCTAGTCTTCTCTTGAATACTTCAACTTTGACCCCTGTAACGTTTCTGAGGTCCTTTGGAAGCTGGTTGAAAATTCTTGGCCCCCTGACCACCAAGCTATTTTCCTTCAGAGTTGAGGAAGTTCCTTGTCAGGCCTTTAATTTGGGAACACTACACATTCTGCCTTTCCTATTTTCCAGCGTTGTTTAGATGGTAATTGGGTTTAGTTTGAGGTTTGGTACCAGTTTTTCGATCATTTTCCATATGTAGATTATGGTGTACCTCTCTCTTCTTCTTTCCAGGGAGTACAGATTTAGTTTACGTAGTCTTTCCCAGTAGTTGAGTTCTTTGCAGCCATCAGTCTTGGCTGTGAAATGTCTTTGCATTTCTTCTAGTTTATTAATTTCTTCCTTTTTATATGAGGAGGTCAAAACTGAGCAGTATTCAAGTTTTGGTATGATCAGTGTCCTCAGAAGGGGAATCATTACTGTCTTGTCCCTCCTTTTGAACGTTCTTAGTACCTGTCCCGCGACTCTTTTTGCTTTGTTTATTGCTATCTATCTATCTATCTATCTCTCTCTCTCTCTCTCTCTCTCTCTCTCTCTCTCTCTCTCTCTCTCTCTATATATATATATATATATATATATATATATATATATACAGTGGTGGGCACCGTTAACCAAAAAGTTAACTTCGATAACGATAATCCGTTAACCCCAATTTTTAACTCCGATAACGATAATCCGATAATTTTACTACAAAGTTAACGGAAGTTAACGATAATCCGTTAACGATAACTATTTCTTTACTAACATTTAAAAAAATCAAGGAAAAAAGCTTTAAAACCCATAGAAAATGTTTATTTATGCAAAATCCAACAATAAATAGGTATTTAACTGTATTTTTATCAGGTTTTGCAACTTTTTTGCTTAATAACTTTATTTTTATTTTTAATAAAAAATGTACTGATTACATGTTTTGAAACCCTTGTAACGACTAACCATTAACTAAATTTTAATTTACCAGAGAATTATTATGGCGGGAACTGAAAGGTAAAATTAAATTTTAGGCACATTTATTAAAGACTATGACACAATGTGCTGGTTGCCCTTCAGAAAGACCAACTTCTCAAAGTTAGGCCCAACTGCCAGTCTTGACCTCTTGGGCCTCAGGATGTCCTTGCCGAGAAAGAAGAGCCGTTCCACTGCGGCAGAGGACGGAATTGGCAGACTGAAATTATGGCGGTTTGAATTCATTCGCGGAGCGGTGATCTTCCGTGAATGACTCCTCGCAGTTAACGTGTTAACGGACTTTAACAGACTAAATATCGAGTTATCGGAAGTTAACTGGTCCGATAACGATAAATGGAAATTAACTTCCGTTAATAGTCCGTTAAAAAAAGTTAACTTCGTTAATTAACTGTTATCGGATTAACGCTTTAGTGCCCAACACTATATATATATATATATATATATATATATATATATATATATATACACACCTTTCAACCCTTCAAATGTTCCGCGCGATGATTCCTCACTTCACGAAGGTCAAGCTTGTCGCCCCTCCTCTCTCTCTCTCTCTCTATATATATATATATATATATATATATATATATATATAAAACTGACACATTTAATGCCTTCATATAAGTACATAGTATAGAACTGCCATTTATAGGCAAATTTTAGAATGGGGTTATTTAACAAATTTTATTAGATAATGCAGAGAAATGAGGTTATTTACATTAATTTTAAAGTTAAATATACGGAATAACTAAACTGAACTAAACACCATGCTACAAGATGGTGGAAACTGCCTTCTTGTATGTTTATTACTTGGTCTTTAATTTACATTCAAAATAGGAAAGATAATTTAGGAATCCCCTGTATATTTGCGCTATAACGAAAATCTCACTAAACCCAGTTTACTGTAGGTCTTCTACGGCGTCTTTAAGAATCTCTAAAGAAAACACTGAACAAATTATTTACTCGAAAATTTTGCAGAAAAATTTAATATTTAGTGTCATCATTCAAAACCAATTAAAATTCTAAATCAAACTCTGTCACGCCGTTTTGAGATACAAACGCGAAATATTTATATTTTAACTTAAGGGAAAAATGAAGATACCGTAAAATGAGTGGTACTCAAAATATTAAAATCTGATACTGAACTGTCAAAACAGAAATATTTTTTTACAATTCTGAATCATGAAGAGGGTTTGAAAAAAAAAAGGAAGTTTAAATATTATGGAAATAAATTGTTGCTTTATATTAATTAAAAGTTTTGAGGAATTTAAAGTAATATCAATAAGAAACTGGAAAATTGTTTATAAAAGAAGATTTTTTTGGCAAATATATTTTTTCCACAATCCATCCATTGGTATATAAATAGATAAGTAAATAGATAGACGTAGAGATACATGGCTATAGAAAGAGCTAAGTATATACTCGTATATATATATATATATATATATATATATATATATATATATTAGACTGGTCCAAAAAACAAAATTTTGAAATCATAACATGGTACCTCAAATTATTGTGAACCTTTATAAGAGTAACTTCTGAAAAAAATATCAGCTCATTTTAAGTATATTTAGGGGTGCCGCACTACTGTCAAAAATATCAGAAATAAAAAAAATTAGTAATATTATTTGGATTGTGGAGTAGTTATCTTCTGTAGGTATGTTACTTGTGTTGTTGAGATGATAGCATCATAGCAGTGTAGGAGAGTGTCAAATGGCATCATGCACAAACAGGATGTAAAATATGGCAAGTTCAGTAGCGACTAGAAAATCAACAGAAATGTGGCTTATTGGACAAACAATTGAGACAATATGTGGAAGAAAGCTACCATCCTATGGTGACGTTCTACGGCTTATTTTTCATCATCTACATGCCAAAAAGACGTTGAAAGATGCATCTAAAGCTGTTTGCGCTGAAGTATTGAAATTTTGGGAAATGGCAAATATACCAACTGCTGACTATCGCAATGTTACGAAAAAAATAGAAAAGGAGTATTTTAATTATAGAGAACTTCAAAAATCTAAATCTACATAGACGTTCACAGACACAAATAGATAAAGAAACTTCTTTTCAAGAACGTTTGGACGATTTATTCGATATCGCCCATGCCAATGCTCTGCAAAAAATGACAGTAGAAGAAGATAGAGCTTTTCTACAAGCTCAACAAGAGAAGGGGAGGAGAGGCTACATAGGAAGTGTGGACAAAATATGTGCTCTCAAACAATCTAAGAGAGATCTAGAGATGAAGCATTTCAACGCCAAGTTAAGAAAGAAACTGTGAGAAAGAAAATGAACACAACAGTGACTCAATTTTCGTCAAATAGTAGTTCCTCCGAGGAAGAGCCAAGTACATCAAGTACACCAGTCGCCATAAAGAAAGTGAAACTTGGTAGTCATAAACCAGCAATGGTTGTATCAACGGAATTAGCAATGACACTGGACAGAAACAAATTAAGTGATCGCCAAGCAGTATTAGTAGTAGCAGCTACTGCATCTTCTCTTGGATAATATGAAGTTGATGATATTGTTCTGAGTAGAAGTTCAATACGGAGAAAACGAATACGAGTTCGTCAGCAAATTACGGATGACATCAAGCAATCATTTGAAACTGATATTCCTCTAACAGTTCATTGGGACGGAAAGCTTATCCAAGATCTTACTGGTGATGATAGTGTGGATAGACTTCCAATTGTGTGTCAGGCGGAGGAAAATCTAAGCTTCTCTCAGTACCTAAACTTAAATCTGGCAGAGGAAAAAATATTGCAGGTGCTGTGGTCGAAGCTTTGGATGATTGGGGGCTACGAGATTGTGTGCAGGCAATGTGCTTTGACACAACTGCAAGCAACACTGGCGATAAAAAAGGAGCATGTACTCTTATTGAAAGCATACTTGAACGGCCGCTCCTCGGACTAGCTTGTCGACATCACATTCTCGAAATAGTAATAGCATCTGTCTTTGACAAATGTCACGGCGCTGCCACTGGTGGTCCGATATCTTGTTATTTAAGCGTCTTAAAAATAAATGGAAGACTTTTGACACAAACAAGTTTGAAATTGTTCAAATCGATGTATCGGAAAAGCCCAGTATAATTGAAAATTGCAAGCAACATTTGACTAAATTACAACCTCGAGCAGACTACCGAGAACTTTTAAATTTGACAATCATATACCTTGGAGATGTTCCTTTTGATGGCATTAAATTCCATCAACCCGGAGCGTTGCACCGTGTGCGATGGATGGCGCGAGTGATATATGCAATAAAAATTTGTCTTTTCCACAAACAAATGGAAGTCACTAGACGTGAACTAGAAGGGATGCAACGTTTTGCATTATATGCTGTTCGATGCTACGTAAATGAATGGTTTTTAGCACTCATTGCTTCCTCTACACCAGCTAATGACCTATCTCTTCTCAAGAAACTTCAATCCTACGATGATAAAGCAATATCTGTAGCTGCATCTAAAGCGCTCTCTCGCCATCTCTGGTATTTGAATGAAGAGCTCATCGGACTTTCTTTTTTTGATGAAGAAACGTCACTGGAAGTCAAGCGAGAAATGGTGAAGGCGCTGGATGTGAATGGCTCTCAAAATCCTCCTAAACGGATAAATTTGAATGTGAATGATCCTAACCTACAAGACAAAACCCTAGCTAGCTTCGTCAGTTCAACAACTCGCAACTTCTTCACAAAATTAGCATTGCCAATGGACATTTTGGACAGAGATCCTGCTGATTGGAACGCTAATGATGACTACAAAGCTGCTAGCAATTATGTAAAAAATATGAATGTTGTAAATGACAACGCTGAGAGAGGTGTTGCTTTAATTAAGAACTTCAGTGGCCATCTTACGAAAAGTGAAGAACAACAATATCTTCTACAAATTGTAGAGCAGCACTGTAAGCGTTTTCCAAACGTAAAAAATCTACAATAAAAGAGGGACTTAGATAAAGGAAATAAATAGAATAGAAACAAAATTAGAGGACTGTGGATTAGGCCTATAGGGGATACCACATTAAAAAAAACGCACCGATAACAGCTACCTCAGGGGTAAAAAATATTAATATAAATAATCCGATGGAGAATAAAATGAAATGTTTGACCTCCGTGCGGCACCTCTAAATATTATCCGATTTGCATTAAAGTTGGTATTTATAATTCTTTAACCATTCTTCACAATATCCAGGGGTACTATATCAAAAATAATAAATTTGAAAATTCACCCTTATAGGTTGGACCAGTCTAATATATATATATATGGAATTTTCTCCTCCAGGATTTGAACCCGAGACCTTTTGAGTCGGAGTGGCGAGCGCTACCACGTCGTCAATTTACTCTACAGTTTTATAACATCTAAAAGAATACTACTTTGGAAAGCAAATGATAAAAGTAAGGAACAGGCAGAGCTTTCTCCAGAACTTTGCAACCACTATAGTGGTTTATTGAAAATCTACAGGGTGTTCCTAAATTATCTTTCCTATTTCTTATAATTTACATAGTAAGTAGGAAATATAAATTAGGAACACCCCTATATCAATTAATTTTTTCGAGTTTTTAGTAAATTAATTTGAAAGACTACTGAACACTCTGGCCCTACTTAATTATATGTAATAATAACAATATAAGGTTTGTGTTTGTTTAACTCTCTTCGTAACGGCAAAGATCGTGTGGTAAATGTGGGATCCATGTAGTTTTGGTCACTGATTTCAAAAATAACTTTCTTTTTTTGGAGAAGTGAAAAACAAACATGTTAGAGCACTTTAAATAATTAATATATGTTTTAACTAGCTTAAACTAGTTACAGAGGATTGTGTTAAATTTAACCAAATTCACAAAATGCTACTCTTTATGAAAAAGTGCTCTAAATGTGGGAAAGTATGTTTCTTTGATAAAAATACCCAGTTCTTTTGCTGCCAAAAGCGTCGGTCAAACGGTAAAAGTGCAAATTTAAATTATCCCTAACGAAGAATACGTTTTTTTGAAGGATCCCGGCAGTTCTGTAAAAGTAGCAGAAAAAATCAAGAATTAATGCTCAGTTAAGTCAATTGAATGCCCAGTTAGGTCAATTGAATGCCATGTTAGGTCAATTGAATGCCATGTTAGGTTAGTTGAATGCCCTTGACGATTGGTTAGGTTAAATCATGATATTTTCGTTAAAAACACATTAATTATTTAAAGTGCTCTAACATGTTTGTTTACATTTCTCCAAAAAAAGAGTTATTTTTTAAATCAGTGACCAAAACTACATTAATATAACGATTTTCATTAAAATTCGCTGCTAGCCCCCAAACGGAAAAGATCCAAAAAAGTACGCTTAAACAATCAACAGGGGCAAATTTTTTTAATAATATTTCCCGAATGAGCACATACACAAACAAACAAACATTATCCGATTTCAGCTATATATATATATTATATATATATATATATATTATAAATTTCCCGTAGGTTTCGATTAATTTTAAGTAACTTTTACCTAATAATTTTTTCTCGAGGAGCCGTTTCTGTGTTTTAGGGTGGGACAAACAGACAGACAGCATTAGCCTATTATATATATAGATAGTGAAGGTTTCTATAAAAGACAAAACCTAAGAACACTCGGTGCTAATTATAAGAATACATTAAAATTTAGTTTTCTCATCTCTTCTCTGTAACTATTTAAGACACTTTTTTTTCAAATATAGGGTAGCCTATAAACCCAAGGGATCACCTGAAGATCAGGGCCCCCAGCCTTCGTTAGTTAGCCTTATAAGGCTAACTATCGTAAATATCACGACCTAACCTAACCAATCGTTAGGTCAACTGTATGCCCTTGACGATTGGTTAGGTTAGGTCGTGATATTTTCGTTAGTTTTATAAAGTTAACTAAAGGAGGCTGGGGGAGTGGGGGCCCTGATCTTCAGGTGATCCCACCCGGCAATTATTTAAATTTTGAATATTTAGTATATAATAGTTGAAGATGCCCAATTTTATTATTAAAGTGCAGAGCCTATTGATAAATTACTTATGAAAAGCATTGCTTTAAAATAATAATAGCGCAGTGATTTGTAATCAAGATTCTGACATATTATCCGACCCCTTTAATTGTTAAGGAAATGTATTTCATAAAAGTAATCTGACCCTGTGCATATATATATATATATATATATATATATATATGATACACACAGACAGTGCATGGAACAAGGAACTCTTCTGGGATAATTAAATCCACTATAGTCCGAATAAGTAATGGTAAATGACAAATACCATAGTTTTTCTTTTCATGATGCTAGCCGACGTGGGCAACGGGTCACTCGCAAAGAGGTCCCATAAATATAGCTTCCCTCACCAGCTATCTGCAAAGCAGACAGGATCCAGCTTTGGGACATGGATCTAGGGTTTAAAGCACCTAGCCATGCTACATTTAGAACCTCAATATAAGCAAAAGACTCGCTGCCGTTCACGTCAGATTGAATGCATCAAGAAAAAGAAAAAGGGGTAACTATTATATTTTTAGCCAAAAACCAAAACTTAAACCTCAACTGGCAGAATTGAGCGTCCACTTTTCAAGGCACATAACATGTCCGTTTCAAGATGGGAATGAACTCAGAATGGTCCCCTGAGTTTTTTATGATACACACAGACAGTGCATGGAACAAGGAACTCTTCTGGGATAATTAAATCCACTATAGTCCGAATAAGAAATGGTAAATGACAAATACCATAGTTTTCTTTTTCATGATGCTAGCCCGACGTGGGCAACGGGTCACTCGCAAAGAGGTCCCATAAATATAGCTTCCCTCACCAGCTATCTGCAAAGCAGACAGGATCCAGCTTTGGGACATGGATCTAGGGTTTAAAGCACCTAGCCATGCTACATTTAGAACCTTCAATATAAGCAAAAGACTCGCTGCCTTCTCGTCAGATTGAATGCATCAAAGAAAAAGAAAAAGGGGTAACTATTATATTTTTAGCCAAAAACCAAAACTTAAACCTCAACTGGCAGAATTGAGCGTCCACTTTTCAAGGCACATAACATGTCCGTTTCAAGATGGGAATGAACTCAGAATGGTCCCCTGAGTTTTTTATGATACACACAGACAGTGCATGGAACAAGGAACTCTTCTGGGATAATTAAATCCACTATAGTCCGAATAAGTAATGGTAAATGACAAATACCAGAAGAGTTCCTTGTTCCATGCACTGTCTGTGTGTATCATAAAAAACTCAGGGACCATTCTGAGTTCATTCCCATCTTGAAACGGACATGTTATGTGCCTTGAAAAGTGGACGCTCAATTCTGCCAGTTGAGGTTTAAGTTTTGGTTTTTGGCTAAAAATATAATAGTTACCCCTTTTTCTTTTTCTTTGATGCATTCAATCTGACGTGAAGGCAGCGAGTCTTTTGCTTATATTGAGGTTCTAAATGTAGCATGGCTAGGTGCTTTAAACCCTAGATCCATGTCCCAAAGCTGGATCCTGTCTGCTTTGCAGATAGCTGGTGAGGGAAGCTATATTTATGGGACCTCTTTGCGAGTGACCCGTTGCCCACGTCGGGCTAGCATCATGAAAAAGAAAAACTATGGTATTTGTCATTTACCATTACTTATTCGGACTATAGTGGATTTAATTATCCCAGAAGAGTTCCTTGTTCCATGCACTGTCTGTGTGTATCATAAAAAACTCAGGGGACCATTCTGAGTTCATTCCCATATATATATATATATATATATATATCAAAGCTGGGCACTTGCGGTATTTTTTGCGGTACTGCGGTACTGCGGTACTACCGCACTACCAAACCGGTACCGCATAACGCAGTACCGCAAAGGATCGCTGAAAGTACAGCAGTACCGCTACCGCATTCAAATTTCCCGCGGTACTTTCCGCGGTACCGACAAACACGACTTTTCAAAAAATTAACACTTTTTTTGAAGTAAACCTTATTACAGGAGTACAGTAACACGAATGCTGCGTGTGTTGCATCAGCCTAACTCTAGACACGTTAAGTTTTCGTTCAGAACATGTTACGTTGCCATCCTATCACAACGCCTCAGTGCAGTGCTTGCTTTTGAGCCGGTTGCACGTGTGTTACATTTCTGTGACAAAGATCGATTTTTAGCCATTATGGCAGAAAGTTCAGGTGCGAAATCGCCGATATGCAATTTCTGAAAATATGTGCTATTACTTGTGTTGTTCTTGTGTGCAGTACCGCAGTACCGCAGTACCGCGGAACGCACCAGGGGGACCTGAAAAAGTACCGCAGTACCGCGTAACGCACTGGGCATGCTGAGGTACCGCAGTACCGCGTAACGCACCCCCAAATTTTGGTACCGCGCCCACCACTGATATATATATATAATATACAAGTACTTTAGTTACGCCTCTGTTACAAAAATATATAGTACAATGCAACCAATTAACAATTGGTACTTTTGCATTATCCTCCCAACACTAATTTTTTTTTATAATGGAAGGAAAATAAAGTACGTTAGCAAAACACTTGTGGCGGGCTGTTTTTAACCTAACCTAACCTAACCTAACCTAACCTAATCCCAACACTAATTTTTTTTATAATGGAAGGAAAATAAAGTATCATAACCAAAACCAAACCAACATTATAAAAAAAAATTAGTGTTGGGAGGATAATGCAAAAGAACCTAACAATTAAATGTGATAATGTAAGGTAATTTGGCAATTAATGTTTGATATAATAATTTGCACATTTCTTATAAACATTTTCAAATGAGTTTTGACGGTTTTTGTATATACCTACCTATATATATTAACCCTTTCTGTCCCAAATTATTGTTTTGAGCTAAAAAAACAATTTAACACTTAAAAATGTTAAAAATAGGTATGGAAACATAAATGAAACTATGTTTAGAAATTTATTTAATTAATTACACTAGAAATTATATGACTCCATTGACGCTAGCAAGTAATAAGAGAAACTAACATAACTTTGGTATTGAATGAAACAAATAAAAGCAATATTTGTCCTTTGCTAAACACAACGGTAGACCATACTACTTCGAATGTAATGCATTAAAACAGTTTTTGTCCTTTGTTAAACATAATGGTACATCACACTTTCTGCATTTTAGACGAGAGTAGCCTTTCATACAGTTTCTGCATCTCTTTTGAGTTCTAAATGCTGAGGCCAATGTCCAAGAAACTGCCAGATATTGCTATACAGTTAATTGTTATATTCAAATGCCATAAGGCAGTGATGGCGAACCACTGGCCCGCGAGTCAAGTACTGACCCACGAGGCAATTTTTAGTGACCCACGAGTTCTTATTTAAATAAAATATGACTAATTTTTAATATTTTCTGCCTTACAGTTTTAAAATTATTTTATTCTCTCACCGAAATAAACAGCTGATACACATTGAAACGTTTTTAAACGTATAGTAAACGTTTAAAAACGTGCGTGTATATATGACAACCGACAATTGGTGCGCGCCGCGCGGTCATCCGCCTTCTCAGTTTTGCAGTTAATTGGATCTACGTGAACAAATTTTGCAACCTCCCTTCGGGGGGACAAAAAAAAAAAAATATGGTGTCAATAATCCAGTAGGGTTGCAGCACCTTAAACAGAAAAAAAAAGTTTTGCAGTTCAAGTTCTTAAGTGTGGGAGTGCCAAATCGAATTATTAGTGCAGAAATTATCACCCATTAAAAAAAATGGCTACAAAAAAACGAAAAACTAGTCCTGAAGGTAGTGGCACTGGAAGGTTATTTCATGAAGAGTGTACGTGAAATACGATGTTATTAAACGAAATAATAAAGCTTTTTGGTACTTACGTATTATCGGGACTACCAAACTGTTTATTATGTATTTTTGCTCTCGTCATTTTCGTTTAACTAACGAAATATCACAATCTAACCTAACCAATCATCAAGGCGTACAGTTGACCTACTGTAACTGGGCATTCAGTTGACCTACCTGGCATTCAATTACTGAATGGCCGGTTAGTTCAACTGTACGCCCCTTGATGATTGGTTAGGTTAAGTTTGTGATATTTTCGTTAGTTAACGAAAATGACGAGAGCAAAAATAATAATAACAATTGGTAGTCCGAGCTATTGAAGAATAGGGACCCCAGCCTTCTTTTAGTTAGGCTTATAATGCTAACTAACGAAAATATCACGACCTAACCTACCAATCGTTAGGTTTAACTGTACGCCCTTGACGATTGGTTAGGTTAGGTCATGATATTTTCGTTAGTTAGCCTTATAAAACTACTAAGAAGGCTGGGGTCCCTATTTTTCAATAGCTCCGGTAGTCCCGATAATACGTAAGTACCTCTTTTTGTTGTATTTGCAAAGTGGACATTGTTGCTCACTTTTATAATATTAAGCGACATTTTGAAAGTAACCACAAAAGTTTGTGCTCATGTCAGATGAGGAAAGGATGAAATTATTATGCAATAATTAAACCAACAAACAACAATCTGCTATTTTCAAAATAATTTTTAAACCAAACAACAATATTACAGCAGCTAATTTTCAATTATCATCTACCATTGCTCAACACGGAAAGCCACTTTCTATGATGGTTATTTAAAAGAAGCTTTATAACTGCTCAGATTATTTATTATTTGAAGATTTTCAGAATAAAGATCAAATAATTAAACGTATTAATGAGTTGCCTGTGGCCAGAAATATGGTCAAGATAGAATAATTATCATGGAGAAAGATATATCTGATCAACTTTTATTGGATTTGACCAATGCTGGAATGTTTTCAATTTGTTTGGATGAAAGTACAGATGTCACATCACAGGCCCGTCTAGCAGTTATTGCAAGATTTTATTCCGAAAATATAATGAAGGAAGAGCTAATTAATTGATGACACTGCCTTAGAAACCACAGGACAGGATATTATGAATGAATTGGAGAGGAATTCATCCAAATGGGTATTAATTTCAGAAATATTGTACCTGTGACGACTGATGGAGCTCCGAGTATGATTGGAAAAAATTTGGATTTGTTCAATTACTTAAACAAGAAGTGAAACAACCTTTATTGAATTTCATTGTATTTTACACCAAGAAGCTCTTGTCAAAAAATAGTTTAAAATCACTTGAAAATGTAATCTCTTGTGACAAAGATTGTCAATTTTATAGTTCTCACGATTTTAACAAACCCAATTTACTAAACTATTAGACGAGGTTGACTCTCAATTTTCAGGGTTAGTCATGTATAACAATGTCAGATGGTTAAGTCGTAGTCAAGTTTTGAATCGCTTTGTTGAATTGTTAAAAGAAATAAGATTTTTTTGAATAAAAAGGAACATGAATATCCAGAACTGACTGACATGAATTGGGTGACTGACTTACATTTTTTCGCTGATTTCACATTGCATTACAATGCTTTAAATAAAAGTTGCAAGGTCGCGGCTGTGTTGTATCATCAATGTTTGAAATATTAAAGCTTTGAAAAAAAAATATTTTCTCAAAGATCTGGGAGAAGAAAAATTGAAATATTTTCCATTATTGCAGAACACTTCTTGACTTCAAAATATTTTGCAGACAATGAAGAAAATAACTCCGACGTACTCAAAAAGTACTCTTCAATAATAAGAGATGCCAGACAATCATTTTCAGAGAGGTTTCCACAATCCTAACAAATTGATGCAACATTACAATTCATCCAATTCCCCCATACTATTCAATTTGAAGGTCTTCAGTTATTAGCTTTTCATTGGCTTGACATTGGTAATTTAGAAATGGAATTAGTTGACTTCCAAGAAAGTGCAGTATGGAAGACTAAATTTATTGATCTTAATCTGAAGTTACAAGAAAAAGAATTGGAGTCGTCAATTTTGGGTGTACCAGAACAACAATCAATAGAAAGAGTAGAGAATCTTATTCTTGCAGAATGGAACTCTTTAACCAAATTCTTTTGCATCAATGAAAAAGCTAGCATTAGTTTCTGCTAACAATGTTTGTTCATCTTAGTCATGTGAACAACTGTTTTCCTCCATGAATTTCGTCAATCCACCACTAGGAATCGCCTTGGCACAGATATGAGTGCTGCATGTGTGATACTAAAGACAACTAAACCTCGGATCAAAACATTAGCAGCTAAATACAACACTTTCTCACTAAAATAGTAAGTAAATAAATTATTGTGACCCATTTCGTTTTGCCAAAAATCAAAAGTAACAAAAATGACCCGCGAGCAAAAAGGTTCGCTATCACTGCCATAAGGCATCATGAAGCTAATCTGAGGAAATTACGCGTACTTTTTGTTGATGATGCCATATGGAATCGCTGGGACAGAAAGGGTTAAATAATTGCTTGATCTGGGTAGAAAGGATAAATTATTCATTAATGAATATCAATGAGTAATATTGTGTACTACGGTGAGCGGATTTCAAAGAAAACTAATGAAAATTACAGATTTATTGAACATTTCTTTATGCCACTGGAAATTCTTCATTTACACTATCACTGCATTGTACTTAGTACTCACATATGGTGCTACCTTGATGTTAAAGAACTGCTTGATATGTTTTACCACGAACCTCTACAACCTTTTTCAGTCTAGGACGGAACTCACCTATGGCTTTATTGATTTGTTCTTGTGGTAGGCATCCCATTTTTTTTTCAGAAGAAGCTGTCGTAAATGAGCGACATTTCTTACTTTGACCCGATAATTCTCTGTGACAAATTTTCCCAAAGGCCGTAATCGACAGGATTTAAATCAAGATTGTTTGGTGGCCAAATTTAATACCGCTACCTAGTATTCTTTTGATATCTCCTGTTTTTATCGATTTTTCTTGAGAAGCTTGTCCAAACCCCTTTTTTCCTTTGTTTGGAAACTATAATAATAATCTCTTTTGTCCATAATTTTTTCAAGCCTATAGTGTTTTATAAGAACTTGGTCCTCTGAAGTAATGGCATTTTATAAATAGAGCTGGGACCTAATACCTGAAAAAGAGGAAACAAAATTTAAGTTGGCTTACGTTAATTAAAATCGCTTTAATTATCAACTTGAACCTATGATTAGCAAGATTTTTCTGGATATGCCATAAATCCAATTTATCAGCTAAAGTGCTAAAAGATCATAAAAAAACGATAAACATTCTCTTTGATCCATTCGGACAATTTATTCTCTGTCATAACTTTGCCCTTGAAGAAGCATCTGAAATGATTATACAGTACATTCATCAAATACAGCTTTCAAGTTTGGGAATGATTCAGAATTTCGTACTGAAAATTATATTCAAAGAAAGAGGAACGACTGATGAAAGTTGGAGTTTATGATCAAGTGTTAAAATACTTTAAAAGCGTCTTTTAAACTCTTTAACCTATTCGTTTTGCGTTTTATCATCAAACTCATTTTGTGCAAAAAGAAAGGAAAACGGTGAACAGCAGAGACGATCTCTTGAAACGAATTAAAAGGGAAAGAACTTTCTTCCTGCCATTATATTTCTTGATAGACAAAATTGACGCCCATACCGAGTAGGACAAATAGTCTATAAGTAAGTGTTAAGAAAAGTATCAGGATGAAATTTATCATGACTCTGACATTTATTTCATTTATTTGCGCGAGTTTATTTTGTATATAACTGAAATGACACTTTATTGCTAAAAAAAATGACAATACTTCAACATATATATACAACAAATTTAAGAGTCCTGACGTTCATTTCACTCTAAATTAGCTCTTGAGTTTTTGGATTACTGGTTTCTCAAGGAATTTATTTAAATTATTTCAATTTGGGAATTAAGTAACTGAAAAAGATTAAGACTCACAATAAATATGAGTACATATAACCTTCATAGCACGAAATTCACATTGAGGAAACATCAAGAGCACGGACTTTACAGCAGTCGGATCACCTGAAGATCAGGGTTCCCAGCCTCAATTACCAAGTGATATCTTCGTTAAAACTAACGAAAATATCAAGACTTAACCTAACCAATCGTCAAGGGCGTACAGTTGACCTAACCGGGCATTCAATTTAATTTATTGTTATATTTGGTACTGTAAAGCAAAAAACAAGAATACATGGGGCCCTGATCTTCAAGTGATCCCAGCAGTCTTTTATATAATGCATTTCAAAATGTATAATTAGTTTTTAAATTATAGGATGCAGTATACAGTAAAGTGATTACTGCAGTACCAGAGATGGATGGAGGCATTTCAGTCCTGCAAAACAAAAAATTGCAAGACCTGAAAATTGTATCGTCTCTTTTATTTTACAACTTAAATTGATTTTATTTATTATTATGCTGATTTCTTCGCAGGTTTATATTGTATTTATGAAGAAACAAAAATATAATAGCTTAATGCGCTGTTAAATTGGTCATTTAATTTGGATTTCATTTGGTGTTATCCGGTCTTCCTTCACCAGCAGGACTCTTCAGCAGCATGGACCACCCTTTCATCCGATTAGTCTGCGTGGTATGGCGAGGGTAGACTGCTATACATTTTACATATAAAAGAAGCTTTTCAATTAATTTCCGTTATTTTCAGTAAAAAGAAAACAGTAATTTAGGCTACGTATTTACGCAACTAATTTAAAATTTAATTAACTTGGAAAATATGTAATGGATCTTTCTAAAGAGGAAATATATCGAAAAATAATTTTTGAACTGAAAATCACGATCGTTTTATTTATTCGGGGTTTTCTTTCTATAATGTATCGATATATTTGACCGAGTTTTGGTACTGATATCCATGGTATATCATGGTATATCACGCTATACAGTATATATATATATATATATATATATATATATATATATATATATATATATATTATAACTTAAAAGAAGTGTTATTTTGGCATGGCTTTTTCTTAGTTCGTTATTACTTATAGATAATAGCTGATTTATTCCTCGAAGTCAACTCTGGAGATGTTTTTCTACTTTATGACATCATTATCCGAGGGTAGTTAGATAAGGTCGGATGATAGGGAAAATAAACATTTGGAACGACTAGAAGAGGATAATAGGAGCAAACAATGGACAAAAGAGATACTGTATACAGAAAAACGAACATACAAACGAACATACATTTTTTCGCTGATTTCACATTGCATTACAATGCTTAAAATAAAAAGTTGCAAGGTCGCGGCTGTGTTGTATCATCAATGTTTGAAATATTAAAGCTCTCCATTTTAAGGTTTAGCTCTTTTAACGCATAACGTCCATTTTACTGGTTTTTTAGCGCAAGACGATTTTATTAATCTCAGGAGAGACATCTATGCGATCTATTACTCATATCTGTATGAAATGTCTTCATGATACTCTCCAAGAAAGGAGTGACTATTATTTTTATTTTTTAATAACTATTTCTGTATGTGAGTCACAATAACCATTTTTTATGCCAATAAGTACACACGTTCGATGTTTTTTTAATGGAACCCTTTTATATGATCACTAACGACCTCAGTAATTTTATTTAATTTTGAACAGTTCGTGCTGAGTAATTTTTAACCGTTACCCTGGAAGATTTCGTTATAGTTGCCTTTGGCACCCCACCTACTCCTCCTACCTTAATCACTGCGGCCATTTTTCTAGAGCCATCTTTAAAGTTACAGAAAGCCTACGCATTCATACTCATACCTGCATGCTTTCTCAGGTTCTTCCGAAAATACCAAAATGGAGTGATTTTGAATGATTTTGAGAGCATACAGAATCTCTGACCCGATATTTTTGGAGAAGAGATTTTGTACATTAAGAAGACTTTCATAAATTTGAGTTTACTTTAGAATTTATTAATAAAGCTCACTGTCGTGCTCGAAAGAGGTTCTATAATTATAATAGAGAAAATACCTTCAAAAGGGAAAATATTCTCAAGCTTCCTGTCCCAATCAAGACAGAAATTAATAAAATAAATGTAGGCATTGAAAATAACAATAAATTTAAAAATAAATTGGACCACATATTACTAAAAGCATTAAACTCCAGATGCCATAGTTTATGCAATTCCTTGTAATGACTGTTCTAAAAAATATATTGGAGAAAGTACTGACATTCACTAGGTAGATTTACCAACATAAGTACTCTGTGCGTACAGCTCAAGCTGACAGTCGCATTCACCGCACAACATATTAACTTTAACGATTACAAAGCCCTTGCTCATATTAATGACAATGGTAATAGAAAAATATTGAATCATTCCTTATTAAAAACACCGATACTTTTGATGGTAGTAGAGTATCTTTTGACTTTGAATATTTTACGCTTAATATTTTAAAGTTTGTTCCTTGGCTGAAGGGTAACAACAACCACCTTAGTGTGTTGGTTGTCTTTTTTAAAAATTTATCGTTTTTATTGTTACTTCATTCAGTTTAGTTCGACCAGACCAGTTAGGTTGTCCTGTTTTTCTTCTGAATTGAAAAAGGGCTGAAAAACGTTACCGGGATTTGATTTTATATTTCTCGCGGGTCTTTAATTTTCTGAAAATTTTCTGCTGTTAACGTAGTTTTATATAATCTATGAATAAAACTCGTAAGGCTCAATAATTTTTGGTACATTCTTTCCCTGTTAAGAAATTGTCAGTCCTCTGATAATTATTTTACCTCATCACTATTCTCCTTCGAGTTCTTGGAACGAAAATCAGATTCTATTATTGGCTTTCTGTCTCCGGCGATGAACGAATTAGAACGGAAAGTTATTTTGACCGATATTGATAAACAAAGGGAATCGAAGGATGTTCACAAGATTTATTATTCTAATTATACCACACCGAAGATTATTAAAACTGTATGACTGAATTAACTCATAAGTGATAAGGCCACAATGAGTAAAAAAGTGAAAACATTTGTTTATAATGGTTTTGGTATATAAAGGTTTATTTTAAAGCTTTTCTAAACTTCTAAAGTTGTTCATTAAGGAGAAGGAAGTCTTATTGTATATTTAATCCTCATCTCCAGATTTTAAACTACTCATACAACGAATGGACTTTATTTTCGGGGTTTTCATTTAATGCAAGAATTTATAACTGCATGCCTATATTCAATCCAGCTGTAGTACAGACGAAAGGGCCTCTTCACAAACTCGGTATATCCATCAGGATCCGTGAGTGCTGTTTCAGTGTATGCACTTTAAAATGGACTAATACAAAATGGTTTTCTTCCCCATGCCCTCGATTCTTCATATGAGAAATCCATGAGTGGCTATCTCAAAGGAAATAATTCTCAAATCGACCCATTCCCATTCTCCTTATAGGACTTATCACTTTAAGTTAAGCTTTTCATAGAAATTCCCTGCATTTAGGTTCTCTGCTCTTTTTACCCTTTAATATCTCGTGTAATTCTTAGATCTTGAAGATCTCTCGGGTACCAAACTCTGGAATGTGTGATAGTTTATAATTTACATACGAGATGTGTGAAGTAAACCTTATGAGGTAAGTTTTACTATCGAAATGGCTTTCCGAGTGCCTAATACGAGTTAATAAATTAGAACTCGGTACATATATAATGTCGAAAAATCCGATTTGAAATTAATTATTAGTATTGAAGAGCAAGCACTTAAATAATTCCTGTTTGGAAGGTCATATGTAATGTGGAATTATTGAATATAATTGAAAAAAACGAAGTTTTTACTATATATATATATATATATAATATATATATATATCGTCAAGACGTAACAAGTAACTTTAGAAGAAAAACATGTAGATTCGTCATTATAAATTTCAAACGAGGTCCACTAATTAAGAGTCAAATGGAAACGTTTAACTGAAACCAGTTTTCAAATTAATGTTGTTGAAACTATTCAGAATTGATTTCCATGTGACGATGGTCAAGTAATGAAATATATAAAATGATAAGTATAAAAAATTAATTTTGTCTAATGTTCCTATACTAACCTTCTCTTCTAACTCACAATCAAGAGCAAGTCAATTTGTCAAATGCTCACTATAACAAATAACTCATAATATTATTCCTATAAATGCATGAATTCTCCATTAAATGAACGCATATATACAGTAAGTCTTATTTGCAGTGATTTCTCTTTTAATCTTAATTAAAATTAATTGATTAACGCAAGCCAGAATTATAAAGTTAGAAAAATTTCGAGTATCGACGTTATTCTCAATGAATTACTATTTCAGGAAAGGAAAAGAGCATAAAGCAACTATTGGAGAAGAAAATTGTTCCATTGATCATGTTATTAAGAACTTAATTAAATTTCTATTAAAAATATATGCGCTTCGGTGGTGTAGAGGTTAACGTCGCTGACTACGAATCCATCGACTCCGGGATCGAGACCCGGTGATGGCAGCCGGCGCGCAGCAAAACCCAGCTGTTCATCCTTCCACACAATAAAAAGAAGTTAGTTGGTAGATAAATGGGTACCCTGAGTAACATAGTGATTAAGGCGCTGGGCTGCTGGTGAGGCGTGGTTCGGATTCTACGTTAAACTGTAGGTCTAAGGTGGAGTGAAAAGCTTGATTTTCGTGAGAATGAACAATTTGGGCGGAAGCAAAAACCAAGGTTATATAATAAAGTGTGGTTAATTCGATCTCAAACAAATTCCTAAAAGAAATTCCTAAAAGCCCTACGTTTTCGAAAAAATATTATAAATAATATTAAATACAGATGCATGATATTTGTTTGAAAATTCCCTTTCAAAATTTCAAAATGATCTTTCTTCTTCTTAAAATATGATGCTCAAAATCTATCTCGAAATTATGCGCAAATCTTCCTTCCTTATAAACCATCTGATGCAGACTTAAGCTATTTTTTAAACTAAATTATGTAAAGCAGTATGTTATATAAAGTTTTCTCTCTCTCTCTCTCTCTCTCTCTCTCTCTCTCGCGCACACACACACACACACACACACACACACACACACACGTATTCTCCTTCTATATTTCACAAATGCTCAAACAATCTTATTCTCTTTGATCTTTGAATAAATCCTTTATTTTATAATATTTTTCTTTTTCAACATTCAGTGAAGAACAAATTTAAATTTTAAATCTTTTTTCATTTCGGAATTTCAAACTGAATTTTTTTTTTTTATGGACCGGGTTTTCATGCATTTTAATAAGGATTTAATAAATGGGAACTGAATAAATATTTGGAAAAATGTTGATACGTTCATTATAACTGCATGGATTTAATTTTTTTTAACTTTTGTATTTAATTGTTTTAACTTTTGTATTTATTTTTTAATTTGCTTTACTCAGGCACGCGAGCGCGCGCGCGCACACACACACACACACACACACACACACACACACACACATATATATATATATATATATAATGCATATAACTGCAATGACCGCGCAGTATATAAATGAATAGAAACGACATAAGTGTTAAGGAACTCCCTATGTGGGAGAATTTCGATTTGTGATTGAGTGAGGTCCGTAGCATAATGGTAGAGCATCCAACCGGCAATTGGAAGGCCCTGGGTTCGATTCCCGGGCGGTTCGCCTCATTTTTCATTATTCGTTATCTCTCCTCCTCGTGTGCAGAGACGTTCCTTAACACTTATGTCGTTTCTATTCATATATATATATGTATATAATTCAGTGGCGTTTCCTTAGTGAATGCAACGCATGCAGTGCCCCTTCTAAAATGTAAATAAATATTGGGTTTTAGAGCAATATTAATATATAAGTAACGATCACCAAATACAGAATTTCTTAACAACAAAATCACTGAAAGATGGATTGATCTTCCACGACACGGCAAAATGAGCGTTATTTTCCCGTCCTTATGGCATAAAATTCCATCTCAGCTTCTTTTCAGAAGAATCGGTGCATCGGCTTCTCGCCAAAAACATACTAAAATGAATCTTACTTTTTGTGAAATAAACAAATTTATTGTTTATCTCGAGTATGTTCACTTGATTTTAGTCCTTTTAACCATTGAAACCTTAAATACTGCATGTTAAAAGTTTAAAAGTCAACTATTCCTAATAATTTAAATTCTAAATAGAATCGATGCAAAATTCGATCTTTATATAATAGAAAATAAGTTTTATCATTGAGGAACTCATTATTTGTTCGACTGAATGCAGTTTTCGATTCCGCTTTTGGCTGTTTCAAAGCCGGCTGAGGACAAATGAAAACTAGATAGATGTCGTTGAGATGCCAAGCCGTCTTTAATTAATTTTTCAATCTTCATAATAATAATTCTTTAGGTAATATTTCTTTATTAATAATTATTTAATAATAATTAATAATTCTTTAATAACAATTCTCTTAATAATAATAATAATAATAATAATAATAATAATAATTCTTTAGGCTTATGATTGTTTTATTGATTAATTATTCTTCGAAGTAGTGAGTGGGTCACGTGATCGTAAAAACAATGACAACTTTCAATACGGTGTATTTTGTAATGTGTACTCTTTGGCTGGGGGGAGGGGGGAATAATAAGGACCTATAAAGGGCATTTTTTGAAAAAAGTGATTGGGTCCAACAGCAGTCCAACTGCAGCTAATCTGGAAAATTCCCAAAGATATGATATGTTAAATAAATCTTGTTAGAATGTTAGAAAATGATTCTGAAAATACAGAAAAGCGTTGGCTTCCGGGCTCTGTCCGGACCCCGCTAGGGGAACTACCGCTCACCCAAGATCCCCTAGCTATTAGCCTCGTGCCTACGGCACTCGCAGCTCGTTTTTGTGCTGAGTTATGTTTTTAAATTTGTTTGCATGCCTAGATAAAAAGTTCACCAGTCGCCACTGATATATATATATATATATATATATATATATTTATATATATATATATATATATATATATATATATTTATGCGCCTAGGAGGTGTGTTTGTTAGCATCGCTGACTATGAATCCACTGGCTCGGGGTTCGATTCCCGGTGACGGCAGGCGGTGGGCAGCAAACCCAGCTGTTCATCTTCCATACAATAAAATTGGTTGGTATATAAATGAGTACCTTGTGTAGCCTAGTGGTTAAGACGCTGACCTGCTGATAGGAAGGTCAGCAGGTCGTGAGATCGAGTCCGAGCGAGGACTTTGTAATTTCTGACCACCCGTTGTATGTCGTGATTCGGATTCCACGTTAAGCTATAGATCTAAGGTGGAACATCACGCTTGACCTTCATCAGAATAAACAATCCGGGTGGAAGCAAAACCAAGGTGTGTATATATATATATATTATATAAAATGACAAAATTTTCCCTTAATACCTGATTAGCTGTTAGAAATTTGATGCATATCCACTTTTATATTTTCAAGCACGACGCTAGCTTCATTTTGAAGAGAATAGATTCTCCATTTAAAGTAAAATACATTAACATAAATTACCTAAGTATACTTCATATACAGTACCTGTGCTTATACAGGTATACACTAACCATTATGTATAAACTGTAATTTACGCTTTCTTATAGAACTTATTAATTGTATCATTAAAAAAAATTCTTCATCTACTCGTATTTTGATCATTTTACTGGGAAGCATGATACTCGTATTAAAGTAAAAGGTGTTTAATACTGTATACTTTGGTTAGCTTTTGTCTTATTTGTGTGTCAAAAAAAAAAAGAAATCATAAATTAATAGATAAAATTAGTAGATAAAGTTAGTAGATAAAATTAGGAGATAAAATTAATGATTATTATATTATTTCGTAATTGTTAGGATATTATTTATGGATTTTACTTCTTTGGAAGATGAATCAACAGAGATTAAACTGGTCACTTTGTCCCAAATTTTGGTCTCTAAAACGATCTTAGTGGGGGAGAGAATGCTTCCGTCCTTAATTTGTAAGTAAATTCTGTACATGCTCTTTCATTTCTTTCGCTAATTCTAAAGATTTCAGCTCGTTCACAGAAAACAAAGACTTCCCGTAATCTTTTATGCATAGAAATATTATCTTCTGTCGTGTCTCAAATCACTCAAAAACGAAGCGTTGAAGACCGTTTCTTCTATTTAAAGAAGTGATGTATCATTGAAAGACATTATTATATCATCTGACAAGAAGCTTAGATACCTAAACGAAGGAAAAACTTCCTCTAGAATGCACCTTCAAAAAGAAGTTATAACTTCTAAATTTAAGAGGTTTTATTTTGAGTGTTGGTAAACTTTAAAACCATTCTCGATTTCTGACTCATTTAAATAATGTGGCCACGAGCCACCTAACTTAACCCTATATGGGTTTTCGCTATACGAATGCGCAATAAAGCCTTACTTTTTACAAATAAAAGTTACAAACTTCTGTCATTGTGTGACTTCGTACTCTACGAGCTTTCTCATGAATTTTTAAAGCTTTGGTTCACTCCCTTTCCTTTCCGGAGGAAGTTAATTTTCCAACCGTGAAAGACTAACTAAAATTTCATGTGAAGAAGTTAAAATAGGAAATAATGTTTCAAAATAGTTATAGTTACTAAATTAAATGTTTTTCTAAAGCGTTTATATTCTGCATAAATTTTCTAGTTTGGGTATTTCCTCAAGTAATGAATTAATGATAATTAATTGATATTTTGGTAATTATGCAGCTGAGGGGCGTCGCCGGTTCGGTGATAAATTTTGTTTCTTTTCTGCATGTTTTTTCATGATATGTAGTAGATATTGTCAATAGTTGTGGAGTTATGAAAAAACACCAGTTTTAAGTGTTTTGGATAGACAAGTACCACTGCACAAAGCACGAAAAAGTAGCAGAAAAAAACCAAGAATTATCACCATATAATGCAGAAAAAACACTAATTATTACCAATTAAAGCAACCTAACCTAACCAGCCTAACCTAACCTAACCTAACCACCTTACCTTAATCAAACCAATAAAATAAATAAACCAATAAAATGATATTTCCCCAGTATATAATTAATTGTAGTGTGATGTGTAACTGTATATATTTCTAAAGTCGAAAAGGGTAGTGTATATTTATAAAGCCGCGACGCCCCTTAGCTGCATAATTGCCGATATTTTTGTCAATATTTTACTTCTGTACTCGGCATAAAAATATCACACTAGTTGGAACATTATTATTAATATATATATATATATATATATATATATATATATGAAAATTATTTCACGAAAGTAACACGTGAATAATATTTATGATGAAAACAGCCACGGAGGAAAAAGGAAACAGAATGGTGCTCAAGCGCATTCGTCTAATGACATCCTCAGGAACACTAAAATAAATAACAAGTTCGAGACTATATATAGGTCACAAAAAATAAATAAATAAAAAAAATTAAAAAAAAATTGTAGAAGGAGCATACAAATTTATAAGGAAAAGCTACCAGAATTTTAGTACTTTCCCCCTCTTGTCTAAATCCGTTCTGAACGAATTCAAAACAACAGGATCAAGCGAAAAAAGGCCCTGGCTAATATTGAAATTATATGTAAGTTGAATAATGGCAGACTAAAGAATGTTCCTATTAACAATGTTGCTTGAGTGAAACAAAATTGAAGCATTATTCCAATCAATACAGTGGGATTACTCTGACAAATGGACGAAACTGGACGACTGTCCCAAACGGAATATTGATGCTGTTTTACACGCGTGTGCAAATCCTTTTCCGTCTGTCCAATGTAAATGAAATCGCATTGTTTACAACCAATTTTATAGATAATGCCTGAATTATTGGTAGGACTATTTTTTACAATATTTTTCACAATATTGTCATATGAAAATACTACATTAATATTGAAAAGTTTAAGTACATTAGCAATGCCTAAAAAGCCTGGGAAAAATGGAAGTACTAAAATATTCTTCGACAAAGTGCGAGGGTTATTATTCACACGATAGAAAGTTCGTTTTGCCTTGTTAAGACAAGATTCCAAAAAAGCAGGTGGGTAACACATTGTGAAAAATATCACAGTGAAAAATAGTCCTACCAATAATTCAGGCATTATTGTTTTACCATTCCCATAGATAAAGCATAATTATGTCAACCTATATACCGCCCGTCTTCTCTTATCCTAACCCAATTACAATTCAAATTTCAGCTGCCTTTGATCAGTATTTATCATATTCTAAAAATCACTTGAATTGATTTTCTCGACTATAAAATTCAGGTGCACTCTATATTTTCCTTTCCAACCGATTCTTTTTGTAGGGCTTAACCCTACCTTAATGCCGCCATCCTGGCGCATCTAGGCCCTACAATTATGCTTTATTATCAAAAGAAAAATGTAGACTCCGCAGAAACTATTTAAATTTTTGATTGGTTCACCTCCGGAACTTCCCAGAGTCAAAAATTCCCAATCGCGGCTGTAAATTGAATTTACCTCCGCCCAAATCTTAATGTAAAGAACTATCATAGGCGCTTGCTGTTAAACTCTCTCGTGAGAGGGTGACCCTTAGTTTACCTCGTCTCCACCTACCACGAGGTCTTAAAAACCCTGAGAGCGCCGACAACGGGGTTCTTTGCTCTCTTGCGCTCTCTTGTGCTCTGCGACTGATTGTGAAGTGGCACTCCCTCGTCTTAATCTAATCAAACTCTTCCGCAGAACTTAATTGAGAAAAAATAGTGTAATTTGTTTTATTATGCTTATTAACTAATTTTAAGATTTTTAGGATCACCTGAAGATCAGGGCCCCCAGCCTCCTTTAGTTAACTTTATAAGGCCAACTAATGAAAATTTCCATTCACCAAGAAACTCAGTATAGATACCTATACATATATATATATATATACATATCTCGTCATACAGTGTTTTCTCCCGAACTTTTCACCGTGATTCTTGAAAAGAAATCAGACTAAACGTTCAATGGTAACTTCCCGAAACTTTACGACCAATCGAGGTACGAGTGGTCAGTAGAAACTAAAATACACGGCAAGAAGTGTGAGCCTGATGCGTCCATTACTGTAGTGTCGACGTTAAACGTGACCCGAAAGAAAGAGTTTTCTTCAGAGTTCCCGTAACCCAAGAGTGACGTTGTCAAGCATCCTCCGGATACAACTCCGATTCCAAACGAGGGCACCACCTCCGGAATTCGAGTCCATTATCATCGCCTACGTTCGAGCGGCACAAAAAAACCCGTTCAACATTATATATATATATATATATATATATATATATATATATATATATATATGGTGTTCACTTTATCAGTTAACCCAAACAAATATAAATAAATATAAATAAAAGGAACTATAATTCAGAGATACACAAAACTTAGTGGTATGAGAATCGGGACATCTAAAAGTGCTAGCCTAGCCTAGCCTAGCCTAGGCCAGCACTAGACCAGCCTAAGCCTAGGTTTAGGCTTATGAAGATGGCGTTAAGCTTGGAACAACGCGTATTCATGCTGGAAACTTATGTGAAAGGTGTATCTTTCAAAAAGTGATAGCATGAAATTAGTGAACGTTTTGGAGCAGGAAACGTTTCCACCAAACCTGAGATACGGATGATCATTTAACCGTTTAACGTTTCCAAAAAAGAAGGCAGTGTTATGGAGCAAAAGCTCAAACGATCATCAACCGTGTTTACGGAAGAGCCAGTCCGTAACATGCAGGACATAATGGAAGCAGTCCTTCCAAATCTCTCCGCAAACTGTCACAGCAAACAGGAATGGCATTGGGAAATTGTGCCAAAGCAGTGAAACAACTGAAGTCGCACCCATACACGGCGCATGTGGTGTAGCAATTGCGCCCATCAGACAGTGAAGGGTGGTTCGCGTATTGTCAGTAATTTTTTCAAACTGTGGAACAACAGCCTGACACCTTGGATGTTGTTTCTTCGGATAAGGCATGGTTTCATCTCATTGGATATGTGAATGCACAAAACACGTGCATTTGGTCTACAGATAACCAACGCACTACTAATGAAACCCTCCCTCATCCGGAGAAGGTGGAAGTTTGGTGTGCAACTTCAAGATGTCGAAGTGTTAGACCCATCTTTTTCCACAATACGATTACGTTGGGGAGTTACATTGACATCATATACGAGTTCTTGGGCTGTCTATCAGGAGATGAAATCCATAATGTTTGGTTCCAAGAAGACGCTTCTCGTCAGACAATGGCAGAGTTGGAATTCATTTTCGGTGATCGCATTATATCTAGAGGAATTATGGCCTCTACGCATATTAAAGACTAGATATATGCTCATAAACCCAACACTCTGGAAGAATTGCAATAAAACACTACCACCATCACTGACAACATTCAGTCAGATTTGTTACAGTCTTTGCCCAACAACATTTTCCCCCCGTGCACTCTTATGCAATGAACATAGAGGTGAAACCTTTCAACATTTATGATATGTTTCGATTGCAACTGTTATTGTTTCTCACATCACAAAGTTTCAGACATCTCTGAAATATAGTTTCTTTTTATTTAGTTTTGTATTGGTTTTTCTTTGTGTTAACTGATAAAATGACCACTATGAATAATATATATATATATATATATATATATATATATATATATAATATATATATAATATATATATATATATATATATATATATATATATATATATATATATATATATATATATGTATATACCAGGTGGGCCAAAAAATTATTACCCTGAATTTGAAAAATATAATTTTACCTTTATCAAATGTTATTTGTACAATCAATATGTGTGTCCTGTATAGAATTTCATGGTCTATCTCGTGTTGAAGTTGGAATTTTGCTAACTGTAACCATTTTTGTAATTCGCTGTTATACAGACACGGGTAGAAAAACTTTCTGTTTCTATACAGTTACCTAATTGAGTCCAAGATTATGCGGAATGTGCCCTCCTCCATTATCATTGCACGCTTGCAACCTTGCTCGCCATTCATCTACCGCATCAAGGACTTTTTCTTTGTAATAAGCAGCAGTGATTTTGGCATTTTGATCAACAAAAACAATCTCTGACTTCCCTAACTTTGAAATAAAGATGGACACTATGACTTTTTGAGAAAAATGCAGACTTTCCCTGCAAAGTCGATCTAGACTGATAGAATTTTTGTCCTGTCTTCCATAAACTCGGTCATTTTATGTGTTTATTGTTGAAGCAACCGTAAAGGTCTTCTCGTCACTGAACCATATTTTCGACACTTCTCTGTCTGGGAATCGATCTAACAGAGCACGACATTTTTCAAATCTTGCTTGCTTATTTGATGCAGAGAGCTTATGAACTTCAACTCTTTTCAAACATTCAAGAACCAGATCATCTTTTACTGTACGACGAACACTAGAGCGAGAAATACCAGTAGCTTTTGAAATTTCTCTAACGGACTTGTGGGTGTTGGGCGTTCTTCTTGGCTGCATATCATGGATGAAACCGTGTCAATATTTTCCTCAGTACGTGATGTTTTTGGCCTTCCACTGCCTTCTTTTCGTTTAGTCGACCCTGTGATATCGATTTTCTTTATGAGATATTGAAGTCCAGGTATCGTCCATCGTTTATTTGGAAACTCTTTCTTCATTCGTTTTGCACCCCAGTATTTCTCCTTACGCAGGTTGAATATCAATGCTTCATCTCCCAAAGAGTATTTCATTATGTTATAACTTGTTCACCATCTATAGCAGAATGATGGTCTGAAATGAAAAAGGAAACAAATTAATTATTTTGTGTAAAAGTTAGGAAAATTAATTATTTATGGAGAAACTGACTGTCATCTGAAAGTATCAGTTGCTGACTCTAACCCCCTTTCAATTGCTCACCATATTTTGATACCTCCCTCCAGTTGTGAGCTTGTACCTCTACTCCTGTGGCGTTGAATCTAGATTCAAAGCCAGCGTTTGAAAGAGTAAAAGTATGGGTACAACATACGGCCTCAGCAGTAAAATCAATATACAGGGTGAGCCACAATATGTTTTCAAACGTTTGGTAATAGTTTTTTGGCCCATTCTGTATATATATATATATATATATATATATATATATATATATATATATATGTGTGTGTGTGTGTGTGTGTGTGTGTGTTTGTGTGTGTGTGTGTGTGTAGGCTTGAGGAAATACTATAGAAACAATAGTTAATTATTTATTTATTTATTTCTGATGCATTTTAACATTTACATATTTACAATTTAATTCAGTGAAACGATGTAATGTACATACTAATGATGATGCTGTTTTGAGGACGACAAGGAAAAGAAATTCAGAACAAAATCCTCATTTACTTTTCTCGTCTTTGAAAAACAAAATAATAATTTACGAAATATTTTATATTAATTTATTTTATCGGATAAATGAACAATTTATTTGTAAATTATAATTTAAAATTAAGCAAACTTTATTGAAAAAGAGGGGAAAAATCCAATAAAATGAAATGAATAGATGTTAATGGAAAAAATATCTTCCTCAAAAGGTGTGAAGTTCATATTTCGAAAAAAGTTAAAATACTTGAAAAAGTTTTATTTTCGTATAAAAATATAGTAAGTTTATTTCCTAACATTTTACTCACTTTCGTAAAATTATTTAATTGTTGCACATAAAATACAGGGTGATTTTTTTTTTTCGAGATGAAAGCTATTATTAAGGGTCCTCGAATAAAAAATCACCCTGTACTTCACACGCAAAAAGATCCTATTAACTTGGAAACATAGTTTAATGTTTTGAATGTGAGTGATAATGTATATTGAGATACACATATTATTCGCGTCTTTGCCGAGAAAGGACGCGTTTCTGTTTGTTTGATCTTGCTGCATTCTCTCTTCAGCATATAAACTAATTACACTGTTTTTGCACTTTCTATTTTAAATCCAGTTCCCGACCAAGAAAATAGCAATTTTCTAAGGAATTTTACAGCGAATTAAATGCAAATCAATGGATAAAGTCAGGGATATACCCAGTTGCTGGATTCCAAACGGTGGTGCCACGTGACTCCCCTTTTTCACCTGCTTTTACAAGCGGTTCTGCCGTAGTGCAAGGCCCCACTGAACAGCAAAAACTGCCAAAATGTTTGATCAATGATAATCGCAAACTCTTCGAGCAACTCAACAGTTTCTTAATCGAGGAGTTCCATGAAATTACGCAGACACTCACGGAGCCAATAGGATCCCTCGGTCGGAAAGTCAAACTCCTGCAGAAAGAATCCACCGAGTACAAGGAGAGAGCTGACACCCTGCAGAAAAAGCAGAGGAAGTGAAAGAACGAATAGAACACCTTCAACAGGCCCAGTATAAGAATGCTATAGTAATTAGTGGGCTAGAGACACTTGTCGAAGCGAAAATTGAAGACCTTAAAGCAAAAAACAACCAAGGTCTTACGAAGAAACCTCCTAATAAATGTTAAACCAACAGACACCACAGAAGTCTCTAAACGTGATCGACCGAAGGAAAACAGCACCACATGACCTATTAGGATTGTGATCCCGAATAAAGATGCAAAAGGGAATTCGTAGGCGGGTGGATCCATTTGAGACATAGAATATTCATTAATGAATATCTGACCAAGTATAAGAGAAACTTCTTCCAAAGGATGAGATTTCAGGAAAGACTTCTCAGGTGAGCTCTCGAAGTGTTTTGCTCGCAACGGGTTAATATATATATATATATTATATATATATATATATATATATATATATATATATATATATATATAAAGAGATCCCAGACCAGTTTAGAAGTCCAAATAAAATATGTAAGTGATTTTGATAATTTTCTAACGAAAGTGAATTTTTATACAAATAACGACATAGCCCCGTCCCACATAATTCAAGCGCTCACCCATACCAACAGATACCCATACCAGTAATAATAATTAATAATAATAAAACGAGTATATTTCACTGTTATTACTATAATATTTTAAAATGAGAACCTCTTAGTATTTACTATTACCATTAATTGTCATAGTTACTGTATCTAATGATATTATCATTACTTTACCGCTGTCTTTCTTATTAAAAATTCAATGCAAATATACCATAAACTGTCAAAGAATTTGCCTGTTGAGTCTTTGAATGTTGGGTACTTTATCTGATCATAATCACCGCTGTCTTAATGATTTATTCGTTCCAAATTTATCATAAACTCTAACTGAATCTGCCTGATGTAACTTGTCAGATTTTGATTGATTTGTTTATTAATTTATTTATATATTATTATTATTATTATTATTATTATTATTATTATTATTATTGTTGCTATTATTTCCTTGTTAATGTTACTGTCGGAAAATCTTAAAAATGTAGGATTCTCAAACAAAAACGTGCCTCGAACTTCATTTGAAACATTCTGCCAAACTTTGCTTTCCTTTTAGCTTCTCTAAAATTTTATTAATTGGTTTTAGTTTACAACTTCCTCTAATAGTAATACTTATCTGAAAAACCTTCCAAACCTCCTAGAACTATTATGAGATAAACATGAAGGCGATGATGATTTTTTTAATCTGTTACATATTGTTTCCGAGAGGGATTATGTGGTATTAATGACAGGTTCCAACCATCTAAATTTCATTAATAAATTTATGATATTAACTCTGAACATTAGAAGCATACCTGCTAATTTTGAAGAGCCACAAAATTTATAATCAATAATCAAAATAAAATTTTCCATCATAGTGCTAACGGAAGCCTATATAAAAGAAATAGCTAAAGATTTATACCCCTTCAATCTCTGTAAATGTTTTCAAACAAATCGTGACAGCAGAAGGGGAGGGGTTTAAATTTATGTATTAAATCTGTTTCAGGTAGCCTACACAAATAACTGAACTTACATAATTGTCCACCTCTACTGAAACGTGTGCTGTAAATATAACCCTAGAAATAGAAATTTAAATATAATTCGTATCTACCGGCCTTCAAACTGAGTCTTTATCCACTTCCTTGAGAATATATACATTATTTCAAATTATAATAAAATGAAAAAAATTAAGTACTCTTCAAAATATAATAAACACGGAGACCCTAAACAACTCATAAACATAATAGTAACATACTAGCGGAGCGACCCGGCGTTGCCGGGGTAGATGTTGAACGCTATATAGTATATATATATATATATATATATATATGCCCGGTGAGGTAAACTGAATGCCCGGTTAGGTTAATTGAATGCCAAGTTAGGTCAACTGAATGCCCGATTAGGTTAATTAAATGGCCGGTTAGGTTAACTGAATGCCCGATTAGATTAATTGAATGCCCGGGTACGTTAATTGAATGCCCGGTTAGGTTAATTGTACACCCTTGACGATTGGTTAGGTTAAGTCATGATATTTGCGTACAGATGACCTAACCTGGCATTCAATGAACCTAACCGGGTATTCAATAATTTTACCATAGGTTTCGTAATGATCTTGATGACGTCATTTAATGTTTTAAAATTAATTATTTAATTTATTAACACCCACGTGCACAACCTCGGGACCTAATCAATATGTGTGTGTGAAGTTTCATGTTTGTAACTGCTTCCATTTTGGAGTTATGGCTGATGGCTGGAACACACACACACACACACACACACACACACACACACACACACACACACACGTTTTTATTATTATTATTATTATTATTATTATTATTATTATTATAGATAAACAATAGACTGGTACAAATTTATAACCGAAAGACTTCCGAAAATCAACAATTTTTGATAAAGAAAAGGGGAAAATTGGTTTTGTAGGCCTAGGAGGTCCGAAATTTTCATAAAATGGAAAATAATTGCTATTTTCTTACTTAAGTGACAGGCATAATGATATTAGGATACCTAATAGAAATTTTGTAATATTTTAAAGTGGGGAAAATAAATAATTTTCTAAAAATGATCTTCAACTATAAAAGCGCATCTAATCAGATAACTTAATTAACGTATTTCTATGACAACTAAAAAATAGAATGATAAATCAATATCCTATCAAATTGTTTGTGTATACGTAAAATTATTTGTAGAAAAGTCACAGTAATAAAACGCACAAAAGTCACGGTAAATAATTTCGAGTGTGGCTCGTTTAACTTTAAACTCGTGTTTATTTAAATTGCCCGTTTTAATTATGTAATTTTTTGTATTGAATCGATAAAGAAATCTTTTGTGAATCGAATGATATTAAATGTTTAGTAAATATTGACTTATTTTGTGCCAAAATTATGATTAAAAATGAAAAATTAAAAAATGCGTGCGCAGGCATGGGAAGAACTGTACCCCTAAAAGGGGGGGAAGGAATTATGTTAGGAAATTTTTTTTAGCATGGGCACTGCACAATAAAAAGACGCATCGAATGGTGAAAACCGCATTGTTCTACACCAATTGTAGCGACCTGTAGGTGTGCGCAAAAAAACTGTGACACATATATATATATATATATATATAAGGCTTCATTTCTGAAATAGTATATTAGATGGATTCTGTCCACCCATTACGCGAGCAACACGTCATAATAACACCTATAAAACACGCATCGTTAATAGATCATATGTGGTGTAAAAGTTCTCTGAACCACACAGCCGGTATACTTTTGTTAAATGAGAGCTATAAAATCCCGAAGATAGATCGCGTAAAAATGAAAATAAAGGAAAAAATAAAAATATAGGAGTCAAACACAAATTAGACTCGGTAAATTATAGGTTGGAAGTCTCTGAAGGGGTAGACGACATAAATAAAAAGTTTATTAAGTTCTCAGACATACTAAGTGAGGCATTCAACGAACTCTGTCCTGTGACTACAATAAAAGCGACTCATAAAAGGCACATTAGACCGTGGCTACATAAACTTCTGCAAGCCATCGGGCAAAACATTTAATCTATAAACACGTTCAAAAAAGTACATTGCCTCAAGAAATATACACCAAACAGACTAAATAACCTAATTAAAAAGACAGAATCAGAGGACTCCAGCAAACAATTCGAGGAATACAAAGACGATTCAAAAAAACAATGGAAACTTATCACTGAAACTTTACGTAGAAAAAACGAACAAAATTGTTTTCCCACAAATATAACTGTAAATAATACCATTTATAACGAACCATTAGATATAGCCAGTCATCTAAATAAGTACGTTGCTACTGCAGGAAAAACAACAGTTTACTTTAAAGCGCCTTCTCTCCCATTTCTCCCAGAAAATTCAAGTGGCAATCTACACCTTAAAAACAAATCATGTCACGTTGATTTTATTCAAGATGCACTCTTAAGTACTGTTCAAATATTTTATCTTACCCTCTATGAATGTTATCAATTCATCCCTCAGTCAAGGAACTTTCCTTGACGTACTTAAAGAAACACCAATATGTCCAACATTGCAATCAGGAGATAAATCACTATTTTCGAATTATTGACCTACAGTATATGCACCTTACCTACATTAGGAAAGTTATCTTTAAAACTTGTGTACAGGCGTCCCTTGCCGTCCATGGATTTAGATTTACCGTCCGCGGTTGAAAAGCGTAGCCATTTTTGTAGCAAAAATTGCTACGCTTTTTGAACCACGGATACTTATAACCACAGACGGCGAGGATCACTTTTTACTTTTTTAAAAAAATTATAGCTGGTCAAAGTTTTTCCCATGATTTGGTTCAGTGGAAGTACACTGACACCATTTTTACCAAGATCGATCAATATTTAGGGGTCGCGTATCGACCTTGAAAATTTCAATTTTGGAAATTTGGCCAAATTGACAATTTTTTACTGAATAAAGATAAATCATCAAATGACCATATTTTCTGAATCCTCTCAGTGAAAGAAATCCTCTCAGATACTTACCAAGTTGATAGGACAAGTGGTTTAGAAGTTATACTCACCTTGAGATAGCATTAAAATTTAAAATATCGTATTTGTCCCCGTACCTCCATATGCTGTCTGCCATTGTCTGCTTTTTAGGATAAGATAAAACGAATAAGGAAAGATCAAATGTATTTTGTATTAAAACGGTTTACCGATATCACTAAAGGCACTTACTCCGGTGCCCCTAACTAGGTTCAAAAACTGTATGAATCGTGGTTAGAACACACGTCATCTTAAGGCGTGCGCCATGTACTCTCTCTGCTAACTCCCTTTCCCTCTGCGCTACGTCATCTTGGCAAGTGACGACTTCTTGAAGTCACCGAGTTCTTTCCGGCTCTTTTCCACGAGCTGAAGAAGACCCTGCAGCTGTGACTCGTCTTTTGTGACAGTGTTCGCGTAATCTTCTATCAGTTTTATCCCTCTCTCTGCCACGTCGTTGGTAACTTTCAGATGCGAGATGACATTCTTCAGATCACAGTAGTTCTTATCTTGATCCCACTTATTCACCGGCAGAGTGAGCCACGTAGACGCGCACACCTGCAGGCCTGTGAACACGAACCACGATGACTCATCGATCAGGTCCGGAAGGCGCGTCGTGTCATCAACCGAGACGTTGTCATACGTGAAGTCCTCGGGCACAGCGAGGCGGCACAGCTTCTTTGCCATCTCGTGCTTCACAGTGTCTTCCACTTTGTCACTGCAGAGGGCGAAAACGACGGTCTGAGGCCTCAGATACCACAAGTGCCGCCTGATCACTGCCAGTGAAGCCTCTGCAATCTCGCGATCCACAGCCCTGTACTGCAGAAGACGCTGGTACAACACAAGGTCATTCAGCGGGGCATCAGCTGCGACAGGAGCCGCCAGCCAGGCAGGTGCGTAGAGGAGTGCAGTAAATAGTACCACTCTCTGAAGTTTCTGTACCAGCTCGTCGTCGAACTCCAGCTGACCGCTGAACATCAGGAGCTTCGTGTAGTAGATGATCTGAAACGAATACGCACTGTGATGTATAAATACCGATACCACTCCATATAAGTTTGTTTAATGGTAAATTATTTATCTTATTTTTTTCTGGTAGGGACTTCAAATGGCTGTTTGCAGAAGGCAATACAATATTTAACTTCTAATTCAAAATACCAACCTTGGCCATCCACCTCGCATGATGGTAGGCTCCTGGGCGCATGAAGTGTGTGCCACGACGTGGCTGGGCCCCGAGTACCAGGAGTGTAATCTCCGCCACTTCTCGGTAGTCTTCTCTGACAAGACCAGAAGCGGTGCCGAGGAACTTGACTGCCTCATCTCGGAGCTCCATCAGCCACGTCACCTCCGCCAAATGCTCGATCTCCAGCTCGCGATAAGTCGAGAGGTCGAGCTTGTCCCACCTGAAAGGGGAGTTATGAAAATATTGCATGAAAACGACTGAAGTTTCCCTTTTCGACTGCTATTAACATCATTAGTAGAAGGACGCTGATATCTCAATTGCTCTGAAGGCAAAAAATCATTGGAGAAAACAAATGCGCCTTAGACTTGAAATTCACCTTCTCCTCAGATACTGGAACAAAGGTTCAGTTGGTGCTGTGGTTCTTCCAAACGCGGTGATGACCACTGCCCCCACGATGAGCTCCATAACGTGATGGCGACAGCCCAGCTGGAAGAGCGGTTTACCAAGCATGTTCTCCAGCCGGACCACCGCACCCTGCACCCTCCCCGTATTGGAGGAAGTTGTGTCGAAGCACAGTCCAATCACGTTGTTCTCGCATCCCCAGTCTTTGAGAGCACGAAAGGTCGCCTGGGCCTGGGACAGACCGGTGCCGTCAGCAACAGTCGGAACGGCCAGCAACTTTCCTTCTGTGCATTGGGGAGCTCCGGAGATGAGAATCGCCTGGCGGTGCTCCAATGATCCAAGAGAGTCCTGAAACGTATGTCATACATGCCAATCCATTATCGTCCACTGGAATATGTCAATCCACTGTCGTCACTGGAACATGTTAATTCACTGTCGTCCACGGTGAGGGCAAAACTGACCTTGATTACTTTACCGTCCCAGTGGACGACAGCATGCCTCGGAGATACGAAGGATTTCTGCACAGCTGTCGACACTTCACAACGATGTGCCACTCTTCCACGGCGAGACGTGTCCTTCGAGATACTGAATTTGTCCAGGTCTGCGGGCGGATCTGCCGAACGTAGGACTGCCGCCACGACACTTGCCACCTATGTGCGAAATTGAAAGGAAATTGACAAGGATGCGTATGGTTTTTATGTGACAAAATAATCACTAAATTTTCCGTCGTTACGTCTATTATATCTTTGTCAAGGAAAGATCATTACTGATATACACACACCTGATTATTGGACATCCGGAAGCGATCAGCCACTTCAATAACAGCCGGTGCATTGAGGATGCGGTGAGGAAGTCTGATTGATACAGTTGATTCTCTCGGCTGTCGGTATGGTGGTTCTAGCTGTGATTCAGAGTTGCTCGATGATCTGCTTTCTATAGATTCATCGTCGGTCGCTCTCAGCTTCGGTTCCTAGTTTCGTTTTTGAGGTGCCTGGCTCATCACGAGATTGTTGTCTTGAGAGTTGCCGTTTTCTCTTGACAACGAACACTTTATCATTCCCACTCATTGTTGCCAGGCGCAGGCCCCGTTGACCCTCATAAAATTTAATATCTTCTTGTTTGTTGTTGTCTGAGAGCAGTCGACTTTTCTGTATCTCTTCAATAGCATCGGGAGCTCCGATGTCCCAGAGCTTGTTCAGATTTTCTGAAAACTTCTCCCTGCCTTTTCCCGCGTCACTGTCTCTCATCTTGCTCTTCTGCAGCGAGCGCCACTCTTCCCACAGTTAACTCCAGTTTTCTTTCGCAGTTACGCCTCGTGATCGTCTTTATACGTGCCATGTTCCAAAATGCCAGAACATTGGCCACCGTGTCTTTTACGGCGGCCTTCCTGTCAGTAGTTTCCTGCTTGGCATAGAAGAAGTACTGGAGAACTTGATGGGTGGTTGGCAATTTGGCACCACCGATCGAGGAAGATGGCTGACTAATTAAGAAGACGTCCATGGCTGACCTTAGAGAAGGTGGTGCTATTGTTGCTGCTTTCTCTTTTCCAGAATAAGTAACTTTCAGAGTCTTCCCACTCCTGGTTGTTAACAGTTTATCCATTGTACTAAAGTCTAGACTTATCAAACAAGAATCAATTGACACAGTTGATCTGTAAAAAGCAAACTGTGATTAGTAAAAATATTGGTCATAGACATAGCGTGTGTGTGTAATTGGGATTTTAGGATGCGCCAGCTACTGATGCTATGATTACGTCCATAACGGGGACAAATACGGTATTTTAAATTTTAATGTTATTTCTAGGTGAGTGTAACTTCTAAACCACTTCTCCGATCAACTTGGTAAGTATCTGAGAGGATTTCTTTCACTGAGAGGATTCAGAAAATATGGTCATTTGATGATTTATCTTTATTCAGTAAAAAATTGTCAATTTGGCCAAATTTCCAAAATTGAAATTTTCAAGGTCGATGCGCGACCCCTAAATATTGATCGATTTTGGTAAAAGTGGTGTCAGTGTACTTCCACTGAACCAAATCATTGGAAAAACGTTGACCAGCTATAATGTTTCAAAAAAGTGAAAAGTGATCCACCCTAAATTATTGTACACGCAGCAAAATTATTTCGAAAACCAAGTATCAGTTTGGTTTTAGGGAGGGCCATAAAACATGCAACGCGATCTTAGCTGTATTAGACGTATTCAGTGTTGCTGTTAATATGTTCAAAGTTATCAATAAAAACCAACGTACATCACTCATTCAAAGAACAATCACACTCACATCAAATACAACATTGTTATAACACCAGACTGCACAGGCATTTTACACACAAATTAACTATACAACAGAAACTGCAGGACGTGCACTCTCTTTCAAAGGAGCAAATGTATGGAATGCAATTCCCCTGCATATCAGGCAGGCTTCATCGCTAAATGTATTTCGCGAATCGCTAAAAAAGCACTTCATTAGCTCCTACTGATGTATAAGTTCACTATTGCCATTTTTACCGTAGTATTATGGCGGCGTAGTAATGAAGTTCCCATTTTATATTCAACTATTGAAAATATGCTACAGTAATTTCATTAAACACTTTTCATTTCATAATTTATTCTTTTTTATATTTTTTTTATTAAGCATCATTTATTTTCTACTAAATTTACAATAAATCATTTAATTTAAAATTATGTAACATTTTTTAAACTTTGTATTGTATTTATTATTATTATTATTATTATTATTATTATTACAATTAAATAAATTTGTTAAAAGAAAATAAATCAAATAAATAAGTTTACCTATTAAAAACTTATTTTCAAGGACATGAGGCGAGTGTCGTGTATTGTTTTTTTATTATAAACATATAACAATGTTGAATAACAAATTTAATAATGTTTTTTAGATTATAATAAACTGATTAAAATTATATGAAATTAGCATGTGTAAAATGTAATTATCATATTTGAAATATAAATCATTAGTTACCAACCGTTAGAGAGAGGTTGGAAATTTTCGAGACATAGACCCCGAGCTAGTCTCGGACCCAGTGGCGTATAAGAAAGTGCGTTTTGTCTAATTAAGATGAAATTTTTATTTAAAGTTAACTAAAAGCTTTCTCCACGACCAAAACAGTAAATTATAAATGCACTCGCTTTCCCCCGCCCTGTTCATTGTTTCAACCTAAATAAAAATTAGAAAACAGTGATAATAATCATTTGTGATTTCTCTCCTCCTTCGCTTTGTTTGTTCTAAGTTTCAATGGCGGCCACGCTATCCCGTCTCCCCGTTTATAAAATACAGAGAAATCGAGTAAATAAGGAGAAAGAGTGGTAATAAACGAAGAGAAGAGTAAACAGAGAATTAAAGAAATTTCACCACATTACTATCACTTGCCACTTTCACATTTTTATGTAATAAATAAACTAAATGCCATTAATTTTGACTGAAAAGCATCTATGCTTCCAACGCCATATTCTGAATAGAGTACTGTGAATATATTAATGTCATATGAAATATCTAAAAATTGCATAATTTGCCACTTGTATTCTTTTCTGAATAAAGATTTTTTAATTTGAATTTGAATTTTTTATTTTAAATTTAATTATATAAAACCTTAATAATAAAGAGTCTTCTGTTTTCTTGCTTATGGACCTATCAAAATCCTTTGATACTATCTCCCACGATATACTTATTAGTGAATAATAACGTATCTCATTATGGCATAAGGAATGTTGCATTAAATTGGTTAGAATCATACCAGCGCAACAGAGGTTAATACACCAAACAAAATAACTTTATCACCATCGAACTAAAAATTACACATGGAGTTTCACAAGGAAGCATTTTGGGTCCGCTACTATTTTTTATCTATATAAATAAATGACTTTCACAACTTTCATAACAGAAAGACTTTCAATATACGGGTGACACCTCACTGACTAATATACTCAAACTGCGATTTCCACTTCCCTAAACGAAATAGTAAACAGACGCGATAGTATGTGACTGGGTGAAAGCCAATCAATTATCTTTAAATAAAAATAAAACAAACTTCCTGCTAATCACAAAAAAGAAATTAATACCAGACGACAATATTATTATCGACTTCTACACGTTATTGCGTGTCACTAAAGGAAAATTATTATTAGTTGTGTTTGATGAAAAACTATTCTCTTGTCAACGTACTGTAAATGTAGATCATAAACTATTGAAATTCTCGTTTATATTAACAAAATTATATTTCCTTCCCACAAATACACTTAAAACGCTATACTTTTCTCTAGTCTAGCCACATCTCACATACAACATTACTGCATATGGAAGTACATATAATTACATCATTAACCATTTAATCATAAACCAAAAGTGGATTATTAGAAAAATAAATAAGATTGATTATTATGTTCATACGTCAGAAATCTTTAAGGAACCGCGTATATTAAAATTTAAAGACATATTTAAAGTACAGATGTGCTCCCTAATGTTCAGAGTTACAAAGCAATTTGTCCCGATTATATTAATCGAGAATATAATGACCAATCAGATACGGCACGAACATCAAACAACAGGTATAAGGAGAGTGGATATATCTCAAAGGCAAACTATACTCTTCAATGTAGTAGAAGTTCTTACACTTATTTAGCGTTATAATTAAGGAACAATATACTCGTACCGAATGAATTAAAATCAGTCAGATGCCAAAGTTACTGAAGGCACTCCTTTCTTTATTATTCTTATTATTACTTAATTACAATTGCCATCACTATGATTCTCATTATCCTTGTAATAATTTCTCCCATTACTTTTCAGTCATATTAATATTGTTTCATTATTCCTTGTATTAAACTTTCACTGTAGGTATATGTCCAAGTCTGTAAGTTCCCTTCAGTTTTAAGTCTCTTATAGAAATTTATAAAATGTTTATGATTATATCTAACTAGTAGATTCCTAAAATTAAGCAATTTAATTACACCCATATATAGAAACAAATATCTTAAATCCACTTAAATATATCAAAATAAAAAAATTCAGTATTGGATATTTTATTGTCATGTTGACCCCGAGTGTTGTTGGTCGGTGGTGGCTGTTTTGTTCGTGGGTGAATGATAACGATATCTTGAGGTGCTTTTCACGAACAATCTGTATTACCACCCACCTTAAGTTCACAAATACACCTATTTACTGCATTACTTCATGCAACCTAATTAATGCACGGCTGGTAGTTCGGACACGATGTTTTTCGTTGCATCACTAGGGTGTCCCACTAGGCCTGTTCAAAAATCAACTTTTTCTTATTTTCATAGGTTTTTGTACATTTTCCCATGCATTTTGACCTGAAAAAGCCGAAAATCACAACTATTTTGACCTAGGATGTTGGGAAGCATTGCCGCATGGAGCTTTAAATTTTCTGCCTTGAAATCGGCCAAAGCGCCAATTCCGGGGTCCCTTGAATTATGTTTTGCACTTTAACTTTTGATCTAAACAAGATAGAGCAACAAATTAGGTATCAAATGAAAGAGCATAAAATTAATAAATAATAATAATTATAATAATAATAATAATAATAAATAAATAATAATTAATAATAATAATAATAATAATTATCTATCATTTTTCAGGAAACAACAGAAACTCAATCAGAATCTAGAAAACCATCTACAAGTTACAACTTCACAATGGCATTAAGCAAGGAGCTGAGGGAGCTCCGTGGGCGCACAGTTGATATCTCAGAACCTCCACGTACTGTCCACAGGCAGGTGTCAACTGGGCCATCTACCAGATCTCTCACTGAAACTTTCCTGGTTGGATACCCTTCAGCTTTTATCAGTGGTTCCCAGCTTCCCACCAACAGACAGGCGTTCCAGTATTTCCTTAATCTTCAGAATTTACCGGAAAATGCAGGGAGGCCCATGGTTCAAGACCTTGCATATGAAACAGTTGAATCTATCATCCCATTCTGGCAGATGGCTAGGATCAAGACAATGACCAAGTACAACGCAATGAAGCTCTTCATGAAACTACATGAGAAACATCGTGCTCTGGTGAAAAGCAAAGGAAGAGCAAGTAACCCTGGAGGAAAAAGAGGAGCATTTGTGCTGGAATTAGACAGCCTGTTCGATATAGGAGCTCCAGATGCAATCCAGGAAATACAGAACAACAGACTGTTATCCAGAGAGAAGAAAGATGAGGATATCAGGTTCTACGAAGACCAAAAGACTGAGAGGAAAGGTCATATGTCTGGTCATGACAAGATTTTTGAGACAAGATCCCTGCAGCAAGCAGCGAGGAATGAAAGACTGCAGCATAGACAAGAACAAGGTAAAACTAATTACTTTGAACGTCACAAAAAGTTTTAAGTTTTACTCCATTGCG
The DNA here is from genome assembly GCA_023014485.1 of Bathynomus jamesi. Lineage (NCBI taxonomy): Eukaryota > Metazoa > Arthropoda > Malacostraca > Isopoda > Cirolanidae > Bathynomus > Bathynomus jamesi. The sequence goes on along the minus strand of JAJOZX010000617.1, from coordinate 825,995 downwards.
ATATTTAGCATGTACTTAACAATTACTGTCTTAACATGTTGTACTATTTTACAGCTGCAGCAGAACAAGAGGCAGTTGTTCATGTGGATGACATTACCTGGGGTGACTCAACTGACAACGACGCTAACACAGAGGACATGGATTACCATCAGCCTCGTCCTGGATGTTCTCACCATCAAGACACTGTGACTAGTGTGACTTTGACGTTTCCAAGGAAGGTCATGGAATGTGATGTCATCTGCAATACAGCTGATCGTCTTGGTTTATCAGACAATCAAGTTACTGCCATGGTTTCTGCCACCTTGAAAGCTGGAGGGGCTGATCTGGATAACTTCGTCATCTCAACCTCAACAACACGTCGCAACAGAATGCTGTCCAGGTGTAATATCAGCCAGAGTCACATGTCCAAGTTTTGTGAAAACTCCCCACAGTACGCTGCCTTACACTGGGATGGAAAGTTGCTCAAAGATGTCTTGGGCAGTGAACCTGGAAGTACCTCAGAGACTTTAGCTGTGCTAGTGTCTGGTCCACCTTCATACACTGAAGGAAAGTTATTGGGAGTACCTGTCATCGACAATTCTTCTGGCACAGCTCAGGCTGAGGCTTCAATGGATTTACTGGAGACATGGGAACTTACGGATAATGTTACTGCCCTTGTTTTTGACATTACATCCAGTAACAGTGGAGTTCACAGAGGAGCTGCCAAACTGCTAGAGAAAATGCTGAACAAAAAGGTGTTTTATCTGGCCTGTCGACATCACATCCTGGAAATCCTAGTAGGAGCAGTTTGGGAGAAGCTGTTTGGGAAGGTGAAGGGGCCAGATAATCCCTGGTTTGAGCATCTGAAGGATGTTTGGACGGACTTGTCCAAGGAAAACCCAAAGATGCTGGCTATCAACAGCAAATGGCTGAAGGAAAAGAAGAAGAACAGTGAAGAAATACTCCAAGACATTCTAACAGCAGAAAGGCTTCCAAGAGCCGACTACAGGGTAATGGCTGAACTGACAGTCATTGTTCTTGGAGGAACGCCTCCTCGAGGTATTCACTGGAGTCGACCAGGCGCCATTCATCAGGCCAGATGGATGGCCAGAAACCTGTACTCCATGAAAATGCTGATGTTTGCAGATCAACTTGAGTACGACGAAGACACTGTATCAAAGCTGGAAAGACTCAACACCTTCCTTGCGCTGTTCTACACTCCTGTATGGATGATGTCAATGTCTGCTGCAGATGCTCCCGTGAATGATCTAAGTCTAATCCAGGACATGTTGAAGTACAAGAAAACTGACCCAGAGCTTGCTGATGCAGTACTTAATAAGATGGAAAACCACAAATGGTACCTGACGCAGGAAGTCGTGCCATTTGCCCTGTTCAGCAGTAGATTGAGTGACACATTGAAGCACGACATTGCTGCCCAGTTACATGCCACTGAGAAGCCAGACAGCTTCAGAACAGGAAAGCCTCTATTCCAGAGAGTCACAGCTAAGACCACCCTGGTTGATCTCATTGGCCCAGAATCACATTTCCTGCTGGACACACTGAACATTGGATCCGAGTGGCTTCTGGAACCTGTCACGTCTTGGCCACAGAATGAGGACTACAGAAAAGCGTTGGACTATGTTAAGAATCTGAAAGCGGTGAATGACATTGCTGAACGTGGTGTCAAGATGATGAGCGACTTTGCAAATGTCATAACAACAGATGCCAAGCAAAGGGACTATCTCCTTCAAGCTGTGGAGTTCAACAGACGCCGCTTTGACAGCTTCAAGAAACAAACTCTCAACAACTGACTGTGTAAATGTCATTATGAAATTAATCATCATGTAATGCTTTCACTTCTTGATCGATTAGACTTGTGACAAAATGTTAATCTCAAATTTGTGTCATGAATAAGGCGCCTTGTCTGCCTTGAGTGTGAGAAAACGAATTTTGTGATATTTCTGAAATCTTTGTATGTACCAATGTGCCATTTCTTGTTCCAAGACTATCATAATTGTATAAGTTAGAAAGAGGATTAAAAACACTTTAATTTGGTGCCTATTTTATTGCTCTATCTTGTTTAGATAAAAAAGTTATAGTGCAAAACATGATTCAAGGGACCCCGGAACTGGTGCTTTTGGCCGATTTCAAGGCAGAAAACTTAAAGCTCCATGCGGCAATGCCTCCCAACAACCTAGGTCAAAATGGTTGTGATTTTTGACCTTTTCAGGTCAAAAAGCATGGGAAAAAGTACAGAAACCTATGAAAATAAGAAAAAGTTGATTTTTGAACAGGGCTAGTGTCCCACTTATGACCTTTTTTTACAGATCCATTGAACATACCTTTTTTCCAGTTAGAAATGGTTCACCTTTACTAATTATATAAAAAAAAGATTAAATTTAACAATTTTGGGGTCCCCGACCCACCCCCGAAAATGGGCCACCATGAAAATGCTAGAAATACTCATTTTTTGTATTGTAATCAACCTAAATGAACAAGATTTTTGTCGAATATCAACATATTTGATATCAAAAGAAAGGTAATTCGAAGCTTTATTCAGTAAGGAACAAGAAACAGTAGTAGGATGTTACCGCCCCCCGTTAGAGCATCATCCCAATGCAGCTCTGCGGCGATGGGCCTCGAAAGGATAAGACGAGTAAGAACTTTATTAATTTTATCGAATCGAAGTGGGAACAACTTGGTTACATCAGATTAAAATTATATAAATTAAAATACTTTAAGCTTTTGACAATGTTAACAAAGCCCTATCGTTTCTTTTATTTATTTCTCAAAACTAACAAAAAAGATCTTTACCAATAACATAAGAAAAGAAAGGTTAAAACAAAAGAAAGTAATGTTAGGAACCTTTTGCACTTAAAGCAATGAACAAACTTTTATTCGCTTGAAACAAAGCTTAAAATAAAAAACAAAGACAAATAATCTTAGTTACATTTTAACCTCAAAGCAGTGACCAAATTTTTCTTCGTCATGTTTGGGATTGCATGTCTATTTTGTTCAACGACCTGCAAAAGTTGTTGAAACTCACTTTCATCCTTACAATGCCCATGAAAATCTTGCATGAGCTTGACGCCACGCTCTGCCGTGTCATTTATTACTTTGGCAGACGAAATAAGGCCCCTCATTCTTTTAAAATCGTCATCTTCTTCCCATAATGATATGGGTTTTTTAATCCATATCCTAGGTGAGTTGAGAAGTCTGAATAGGTATCAAGATCTTGGACCTATGAGGCGATGAAGTCTGACACCCTGCTTCAGAATAGAGAAGATAGGCTGACCTGGTGTGAACTCTTGAGGAAGATCATATTTTGTTAATTCTTTGGCTATCTTAACCTTTTCTTCATTATTAACAGAGCCAAACAAAGCCATGGGGACGAGCTCTTCAGTCAGGTACCAATAATGTCTCGAAAAATGGATAGGGCAGATTTGGCAACCTCACTGTCTATTTTTTTGTATTTTATCAATTCATTGTAGAATCTAAGATCATTTACAGGAGCGTCGGATGATTTAGTACAGGACAACCAATATTTTCCATAAAAAAGGGATGTAAACTGACAAAATATTTCAAGTTTTTAAATAGTGACATCATCGTAGCCAGCTTGGTGAGAGAAGGCATACATTTTATTGGTGTAAAGGATTGAAGCCATCCATCTTGTATGATGGAAGGCTCCTGGCTTAATCCAATGAATTCCTCTGGAAGGCACTTCATTCAGAATAAGGAGAATTGTCTCCGCAAATTCTTTATAGTCATCGCGAGGAAGGGAACTCTTTTGGTTAAGAATATCATTCATGAAACTGATGCTGGATTCTCTCATATTTCTTAAATACCTATCTTTTATTTCAAGGTGTCTGTGAGGCAGTTTAGTGTCAGTATTTTTCCAAACACTTTCTCTAAAGTTCTTGAAGGCTTCATTTTCAGATGAATTATGATAGTTTTGCCAAATATTCTGATGTAGACAGTAGCCAAAATCCTCTCAAAAATATGATGACGGCATGCCATCCACAGTAATTGTTTTCCAAGAAGTTCTTCCACCTTTTGGCATGCATCTTTTTTCCATCCGGTGTTTGAGGCAGTTGTATCAAGTACTAGCCCATACACATTGTCTTCTAGCTTCCATTCTGAGATGGTTTCAAACACGCTTGTTGCTTGAGCTGATCCGGTAGTCTTTGATTTTTGCTACGGAGAGTAATTTCTCGAAATAATTTTCCCCAGTAACTACAGGGTGTTCGGAAAGTCACTGTGCACTTATATAATTAATGTTTTTTTATATTTTTATATTTTTATATTTATAGTTTTTATATTATTTTTTTATTTTATTATTATTTTTTTTAGTTTTCAACACCTTTTATAAGTTCTGATGGTCCCATCCATAACCTCTATCATATATGCAATGTTATACTATTGTATGCTATTAAATAAATATAAGTGCACAGTGACTTTCCGAACACCCTTTAGTATTGCCAATCTTTCCTCCTTTCCACCTGATAAATTACAGATCATTTTACTATCCAAATGGATCAGAACATACTGGGGAGGAATGAAATCACCTTGGCTGTCCTGCCACGTTCTTTTTCTTGATATTGTAGCTGCTCGAGCTGAAGTAGTTTTGGATATGCTCATTTCTTCTGTTTTTGCCACACTCTGCGGCGACAACTGATGCAAAAACTGTACGTTGCCTTATGGAGAGTCCAAGACGATCTGCTGTGTTTGATACTAGTGTTGATTGAAGCAAACTACTTGGTCTTGGTTTTGATGGGCCTGGCTGGGGTTCTGGAGAATATTCTTCACCCGAAGAATTATCTATGTCATCACTCTCAGTGATGGTTGGATTGCCTGATCTCTTTTCCAATGCTTTTCGTTCAGTTCCTTTCAGTTGTCGCATTTTTTCTTCATCGAATCTTACTTCTTTCCTTTGCACTTTTGAAACATAAGCTTTATCTAAAGGGCCAAGACACATCTTCCTCTCCCCTCTTTGGTCTTCTAGGAAATTTATGTCCTCTTTAATTTGTTCCTGAGTTCTTAGGGAATCCGTTCTGATCTCATGAAATACGTTTTGTGTAGAAATATCAAACAGATCATTCGACTGACCCAAGTAACTTCGTTTTTTGGTTTCATAGCATTTAGCTTTTTTGCTCTTTATTACTGTTTCATTAATTTTATCAAGTTTAGTAGCATGGTTCGTGGGGTTTTATGTCTTACGACATCCTTTGATGGAATGCCAGCCTTTTCCCAAATTGTTTGAGCTTTTTTCAAACCATTCAAAATGTTTTCCACAATAAACTCTTGCTATTGCGCCTTTCTTAGCTAAAATAAAAAAGTCCCTTTCTTAGTTGAGAATTTGAGCCCCACTAACCTGATCAAATTCCTTTTACTGTACCTTAACCCATAACATATTGAAATTGAATCTTTTTCTGATATATTTAGTATAAGTGGACCATTTCTAATAGGTAAAAAGCTATGTTCAATAAATCTGAAAAAAAAGCCATAAGTGGAACACAATAGGTTGATTACAATACAAAAAATGGGTATTTCTAGCATTTTCAGGGGGGGCCCATTTTCGGGGGTGGGTCGGGGACCCCAAAATTGTTAAACTGAATCTTTTCTTGATATATTTAGTAAAAGTGAACCATTTCTAACAGGAAAAAAGGTATGTTCAATGGATCTGAAAAAAAAAGGTCATAAGTGGGACACCATATTACTTATTCCAGCTAAATAAATCTATTTTAACTATTCAACGTTTTCTCCTTACTTTATATTAATTAACCTCGTTACTTCAGAAAATGATATCAAAGTATTCTCCCTTGTCCCTCCCACAGTCGTTTCGCTGCAATCTATCTTAAGATTATCCCTACTCACACTGTTAAGAATGTTAGCGTAGTGGTTTTTCCACAGCTTTGCAATTTCATCCTCCCACGACACCCCATCGATTGTCGAAGGGAGGACAGTTTTGACACCCGTTTGATTCTTAACAAATTTCCAAAATTTGTTATTATCGTTATTTATGCGAGCTTCACAGGCTTTTGATGCTCGAATGGACTCTTCTTCCTGTTTACGTCGCCTTATGGCCGCCTTATACTGACCACTACTTCTACACATATTCATGTATACTGGTCCTAATCTGGGTCTACCATGAACGCACCACAAATCATAGTCGTCTTTCGATTCCCTCTTCAGGGAGGCAATAAAATCATTCCATCCAGGAATAATCTTAGTATGATAGTTGTGAGATTTAATCAGGGGGGCTTCCTGCTTCTCTTAACAGGATATTATCTTACTATAATACCTATCTATGAGTTTACAGTGAGAATCATTTGAGCAAGGATTACTACAGGCAAGGTGCAAAATTTCTAAATTATTAAAGAGGTGACTTGTTCTGTTTTTGTATTCTATTCTCTGTTGCATACTAACATTATACCAATCGACGCGATTATTCTTACCTATTGGGTTCTTGTTATGTCGTGTTGCGCATAAATTAGTAAAGTTAATTAATATTTCTAATGGTCTATGATCAGAAAGAAGGAAATCATGCAGAATATGAACTCTAACAATTCGATCCTTTAGATTATTACTAGTGATTATATTTAACCAATGGGATGTAAGAATACCAGTTACGCGATGCCACACCTCTATTTCATCCAATCACGTATTCGTAAATAGTCTACGTGTACAAATAATACTTGAAATAAATATAAAAATAATTTAATATTGTCAACAGGTTAAATAAGTTAGTTAAATAATATAAAACAGTTAGGAATTTGTGAAACTCCTAGTATGATGTATTTAAATTGTTTGAATCACCTGAAGATCAGTGCCCCCAGCCTTGGAAAATATCACGATCTAACCTAACCAGTCGTTAGGTCAACTGGTCGCCCTTGACGATTGGTCGTTATATTTTCGTTAGTTAGCCTGAAATCTCGAGTCTGGAGTGAGAAAGAAGGTATGCAAGAAGACTGGAGAGAAGTCGAGGACAGTCCATCAGAGAGATAGAAAGAGAGAGAGCTGTGACAATGAGTCAGATGAGAATGTCTTATTTAGGTTCCCTTTATTATTTTTTTTAGTTTAATATTTTCACCCAGCCCTTGGGAAATGGGATCTACTTTTAAGATGAACTTAGGCCAGTAAAGTTAATTTAATTCTTCCCTAAGGCGTTAAAAGGGGAAATCGTTCAGGCCCTAGGCCATGTTCCTGTTTCCGTAAGACTATTTCATTTCCGATCAAGGTCTATTCCACTTTATTAATTAAGTGTAATTTAATTCATTCTTTGAACGAACATAAGATTAAAATATTAAAACTTTGTGGAGTTTCATAATAACAGTGAAAGTCATATTTGTAGTTTAAAAATGCGTGAAAGAAACACGCTCATTAAAGAGTTAAAGACTGGTTCTGCGTCAGGGGTAGATGTCTTATCGAATGAGCACTTAAAATATGCCAATGACGTGTATGTCTGCGTATATCATTGCTCCTATCAGCCATGCTTGCTCATAGCTCTATCCCTGCAGAGTTCATGAGGGTATATATCTTAACCCTGGTAAAAAATAAGTACGGTGACATTCTGTCCAGCAATAATTACAGGCCTATTGCTGTCGCTTCCTGCTTCTCGAAACTACTAGAAAAACTCTTGTTACTCCGATTAAATGATTTCCTATGGGCATCTCCTAATCAGTTTGGCTTTAAAAGGTCCCACTCAACTGGCCTGTGTATCTATGTACTTAAAAAAACAATATCTAAATACATTGACAGTAATTCAACTATTTATAGCTGTTTCCTAGATATAAGTAAGGCATATGGTAGGGTGAACCACAATATTTTTTTGAGAAACTAGAAGACAGGAAGGTTCCCATGTACATATTAAACGTATTGAAATTTTGGTATTCCCACCAATCTTTCACCGTTAGGTGGGGCAATGTTCGATCCGAGTGTTTTGGCTCCTCTTGCGGGGTGAGATAAGGCTCCTTGCTCTCCCCTATGCTCTTTAATGTGTATATTGACGGATTAATTGCTTCACTTAATGAGGCAACAGTGGGATGTTGTATAGATAACACAAGGATAAATAACTTACTGTAGTTTATGCCGATGATATGGTGTTAATAAGTCCCTCTGTTAAAGGTCTGGATCGGCTACTAAAAGTCTGCGAAGTGTATTCGCAGAAACATGATATTCTTTTTAATGTTAGAAAAACTAAGGTTATGCAACTTCATCGTAAAAGCTGTAATGAGCCAGCTGATATAAGGTTTAAAATGAAAGGTGAAGTAATTGAGGAAGTACAAGAGTTTAAGTATTTGGGTCAAACTATTACCAGCTCCTTGAGTGATGACTCGGATATAAGAAAAATCTCGAAGCCTTTGTGCTAAAGCGAATATGACCATAAGGAACTTTCGATTCTGTACAAGTGAAGCTAAAGACACTCTCTTTCGTACTTTCTGCAGTAATATATACGGACAGCAATTGTGGATGAATTATAAAAGGGTTCTGGCAGAACCCTATATTTGCTGTACAACAGGTCTTTTAGACTCTTACATAAATTACCCCCGAGATGCTCAGCTCCACAAATGTTTGCTACCCGCAATGTCCCGAGCTTCCCGGAGGTAACAAGACGTGCTCAATACAGCCTAATGCAAAGAATTAAAAAATCAACCAACCCGATTATCCAAGCTGTCCATGAGTCCTGCCGTTTGTCCTCTAAGCTATGGAATCCTTGGTATGAAAACGTCTGTCTGTAGCTCCATTTAACTCTCGACATTACAGTATTATTTCTAATCAGTTGTATATATTTCTATCCTTAGTATATGAACTGTCATTGTATTAATAATATTGTCATATGGACTATAGTTTGCCAATAAACCTTTTCATTTTCATTTTCATAATCGTCACGTGTTCCAGTAGGAACATGTTGAGATCTGTTCGGAAGTTACGTGCAGAAAGTCACGTATTCTGTCTAGATTTACCTGAGAGCTACTTAGAATTTAGATCATACTTATCAAACACTAACTTATGTTTTTCATCTATGTCAAAATTCTACTATATTTTATATTGTTAGTAAATCCAGAATTCTGCAATTCCATCATTAAATTGTATTGTTAAAATATGTTCCCAAATAAGACAATGGCCGTTAATGGGTTAACGAACTGTCTTATTAGACCAAATTTTAACATATTTGGTTATTTATTATTATTATTATTATTATTATTATTATTTCAATAACCAAAAGTAGCTGCAGTTATTTCTGTTTTATTCTTTATTTACAATAGCTATTTAGAATTAGAGAAATATGAAATAAATCATTGTAGAAAAAGGTTGTGCAGTATTCTACAGTACAAGAGTTCAGAACAATATTTATCATTAGGAAACATAGAGTTTCGCCACGTTTTGAACTGACTGTATATACTTCCCTCTTTTAGCTATCCTTTTCTCACGACTTTCCATCACGCAGTTAATCTTCTTAGCAAGTAGCAACCAAAGACTTATAAATTATTCTTTACTTATTTATCTTATATTTATAATTATTAAATTATATTACAAACATCAAAATGAAAAATTATATAAAACAATAAACGGTGTATTGTTTTAAAATTAAATAATGTTAAATGAAGGTCGTAAAGATTTTTAGAAAGTTATGTTAATAATTATAAGCCTAATTAATCTAAAAACAGGGGCGTCCGCAGGATTTTTCGCAAGGGGGGGCAAAACTAACTTATTAGTTCTTAGTTCTTATTAGTTCTTTATTAGGTAGAAAAAAAATGCACTGCAACCACTACGAGTAAAAACCGTCATCTCCCTTTATCATAGCTGCTTTCGGTGCTAAATTTATGTACTTAGTAATACTAGGTAAGTACATAAATTTAGCACCGAAAGCAGGCTATGATAAGGGGAGATGACGGTTTTCACTCATAGTGGTCGCAGTGCATTTTTTTTTCTACCAGTCAAGTCCATTTTTTATATGTTATATGATACTATGATTAACTATAATCGTGTAAGTTTCAGTGAAATTGACCAAAAGGTTTTCGAGAAAAAAAAAAATAAAACACTCAATATAATGATCTTTGCAAATAATTCCATTACTATATCTTTCAGTATAGTTTATTTAACACTTCTAAGTTCAACGACACGGCACTTCGGTAAAGTAAAGGTAAAGTAAACGACATTTCCTTGAATGTGGAAACACTGACTGAGCTGCAGTAGAATTATAGAAGTCGTTGCATGGGCAAACACAAATTTCCAAGGGAGGGCAACTGCCCCCTCTTGCCCCCCTCTCCGGACGCCCATGTCTAAAAATATATATAAATTAACTAGATTATTCTTGTTTTGTTGTTCATTGCTTCTTTGATCTTTCCAACACAGAACTATCCATTTATTTTAAAGATCTTCAAAGCTACAATTTAATTACTTTCAAAGCACAAACTATGAATCAAATGGTTGTGGGCTCGTTGCTAGGCGTCTAACAGTTTTAGAGATAAATTTTATTCGGAAATAAAGAAAGAAATTGGTCCAAATGATGATTGAATGACTGGAAAAGATCCAAACGGACTCTTTCTCTACATTTAATCGAGTCTTCATGCGAGGGAACGAAATAAAATAATGAAAACCAAGACTGGGATCTCAGTAAATCTCAAACGTTTCTCTTCTGACGGAAGAAGATTCACTTCTCCATTAAAGACGCTTCCTGTGAAATCATAAATTTTTTTGGCCTTCAAGATTGATTTCTACAGTCTACAAATACCAGATATTTGTAGACTTAATTTTCACTTGTTTTCGACTCAGTTTTATGTTAATTAATTACCTAATTAATTAGACCATAAAAAAGAAAGTTAATTAACGCAAGAATAAAATTCTGCATGAAACCTTTGACTGAATAATGTAAATATCTTACAATGGAAAAATGGACAAGAAGTCGAAAGATGATCGTACGAGGAAACGAATGGAATAAGCTGCCATTTTTTTTTTGTATTTTGTAAACTAATTGTTCTGAATTAGTAAAAAAAATAAAATTATACCAATGTATACAACAAAACGTGCAAGGTTAGACTTCTTTCACATGAAATATTCCTTATCATAATCTGAATAATCTTTTTAAATAATCTCACTTTATAAATCCCCCAATTTTACCAATGAATCATTTGACTGAGGAGAGAACGCGCCTCTCACATTGTTTTATAAAGAACGAACGGCGGAAAGAAGGAAATGAAAGACAGAAGCGGAAATTGTTCGTTCGGAAACTAGACTGATGAATGAACGAATCTTGTCCTTCAACCTCGGAGTTTTGATAAAAGAGAGACTTAAAACGTCTTCATCAACTCTTTTCACAATGAATAACGTATTACATGACCACCAAATCAAGCCTATGAGGACACCTTAGAGGGGGTCTAGGAAAGTTAATCGCCCACAATTCACCGCCCACAATTCACTGCCCACAATTCATCGCTCATACATTTCACCAACACAATTCATCGCCCATACAATTTACTGAACATACTGTATATATATATATATATATATATATATATAGTCATGCGGTTTGCTTCTACAAAGCTTCAATTTAATATTTAGGAGAAATCCTTGTCATTGGATTTCTCCTAAATATTATATATATATAATATATATATATATATATATATATTCACCCCAACAAAATAAGAATGAATAAGAAAATGTTTGAAACAATATTTATTTGCTAAAACCCCAATAAAGAAATGTGTCAAATATTTATTTATTAAAACGATACTCAATAAAAAGTATTTGCGAAAATTATGTCTATTATCGTGGTTACTTTTTTCAAAGTTATTTAGGTGTAAGCCTATCTCTCTTGATCTTTCAACGAACCTTTGTTTACAAAAAAGTTGATTTTGGTACTTACGTATTATCGGGACTACCAAACAGTTTATTTATTTTTGCTCTCGTCATTTTCGTTTAAATTAACAAAAATATCACAACTTAACCTAAACAATCATCAAGGGCGTACAGTTGACCTAACCGGGCATTCAATTAACCTAACCGGGCATTCAGTTGACCTAACCGGGCATTTTCCGTTTTATTTTGTCTAAAACACATTCTAATATGAAATATTATGAGTTATCCCTCTTATATATTCGACAATACAATGCTCTGAATCGCACAATTGCGATATTTTCTTTTTTTCTTTTGAGGTTCGTGACCACCTATGTACTGTTCAATTCTGATTTCACTTAAAGTTTGTTCTTTCTTAAAACACTCCAGAAATTTCCAAATATTTGGATGATGGGCAGCAATCTGTTCTTCTGGGCGATGAATTGTGGACGGTGAATTGTGGGCGATGAATTATCCTGAGCGATGATTTGTGGGCGATGAATTATCCTGAGCGATGATTTGTGGGCGATGAATTGTGGACGGTGAATTGTGGGCGATGATTTTTCCGGATACTCCTTAAAGGTATACCCAAATAACAATTGACCATGGATGCTGCGTACTCGGACATAAAAGAGAGAGAGAGAGAGAGAGAGAGAGAGAGAGAGAGAGAGAGAGAGAGAGAGAGGTTATCTGACTGCATGATGTTTCCTCTTTATTTACATAAACGCTTAAACTGTCATCGTCATTCCCTTTCGACCGAATTCTTTTTTTGAAGTGTCAAAGTGATCATGTTGGCTGGAGAGAATTTGGTCAGAGGGTAATGCTATGACCTGTCCCATATGTGATAGCGCGGAAACCTGAGAGAAAACTGAACGGTTTAATTTTAGTAACATAATCCATAAATGAGAAATAAAAAACCTTAAAACCTTCTCAAAAAGAAGTTTTCTTTTATTGAAAGAGTAAATTCTTTTAAATTTTGTTTAAAAGGAAATGGATTAAGGACGTGGAAATTTGAGAGGAATAAAATGGAGTCTTTAATTCGACACGAACACAATCAGAGGGACTTTAACTTCTGTAGGATGAAAATCTGGTAAATCGCAATACAATACTTTCGCTTTTAGTCCGACGTGAGCAACGGGTCACTCGCAAAGAGGCCCTAAAAATATAGCTTCCCTCACCAGCTATCTGCAGATAGCTGGTGAGAGAAGCTATATTTTTGGGGCCTCTTTGCGAGTGACCCGTTGCCCACGTCGGGCTAACATTATGAAAAAGAAAACTATAGTGTTTGTCATTTACCATTACTTATTCGGACTATAGTGGATTTAATTTTTCCCAGAAGAGTTCCTTGTTCCATGCACGGTCTGTGTGTATCATATATATATATATATAATATTATATATATATATATATATATATATATATATATATATATATATTATGCAGTATATATAATAGAGACAAATACAAATAGAATCTGAATTTTTATTTATTAAACTGAGGCATCCGCCTATACTCATGATAACTCCCACCAATGTAAAGCCTTTACCCCTTGATGAATGTATAAGAGAGAAGGATTGAGGCTAGACGAGAGAATTTGGTTAGTACGGAGTGCCGAGGAGGCATTTATGAGAATGTACGAAAATCATTTACCTTTAAAGTCTTTTGGGGTTTCAGGGTGAGGCACAATTGGTGTAAGGTAACTTTACGCGGGGCAAAATAGTTTTATTGCTCCTGAATATTATCACTTACTACCGAATTATTCAAAGCATTATCCTCATTAAATCTGTGACATTTGAACTTTATCCTTGGACTGTATTCCATATAATTATAAAAACTCGGTTAAATAAACACAATCAAATTTAACTTTTCTGAAAATTTTACTAACGATGAGTATGGTCCGATCGACCATAATACGGGTGAATTGTGGAACTCTCGCATAACGTAAATGGTGACAGCTTACAGCGAGGAACCACTTTATATATATATATATGAGAGAGAGAGAGAGAGAGAGGGAGAGAGAGAGAGAGAGAGAGAGAGAGAGAGAGAGAGAGAGAGCGGCTGCACGAACAGTATTGTTGGTGTGTTTCCAAAGATATCGGAAGAGTTTTGCATGTCATCGCGAACTGATAGTGATGACCGTTTGTCTGAAGGGGACAACAAAGGGGAGCTTCAGATCAAAGAAATATGCCATTAACCACTTCCTTGATAAAACCTTCAAAGGTTTCTCACAAAGGACGTCAGAACAACAGGAATACAGAGTCCAAATAATGAACATCTCACTTCAGAAGTCTTCCCTGAGCATCTGCATTGAAAACAGTTTAAATTACTCTTGCTGTTTCATCTTCGCAAACCATTCCTTCTTCAGTACATCTCTGGCCACGCGTCCTTACCTTTAATTTATTTTGTTCGCAATTTCGTGCCATATATTTTATATATTTCGTGTCTTTTGCTCAACCAAATTTTCTGTAATTGTTATCTTGCATTTTATCATTACTGATATTAATTTGTATCATTAATTGTTTTTGCAAGAATTGTTATAATTTATGCCGAGTAAATCTAGTAGAATAAAAAGTAAGAACAGCCAGCGTTATTTTTCCATCGAATAATAAATATTGACATTATAAATTATGGTAACGCAGATATATACTGTATGTATATAACTATATATATATATGTGTGTGTGTGTGTGTGTGTGTGTGTGTGTGTGTGTGTGTCACATGGGTTTTTCTTTCCCATGTTCCCAATAAGCTCGCTCCCACATGACGAAATAGACCATAATAGCATGTACTCATGCCGAGTACTTTATCACGCGTATTCATAACAACCCCTCATGTGTTTCGGCTACATACAGGGTGTCCATAATGTTACCCTGAAAACAGTATGCTCTCATGTTTTAATGACGAATCTTACATCCGTTTTCTTTTTACAAGTGATCTCGTACACGCATAGAGTTTCTGTGCTGGTGTGTTTCGTCTACCGCATTCGCCGCTAGGAGCGCTGTAGTAGCTGTTCAGTTAAGATGGCGTCTGTGACAGAGAAGGCACAATGTGTTGTGTGGCTTGCAGAAACAAAATCTCCTGTCAGTGTTCAGCGAAGGTTCAGAACAAAGTATGGAAAGAATCCACCTGATGTGAAGTTAATTAAGTCGTGGATGAAAAAATTCTTGGAAACTGGAAACGTGGAAAAGGGAAAGAGCAGTTGGTAGACCATCAATTTCCGATGGGACGGTGGAAAACATTTAAACTGCTTTCACACAGTCACCAAGGAAATCGGTGAGACAAGCTTCATGCCAACTAAAGATACGGAAGTCTACGGTGCACAAGGTGTTACACAAACGTTTGGAGTTACACGCCTACAAGGCGTGAAATTCTCGACGCAACATTTCAAAATCGATGGATTGGCAGGGACGGGCCAATCCCATGGCCCCCAAGATCACCAGACATTACCCCGCTGGATTTCTTTCTCTGGGGTCATGTTAAAGATTTCGTTTATACAACAGTTGTTCCAGATATCAGGACATTGCGAGAACGCATTACGGATGCAATTGGGCCAATTGCAACAGTTAACCCACAAGTGTTGGAAAATGTGTGGCGTGAGTGTGAATACCGGTTAGACATTTTACGTGCCACTAGGGGTGCACATGTGGAAGCTTATTAAGTTCATTAACTATGTATCAAAACGTTGTATGTTTATCTACTTATGATTAAAACTGTGTTTGAATACGAGTGTTTATTTAAAAGTTATAGCATGCTTTAATCAGGGTAATCATTTATGGACACCCTATATTTCCTACCACATAATGACAGTTATGCGCTGCCTGAATGAATCAACTCTCGTGAGGCTTACCTAAGCGTTTAACGGAAATGAATTGTTCATAGTATAACACATTTTTATACTCGAGTCAAAAAATTACTGTTAAATCTTTCCTCAAATATATATTCTAAAACAATTATAATTCGAAAGCCCAAAATTCCTTTGGGAATATAAATTCTGACGCCAAACTTTAAAAATTAACCACTCGAAATATTTGAGTAAAATTGTCTTAATTTCTTATATAGCCGCATATTAAATTTACTTTTCAGTAAACTTGCATCTTTTAAAGGCTATACAGTATAAACTATATATACACAGGTCGTCAGAATTTGTTCAAACAGCACAATATGTGCCGAAACGTCACATTCCAAAACGTGAGATATCAAAATATACGAGTAATTTTAATTAAACGGAAATTTTGCCTAATTTTACTGTTAGCCTCTGGAGGCTGTCCCTCTAGAATTCCTTCGTTAAACAACTTCCAATAATCGTTCCGAAGAGGGCTAACTTTCCACTTAACTTTCCAAGCACGCACTCTGATGCGTGCCGTTCATCACGACTCCCACTGTGGTGCATCTACAGAACCATTAAAAGCCTTCGGAGCGACTTTTAATGCGTTTATTGTCGCAGTTGTTCTCCAATTTCGGGTGGTCCTGAGACACTGTTTACTTTTATAATATTATTTTTAAGTTTTATTGAAAGATTTAAACATTTAATCTTAAGTTTTTATTATGAAAACTACACCATAATATAAGCATGAATGCTTATACAGGGTGTCCCAGAATTAACTATCTATTTCAATGAAATCGGACAATTTTTTTAAAAACACACTATTATTTATGTTTATCATGTTTAATGTGTGTTAAAAATGTATAAATTTCTAAATTTTGTTCATAATTTTATTTTCATAATTTTTTCATTATCTGGTCCAATGAAAGACCGTCTGAAGTCATAGAATGGCAAAGAGACTCTCCAAAAGTTAACGTGTGGCT
Source organism: Bathynomus jamesi (assembly GCA_023014485.1). NCBI lineage: Eukaryota > Metazoa > Arthropoda > Malacostraca > Isopoda > Cirolanidae > Bathynomus > Bathynomus jamesi. Next base: position 809,373 of record JAJOZX010000617.1, on the reverse strand, counting down.
TGGAATGACCAAATCCAAAATTTATGGCCCATTCTTCTTTGCGGGAGCAACTGTAACAGGTACCGTCTACCTTGATATGCTTCAGCAGTTTCTCGAACCACAGCTTCTTGATGATGGCATTCTTGATAATGTTGTGTTTCAACAAGATGGAGCACCATAAATTTTGGATTTGGTCATTCCAAGCCACACGTTAACTTTTGGAGAGTCTCTTTGCCATTCTATGACTTCAGACGGTCTTTCATTGGACCAGATAATGAAAAAATTATGAAAATAAAATTATGAAAAAAATTTAGAAATTTATACATTTTTAACACATATTAAACATGATAAACTTAAATAAAAGTGTGTTTTTAAAAAAATTGTCCGATTTCATTGAAATAGATAGTTAATTCTGGGACACCCTGTATTATGGTGTATTCATTTTGTTTTCAGCGAATAAAGATTTAATTAATGGACGTAATCTCTCCCAGTAATTTAGTTCTTTGCAGTCACTGATCTTGGCTGTGAAATTTCTTTGAATTTCTTCTTGTCAATTAATTTAATTTTTTGAATGGCAACTTCAAGAAAGCAGTATTCAAGCTTTGGTATGATCAGTGTTTTCATCAAGGAAATCATTCTTCGCTTATGAAAAAAAGCCATGCCATATAAAAAATAAAAAAAAATATACTTTCCATATATTCTTTTCAGCGCTGTAATTAGTTTTGTCTTACGCCAGGTACATGAACAGTAATACATGTATATAACTACATTTAATTGCAAAACATAAACATGAAAACATGTTTACAGTTGCTTTACTTTAATTAGAACATCAGTTTTATAATATGTACATTATGTATTATGCAAATTATGGGATTTTATGGGTAACATTTATTTGGAAGATTCCATATACAGCAGTTACAAAATTTAGAGGAAGAAAAACCAGCAAAAAGTTATAGAATTTTTATAGAACCAAATAGCGGCATAAGTTTACAGTAAAATTTTAATAAAAATTTTTTTGCAGAACAAAAGAGCGGAAAAAGTCTTACTTTTGTTAAAACTGAAAAAGTTACCCTAATGTTGCACACTGAATTCAGTGTTACATAAAAGGTAAGTTTAAATGTGTAACTGATCTGTAGCTTGTATGTAAAATTTATGTGTGTAACTAATCTGCAACTTCTGTGTAAATTTGTGTAGGAGTGTACGTTCGTTATAGTTCCTCTTCTAGTTCTTATAACTTACCTAAATTATTCCAAACTGTATGATTCCCTTAAAGATATTACAAAAATATCACAATAAATTTCTTGTCTTTCTTTTTATTTATGTTCGGGATGGATTACATGAAATTCGGCGTATGTCTAGTTTGGAATCAATATTTTGCGAAAATGATCTGAAAATGTGCGCCACGGGCAAAGATTTTCATTAAACTATTTAATTAATTTGTCTATGCTTGACGAAGTGGGCAAAGCTGCTGTTTAGAACTAAATTTAACGTATAAGAAAAATACTTAATGTATAAATAGGCTGGATAATTAAAGTAAATAAAATATTATACACCTGGTATAGAAATTAAACTACACTCCTGCTTCGACACAGAAAAAAAATGAGTCTGCTTATGGCGTCAGATGTAAATACTGAAGTACCGGATTTAATAATAAATTTTATGGAGTTTCACTGTTCGAATCTTCGACTTAATTTAATGGTTCTATTGGGAAGGTTTTCCATGTATAAAGTCAGTTTATTTTATGATTTTAAGTATATTAAAGAAGAGCTCCTTCAAATATTTACACAAATCTTCGATTTAATTTAATGATTCTGCCAGAAAAGCTTTCCATATATAAATTAGTTTGTTTTAGGATTTTAAGTATACCGAGGAAAGGTTCCTTCAAATATTTACACACAATTAAACTTAATGCAGACAAACGGGCCCTTTGTTACTCGATCAAATCTAGAATAATTTACACACACCTCATCCAAAGAATGGGAGACATTAAATCTGACGCGAATCAGCGTTTTCAGTTCCGAAAGAATTTGTTTACTTCAGCGCTTATTGCCGAAATATGAGCGTATTTTCTTCTTTATTAAGCACTGACGAGGGAAAGGACAAACCAGGCGTTCAACTAATGAAGCGTTGGTTGGAGTCAAATGCGAACAATATACAAGAAAGAGAACGCGTTCTAACAAAATAAAATTAAAATGGGTCTTAAAATGATGACAAAGACTTGTTGTCGCGAATTCAAAAGAAAACTCGAGAGGTAAACTTTAAAATAAGTTACGGAATTTTCCGAACTAACTTTCAATATGACTTTCTCGAACTTGCGTAAATAAGCAAACTGACTTAGAAATATTTCGACTTCATTACATTTTTAATATTTTCAACGTTAATTTTTGTTTTCCTTAAAAGAGATGAAGGAGAGAAAGAAAGAAGGGAATAATACCTTTTAAAGAAAAAATAAAATAAAAATAAATAAATAAAATTGTTTAAAATAAGTAGTAAAAGTATTTTTGTTTATAAATAAGACGTATTTTCGCGAGTAATTTGAGTAAAAATCTGAAATGAAAAATAAATTTTCGTGATATTCACAAAGAGAATATAATTTCAAGATAAATTTACTCACTCCTGTAGCAAGAGGATAATTAAACAGATAACAAAGAAACAAGAATTAAATTTCCTTAAGGATTATTTAGATTAATTAACCCATTCAGTTTTTAAAATGAGGTTTGTGTCCTCCATTTGCGGTAATAAATTTCGGAGACGAAAAACGCCCTCAGGAAAATTCGCAGCTTCTTCGTTTCTTCGTAGGTAAGAGGAAACAATTGTTTCGCGTTCCGCGCATTTATTCGTTAAATTCTCTCTTGAAGAGTTTATTGTTTATCAAATTATCTTTTTTTGAATAAAGTCGTTTTTGAACGTCTGTAACTTTGAAGGAGTTAAAGGATGAAATCGAATGCCAAGCCCAAACTTAAACAGAATTTCCAAGAAGGAATGTTCCTTCATTATGTGTATAATTACGAATAAATTTTGGGTCATTTGGAAAAGTTTTACAAAATTAAGTCGAAATTGCTTTCTTAAAACATTTCAATAAGAGTGCAAGACAGTTTTAACATTTCTGCTGATTATACAGTATGTCCCACAAAAAAGTACACCCAACTTTAGATTGTACTAACTCCTCCAAAAATTGAGATATTTTGGATCTGTTTGTTTGATTTAATATAGCAAATTATTCTTTGTTAACGTTCAAATTTATTCATGTTTAAACGAATTAGTGTTTAAGCATCTGCTTTTAACTGAAGGGTGGTACAAAATGGATTGCGCAAGCAAAATTGGTCAATGAAAAAATAATGTGTGTGCTATCGATGTAATAAAAAGACAAATACATAATAATAGATACTTTAACATAATTTTAATAAGATACAAAGCAGATTTTTCTTTATTCCTTATTACAAAAGTTATGCTTAGTTTCGTTTTCTTTCAACATGACCGCCATTCCTATCGATACAAATCTGGAGTAGAGCTCTCATCTTCCCCATCACTCTTTTGATAAGATCTGGATTGATCCCGTGGACTTGATCCCGTGTGATTACTTTTTATGGGGTCATTTGAAAAATAGAGTATTTGCATCACAACCTATCAATTTAGATGATTTGAGGACTCGCATCACAGCTGAAATCAACTTGTTAAAAGACAATCCAGATCTTATCAAAAGATTGATGGGGAAGATGAGAGCTCGACTCCAGATTCGTATCGATAGGAATGGCGGTCATGTTAAAAAAAACGAAACTAAGCATAACTTTTGTAATAAGGAATAAAGAAAAATCTGCTTTGTATCTTATTAAAATCATGTTAAAGTATCTATTATGTATTTGTCTTTTTATTACATCGATAGCACACACATTATTTTTTCATTGACCAATTTTGCTTGCGCAATCCATTTTGTACCACCCTTCAGTTAAAAGCAGATGCTTAAACACTAATTCGTTTAAACATGAATAAATTTGAACGTTAACAAAGAATAACTTGCTATATTAAATCAAACAAACAGATCCAAAATATCTCAATTTTTGGAGGAGTTAGTACAATCTAAAGTTGGGTGTACTTTTTTGTGGGACATACTGTATATACAGTATATGCGCCTCGGTAGTGTAGTGGTTAGCATCGCTGACTACGAATAGACTGGATCCAGGTTCAATACCCGGTGACGGCAGTCGGTGAGCAGCAAACCCAGCTGTTCATTCTTCCATACAATAAAATTGGTTGTTAGATAAATGGGTATCCTGGGTAGTAGGATGTGTCAATTTTGGGGGTGAAATGACTAAATTGAAAATCATGTGATTTGGTAGCAATTTAATGTAATCATTTGGCATACAAAATAATATCCTTGCTTGAAAAACAATAAAAATAACTCCTACCTACATCAATTTTAATTAAAAAATTCCATTTTTCCGTAAATTCGTAACAAAATAACAAATGTGCGCAAACATCCTATCAACATTTAAAGTGGCAATAAGATATCATTCAGAGTCTTTATTTGAAAGTAACCAATGCAGTCATGTCCTTTTTGCTGCGGTTCCTTGACATCAGCATTCGGCTTGCTACTTGCGTTTTGATGTAGCCTTCTCGCCTCTCGTGACTGTAAACTTGACTAGCTGCTTCTGTGACCATTTTCACACATCTCTCCACACTCTGAGTGTGAGAAGGCCACTTTGGCACTTGCATTGGGGCCTCTTTAAGTTGTGTTAAATCTTTGTTTGTTATACATGTTGTCAGTGGTGGCTCCAAAACTTCCGAACTCAAGTTAACTAATTCTGACAATTTCGTGGCATTGACGTTTATCGGAGGTACCTTCCTTGTCTGAACAGAGCAGTCTCCCAGCTGGTCATCATCTAGTGATGTTCCTCTAAGCTTTAGAATGATTTCCACAGCCTCAGTTCGCTCTTTGGTACATTGGCTGCAGAATATTGCTTGCAAAACTGCCTCTGGCCTAGCATACCAAGCGGACCTTCTCACCACAGGTAACACGATGTCCACCAATACTTTCCTTTGGGTTCTCAGTAGCTGTAATTGAAACAAGATGTGGTTGGGCCCCTCCATCCACATTGGATTAAGTTTTACATTGAACCAGTTCGGAAGATAAAACATAATAATAAATTCAACAATCAACATCAAATTATGTAGCATTTTGCCCTTCAGTGCATGTTTGGAAACCCAAATCCTGCAGAAACGAATCGCTGTAGTTAACCAACGACTGTGACTTACGGGTCCAATCTCCAAGAGAGCTAGATTTTGAGGCAACTCTCCTGATCTGATTGCTTGAACAATACGATAAGCGTAAGATTGATCCGTGCTGAGGTCTTTGATAACTTCTTCAGACAACACTGGAAGGGGAGGGCCTACTTCGACCTTTGGAAATTTTGTATTTATTTCTAATTCCGTTGCTTCATCTAGCATGTTGCCAAGGGGGCCTGACCACTTGTTGTTGCTCTATGTAGGACCATCAAGTTCCTGGATGAGACGACGAAGAGGTAGTTCCCCTGTGTGCAAATCACATACAATCCAAACAAGCCTTCTTCCAAGTTTTTTCTCTAAATGCGTCATAACACCGCCCTGCCATCCAGTGTTCACCGCAGTTGAGTCTCCGCCAACGGCCTGCAGTGAACTGTCAAGTCTTCTTTCTTGAAGCCAACATATTATTTGATCAGCAATTACCTCTGCATGTTTCTTGCCTTCTACTTCTGCTTCAGGAACAAAGTGAAACAAATAGCGGCCACCAGGTTCGGAACACACAGAGTAGTGTTCTTCTTTGATGAGACCGGGAAACTTTCTGTCCATTCCCTCTACCTCTAGGAGAACTTTTGTGTCATCTCTTCCATCAAACAAAAGGCAAGAGAGACCTTCCTCCTTCAAATCTTTTTCATGCTGATCAGATATTTCCTTCATTATTTTTTCTTGTGCTCTTCTTATCTTATTATGATCTATCACTAAGGATGTATCCTCTCGGCTGATGAGGCCTGCATCTATCCAAGCGGCAGTGGCAATCTCTGCAGTCTCTCGTAGCCCCGTATGGTGGCGAATACTGGCAAGGGCAATGTTTGAGATGTATTTAGTGTTGTATTTCATTCTCTTCGGCGAAGGTTCAGATGGCATTTTGGAGCTATCATCTGATGTTGCTTCTTTCTGTTCATCTGAAGAGCTTTCAAAGAAGTGAGAAACCTCTTGATAGAGCTCTTCATCTCTTTGGGTGGCTTCTTCACTCTTTTTTTTCTTCCTTTCTTCCCTCTCTCGGATTTTCTCTTTTTTCTTAGCAATAACAATCTGTTTTTTGGTTTCTGAATAATCTGCTGAACCAATCTGCATACTTCCTTGGCCTCCTGCCTTTGTTCTCTGCGCCTTTATGAAAGCCAGCTCCAAAACAGGGATCTTCTTCTCACGAGGACAGCGACAATCAATGTGAGGATGAGGTTCTCTTCTGCATGAGGGAGAACAATTGGCTTCAGAACACAACTCTATGGGACACTGGCAGTTAAAAATGTCAAGAAGAGTATCAAGTGTGTACAGAAATTTATTTTTCTTTGCTAGTTTTCCTTTACCAAGTGATGTCTCAACTGCTTTGTGCCACAGCTTTGTTAATTTTAGCTCAATCGTTCTATACTGATTGAGTACAGGTGGTTTGAATAACACATTAGCTTCTTTCCACTGATACAGAAGAGGGGGAATCATGTCCCTTATGAGCTCTTTCTCTGTGTAGTTCCTTCTATCCTTTGTATTTTGTTCACGAAGGAGTAACCCTAGTCTCAGCATGTCTCGCACTGTTGGTAGTTCTGATACGGGAAGCTCCTTGCCTGTGCCAACTAACAGGCTCAAGTGGCATGACGACTGACCTCTTGTCTTCAATTTTGGCATCTTAGGAATATCTGAAAAGAAAGAAAAACATTTAAGTATTTTATATCAATTACGATGTTTCAAAGTTTAGTCATTCGATGTTCTAAAATTCAATAAAAAAATATTTCATGGGATTACAACATAATTAGACAGAAGAATATGATAATAATAAATAATTGTAATAATCAATAATCCATACTTACAGTTAAACTGTAGAATAACTATGAAGTAGGTACAAGAGCAATAACAGCAAACCACCGTCTATGACATCTAAGAGGCAACTGAGGACTGAGAGTAAGGGACAGTTCTATTCATGTTGTAGCTTGTACATTGTACAACAACTATATGACCTTGAAAACACTCCATATGCGATCAGTGGGATAATTCTGTGACAGATGAATAGTTAATCAATTTATGTCCTATTATTTAGTAAAAGAGTCAATTTCTGAAACTTTAAGGTAAAATTGATGTAGGTAAGGGTTATTTTATTTCATTTTGGTTGGCCAGTTTCAAGTTTTGACATGAAAAGACATTATATTTTCACTACCAAAATTGATTTGAAAAAAGTTGACAAAATTGACACCCTACTGGGTAGCCTAATGGTTAAGACACTGGACTGCTGATTGGGAGGTTATAAGATCGAGTCCGAACGAGGAGTTTGTAATTTTTGACCACCCGTGGTAGGTCGTGGTTCTGATTCCGCGTTAAACTGTAGGTCTAAGATGGAGCAACAAACTTGACCTTCGTTGGAATGAACAGTTCGAGTGGAAGCAAAACCAAGGTATATGTATATATATTCTAGCCTCGATTGTTGGGTTTCATACATAGGATTATAAATAGTAATGATACCGTCATACTGTAACTAAATTATCCAATAAAGTAATTGCCATAATTTTCTTAAATATAAAAAGAAATGTAAAAATAGCAAAAACATGTAAACAAACTTCAGAATTTTAAGGATATTATACGAGACGATAATTAGAAAAAAAATATTGCGCCAAAGAATTGTGATCGGGACTGGGCAAAACGCTGGCAAATCAAATTGAAATCATTCTCGTATTCCGTTTTTGCCACTATTCATCAGATGACCAAACAATCAAATTAATATAGGAATAGAGCCTTGACGCCTCATTACATGCAGTTTTTGGATCTTTGTAATCTACAAGTGGCGGAAATAACTATTTTAATCAGATTCTTAACTCAAAGGAATCGCAAAACCTACACACACACACACACACACACAGAGGAAATCTCCCTAATATGTCCTTTATTGAAACACTAACGTTTGCAAAGCGCTTGTGACACCAATTAATTACTGGCGTTTCATAACTTTCATGCTGTGTTTGAATTACTCCTTATCAACTTCATAAAGAGCCTTGTTATACGTATGTAATCCCTGGTTAAGATCTTATGACGCTTATGATGTTATTTCAATAAAGCATGTGCATTCATTTCTGTCAAAGTGTGAAACTGAAAAATAAATATTGTTTTAATGTTTGAAACATAAAGAGTAAAGAAGTGATTATTTTGTTTTCTGAGTTTAACCTCCGTTTCAGCAACATCTGAATCTCATCGAGAGAGAGAGAGAGAGAGAGAGAGAGAGAGAGAGAGAGAGAGAGAGAGAGAGAGAGAGAGTTACAGGGAGTTACAAGGACAAGAAGTACCTCAAAAAGCCTTGCGACCCATACCGAGGAGGTACCAATGGCAACGGGTGCCAGGAAAAAATTTCTACACCCTCAAATAGGGTGCAAGATTCGGTCTAACTTTTTCTTGAACTGATCCACAGAGGAACTGTTCACAACTTTTGAAAGTAGCCTGTTCCACGTGTCAGAGAGAGAGAGGAGAGAGAGAGAGAGAGAGAGCGTTCTTTCGACCCGAGGCTAGAACTATCATCCTTTCGTTAGACTTGGATGCTTGGAGTATTGTTAACGCAGCTACATTAGAGGATGAAGAGAGACCTGGTTAAGTGAATGAAATTAAGGTCATGTTGAACATTAAAAAACAAGTAATTTTAATAAAGCACTGAATGCAGAAAAATATATTATAAACTTCCATAATATAATTATTCACAAACATTCAGATAAATGAATTGCATGTAATTTCTGCATCCTGTTAACTAACTTCGATCCTTTGGAAATATTTTTCACTGAAACAAAGTTCTTAAAACGTATATATATATATATATATGAAAATTATTTCACGAAAGTAACACGTGAAAAATATTTATGATAAAAAAAACCACGGAGGAAAGGAAACAGAATGGTGCTCAAGCGCTTTCGTCTAATGACATCCTCAGGAACACTGAAGTAAAGAAAGAGTTCGAGACTATATATGTCACAAAAAAAAAATATATATATATATAAAATAAATATAGCAATAAAAATTGTGGGAAGAGCATACAAATTTGTAAGGAGAAACTACCAATTTTAGCACTTTGCCCTTCTTGTCTAAATCTGTTCTGAACGAATTCAAAACAACAGGATCAAATGGATTGTGTACAACCAATTTTATAGATAATGCCTGAATTATATATAGGTAAAAAAAAAATAAAAAAAATAATGAAAATAAAAATTGTAAGAGGAGCTTACAAATTTATAAGGGAAAACTACCAAAGTTTTAGCACTTTGCCCTTCTTGTCTAAATCCGTTCTGAACGAATTCAAAACAACAGGATCAAGTGGAAAAAGACTGGCTCATGTTAAAGTTATTTGTAAGTTGGATAATAGCAGACTCAAGAATATTTCTATTAACAATGTTGTTAGAGTGAAACAAAATTGAAGCATTATTCCACTCAATACAGTGGGATAACTAACAAATGGACAAAAAGGGCACTGGACGACTGTCCCATTCTAACGGAATATTGATGCTGTTTTACACGCGTGTGCAAATCATTTCCCGTCTGACCAATGTAAAAGGAATCACATTGTTTACAACCTATTTTATAGATAATGCCTGAGTTATTGGTAGGGCTATTTTTAACTATGATATTTTTCACAATATTGTTATATGAAAATACTACATTAATATTCAAAAGTTTAAGTACATTAGCAATGCCTAAAAAGCCTGGGAAAAATGGAAGTACTAAGATATTCTTTGACAAAGTGCGAGTGTTATTATTCACACGATAGAAGGTTCGTTTTGCCTTGTTAAGACAAGATTCCATAAACGCAGGTGGGTAGCACAGATCATTTCCAATACCCTTGATTTTTTACAATTCGGCATCCATGTATTCCGGACTGGCGATCTTAAGAGCGCGGTGAAACATTGAAGAAAATATGGCCTTCTTAATGGAGGTGTCGTGTCCAGAATAAAAGTGTACGTAGAACAAATTGTTTTTTTTTACGATAGATACTAACTTAAAACCTGGGCATTCCCTATGTACACGCACATCCAAAAACGGGCTTGAGTTGTCTTGTTCCACTTCTAAAGTAAACTTAATGGAGGGAACTTGATCATTTAACTGAAGGAGGAAGTCATCCAGGTCACGATTCATGGGCCAGATACACAAAATGTCGTCGACGTACCGCAACCATGGGATGCCACCCGCCAGGATTTTCGGAATGTAAGTAATTAATGATTTGATGACGTCATCTGCGGGTTCTTCCTAAGTTTTCTGTATGGTGAGCTCCATATTACTAAAGCAGACAAGGCTAGCACCATAGTTATTATGGACAAAGTGGACTACATTAGAAAGATGAAGGAGCTTCTCCAGGACCACGCCACATACAGAAAACCTAGGAAAAACCCGCAGGATGACGTCATCAATCATTCAATAGTAGCTTGAAACGCATTCTCAAAGATCATAAGGACTTAATTCCCTTTTCACGTCCACTTCACCTTCTCTTCCCTACCTTTACGTCTTATTAAAACCCATAAACCTGGCAACGGTATGTGCCCCATTATTAGCTCGGTGGGTTCTATACTATAAACTCTCCAAATGGCTTGTCAAAGTCTTCTCCCCCATTCTCGGAACTATCTCTGATTCACATGTAAAAAATTCCATGGATCTTACTGAAAAACTGAATAATGTACGCACTGACACCAACGATAGATTGATCAGTTTTGAAGTTTGTTCATTGTTTACAAAAGTGCCGATTGACGATATGCTTGACTTTCTCTCCCGAGAATTACATAAGTACGACCTGCCACTACCTGCACACATCGTTTTGGAACTCATTAAACTTTGCATCAAAGACTGTAAGTTCACTTTCAATAGCGAGTATTATCAACAGGTTTTTGGGATGGCCATGGGCAACCCCTTGTCACCCTTCCTCTCTAATATTTATATGGAGTTTTTCGAAATTACTTACATTCCGAGAATCCTGGGGTTGGCATCCCATGGTTGCGGTACGTCGACGATATTTTTGTATCTGGCCCATGAATCGTGACCTGGATGACTTCCTCCTTCAGTTAAATGATCAAGTCCTCCATTAAGTTTACTTTAGAAGTGGAACAAGACAACTCAGTCCCGTTTTTGGATGTGCGTGTACATAGGGAATGCCCAGGTTTCAAGTTTAGTATCTATCGGAAAAAAAAAAATTTGTCTACGTACACTTTTATTCTGGACATGACATCCCCATTAAGAAGGCCATATTTTCTTCAATGTTTCTCCGCGCTCTTAAGATCGCCAGTCCGGAATACATGGATGCCGAATTGTAAAAATCAAGGGTATTGGAAATGATCTGTGCTACGCACCTGCGTTTATGGAATCTTGTCTTAACAAGGCAAAACGAACCTTCTATCGTGTGAATAATAACACTCGCACTTTGTCAAAGAATATTTTAGTACTTCCATTTTTCCAAGGCTTCTTAGGCATTGCTAATGTACTTAAACTTTTGAATATTAATGTAGTATTTTCATATAACAATATTGTGAGAAATATCAGTTAAAAATAGCCCTACCAATAACTCAGGCATTATCTATAAAATAGGTTGTAAACTATGTGATTCCTTTTACATTGGTCAGACGGGAAAGGATTTGTACACGCGTGTAAAACAGCATCAATATTCCGTTAGAACGGGACAGTCGTCCAGTGCCCTTTTTGTCCATTTGTCAGAGTTATCCCACTGTATTGACTGGAATAATGCTTCAATTTTGTTTCACTCTAGGAACATTGTTAATAGAAATATTCTTGAGTCTGTTATTATCCAACTTGCAAATAACTTTAACATGAGCCAAAGTCTTTTTCCACTTGATCCCGTTGTTTTGAATTCGTTCAGAAGGATTTGGATAAGAAAGGCAGAGTGCTAAAGCTTTGGTAGTTTTCCCTTATAAATTTGTATGCTCCTCTTACAATTTTTATTTTTATTATTATTTATTTTTTTTTTTGACCTATATATAATTCAGGCATTATCTATAAAATTGGTTGAACACAATCCATTTGATCATGTTGTTTTGAATTCGTTCAGAACAGATTTGGACAAGACGGGCAAAGTGCTAAAATTGGTAGTTTCTCCTTACAAATTTGTATGCTCTTCCCACAATTTTTATTGCTATATTTATTATTATTATTATTATATATATATTTTTTTTTGTGACCTATATATAGTCTCGAATTTTTTATTTACTTCAGTGTTCCTGAGGATGTCATTAGACGAAATCGCTTGAGCACCATTCTGTGTTTCCTTTCATTCGTGGTTTTTTTTTCATCATATATATATATATATATATATATATATGCATTCATGGTTGGGAAACGGTTAACACTTCTTAGATTCAGTTATCTATATTTTGAAAGTGAGGTTAAAATGAAGTATCTTTGAATACACACACACACACACACACACACACACACACACACACATATATATATATATATATATATATATATATATATAGCAAAAGCAAATATAAAGAGATCTGGATTCAATCCTGTGTTAATGAATAGTAAAGGCGTGTCCACACCAACTCAACATTGTTGGCAGCATTTTGGATAACAGCTGTCAACACTGTTAGCAACAAAGTTGAAAAAATCATACATGTCTACATCAGTTTAGTTGAGAACACGATGTTGGAGAGTGATGATGTCGTTATAGCAGCAGCCGCGGCAGTTATATTATTGTGTAGAGAAAGGCACTGCCGCCGTCGCCGATTTTGGGTGCGTCCGACTTTACAAAGTAGAAAAGATACAGTGGGGGTGATCTGATTGAAGACCTAAATTTTGACGATATCGACCCGTTGACCTCAGAAATACGGTTCAGTGCAAGCATTACCACTTCGATTTATAACTTCCTCCTGCTCCATCTCCAGAATACTTTTCGTGTTTCGTCTTTTTCTCTGAAACTGCGCATTCATGGATTTCATCTTCTTTTCAACGTCTGCTCTTTCCACTTTTAACACATCCAAAATTTCTTTCTGTGCGCCATTCTTCTTAAGTTTGTTTTTATAGTCAATGTTTTGGGGATCCCATAATATTGGGTGGGAGTAATAAAGCTCAATCAAAAGTATAGCATTTTATTTACTCCATTCCGTGATCTAAACACTGGTGAACGCACAAAAACGAAATAAGTGTGACAACGCTTGGAACTAGGGCACGACCTCTCACTTCCGACTGTGTGAGAAAACTAAACTGAAATGTTGACAACTGTAGTTCACACCACTGTTACCAACATGTTGCCAACCGATGTTTCCAACATTCCTTTGAAGTTTACGGCTCATCAGTGGGAAAGATATTTTTGTTGGCAGCAATGTTGCCATCACTAATGTTGCCAATATTTTCGTGAAATTTTTTCACAACTTTGTTGACAGCATTGTTGTCATCACATGTTGCCAACAATTTTGCGTTGGTGTGGACACGCCTTAAGGCTGACAGCTCACTGGGCATACTGAAGAACGATCAGATTATTTTTCACCGATACTCACAATGTACATCTATGACCAAACGTTTTGCATCAACCATGTCTTTTAGGTTTACTTGATAAAATCAAATAAAACGTATCTCTTTTGAGTGCTGGTGTTTCGCTGACGTACTGAATTTCGAATTTGTTTCGTAATTCCTGTGTAATTGCATAAGTTTTGCAAACATGTACAATCTAACTCACTAATCTAAATTAAACTGGAATGAGATCTTCAAAATCAAGATTTTCTTGAAGAAGACAAAGTCAATCAAAAAACTTTTTTTGTGAATACAAAGCATTCAGCTCAAGAAATAAAATCAGTAAAAAGCAAAATATCGCAACTATAAAATGATTTTGATTTTCCTTCCTGTTCGGAAATGCTTTTCTAAAACACAAAATTCTCCATTCGTTCACGTTATTGATGTTGCTTCGATAAATGTATTTAGATCGGAAGGACATGGGCACTTGTGTTTGCATTTACGGATGCTTTCAACGGAAGGGAAAGCTTAATTCGTCCAGTTTGTGCAACATAATTCTTGCCATATGAAAACCACTTAGGATGGCTAATGCAATAACAAAACGGAATATACAAAAATAAAAGTTTATGTTTTTTCATAAAAAGTAAAATTCAATAGGAAAAAATTAGTAAAACAGAAAAGAATGAAATCATTTTCCAAATTTAATTCTGAACATAAAATTTCACACAATTACATAACAGAAACAGTGCAAAGGACAGCTATTATTTATAATGTGCTGTTATTTCTGAAAAATTTTGGTGTTTGCAAAACTAATTAATATTCATTTTGAAGGCGGTAGCAATATAGATGATTTAAGAGAACTATAGAGACTTTAGGGAGAATATTCGCTTTCATCTTTTCAGTTAAAAAAAGCGATGCATATTCAGTGCATTGGATGCATAAGAAATACGTGCGTATGGAAGATGGTACGTGAGTGGGAATTCCAAATTAAGGGTGAACACAGAATCTCACTACAGTAAATTTACCTTTTTATAAAACCATGCAAGATTTTTTTTTTGTGCAGGGGCCAAGGGCGAACGCCAACAAAAACGGCCCCCCATATACAGAGGGAGAAGATTGCCAAAATCAAGATTCGCAGCTTTTGAGATGCCTGGACACTGCGTTTGAAAGATTGGAGGTCATAGACAGAGGGAAAGATGGATTGACGAAGATTGTTCCAAAGTTGACCGGTTGAATAGATGAAAGGTTGAAAATACCAATTAATCTTTGCGTTAGAGAGTTGGAAAAAAAAGGAATGAGAATACGTCGAAAGTCTGGTAACGCGTGCTTTCCTTAAAGGAGGTAGAGAATTCAAATGAGCAGAGTCCGTTATAATCACGATAGTAAAGAGAGAGTGAGGCAACATTGCGTTGAAGAGAGAGATTGAAGACAGTCAGTACGAAGCGGAGAATTGATAAGATGAACAATCTTTGATTCCACCCGGTCAAGTAAAGTTGTGTGGGTTGAGCCACCCCACATATGAAAAGCGTACTGCATACAGGGGCGGACAAGACCCCTGTACAGAGACAGCAACTGATTTGGGGTGAAGAAACTGCGTAGTCTGTACAGCATACCTAATCTCTTGGAAGCTGTTTTAGAAAGAGAGTATATGTGATCTTTCCAAGAAAGATCACGAGAAAAGAAACTCCAAGAATGTTAAAAGAAGAAGGATTGAGTTGTGTATTGTTGAAGGTAAGGGGATAGTCGTGTGGAAGTAGACAGATGAATGAACTGAGTTTTTAAGGCACTGAAAGTTAAAAAGTTTTCTCTGTCACAGATAGTAGAAAGATCAGAAGTCAGGTGCATCATAGCCGTCCTACGCGAAGCAAAGAGAGGGACGTTTTGTGAAGCGGATGCTGAAGTGAAGAGTGGAATCATCGGTATAGACAGGAAAAGGACAGGAAGTGCGACTTAATAGATCATTGATAAATAAAAGGAAAAGAGTGGGTGACAGGACAGAACCCTGAGGAACACTATTATCAATAGATTTAGGAGAAGGACAGTGGCAATCTACAACCGCAGCTGTAGATCGGCCTAAAACGAAATCAGAGATAAAGGCACAGATAGAAGGATAGAAACCGAAGCGTTTGATATGTCTAGCGCAATAACAAAGGTTTCACCGAAATCTAGAAAGGAGGATGACCAGGAGTCAGAGAGATAAGCAAGAAGATCGCCAGTAGAACGTTCCTTGCGGAATCTATACTGACGATCTGAAAGAAGATTGTGAGAAGAGAGTTGCTTAAGAATCTTCTTATTAAGGCTAAATTCAACAACTTTAGAAAGACAATTAATCAAAGCAATTGGACGATAGTTGGAGGGTTGAAGGTGGTCACGTTTCTTTGGGACAGGATAAATGAAAGCGAACTTCCAATAGGAAGGAAAAGTACCAGATAAAAGACAAAGATGAAAGCGTTTACTTTGGCAGGGTGTCAGTATAGAAGCACAGTTCTTGAGAACAACAGGAGGGACACCATCAGAACCGTACGCCTTCCTCGAGTTGAGCCCAGATAGGGCAGCAGAAACATCTTTAGAAGATTCTAATTTCAGACATAATAAAGTCAGAGGAAGGGAGAGACGGAGGAACAGCACCGAATCGTCGAAGTTGAGTTGGAGGCGAAATTCTGAGCGTAGAGTTCAGCTTTATCAGGAGAAGAAACGGTAACTGAGCCGTCGGAATGAAAAAGGAGGGAAAGAAAGAAGTAAAGTTGTTGAAGAGCTTCTTAGCTAGATGCCAGAAGAGCGAGAAGAATTAGAATTGGATAGGTTTTCACATTCTTGTCTGACGAAGGAATATTTAGCGAGTCGAAGATCAGATTTTGCGCGATTCTGTGCAGAAATATAAGCCAAGTGAGAGTCAGGGGTTGGATGGCAATGTTACCTTCTGAAAGCCTTCTCTCTGTTGCGGATAGCATTCGAACAAGCAAAGTTAAACAAAGGTTCTTTTGCATTAGTATTAGGAATAGGATATCAAATGTATGTCTATATACCCGAGAGAATTGACTCCGTGATACGCTCACCGCACTCGGAGTGGCCCCGACCATGGAAGTAACAATCATTCCATGTACTGCCTAAGGTTCTCCCAATCAACGCAGCCCAAGTGCCAAAGACACTTGGGACGATCCAAAAGCTGAACTAGAACGATAGGACAGAAAACAGCTATAAGACTGTGGTCGGAGGAGCCCAACGGAGAAAAAAAATCAAGTGCACATTTAATCAGTGTCACATATTTCATGCGCAGTGAAATTCTTCAAAAGTCATGGCACTGTTACTGTTTTTCCCACTACAGAATTGTCGATACAGAATGATGCTCTGCCCCATTTATGCATGTGAAAAATGTGTTAGCCCAAGGTAAAGTCTATTCTATGAAAGAAATATATTCAGAATGGGAACGAACAGTGGATTTTAATGTTTGTGGAAAGTTAAGAGTTTTCTGATCTAAACTTTGAAGTGTCACAAAAACAACTGACGAATGCATTAAATGTTCCTGAACACAGTTAATTTTTCATGGGGTTTCATGGGGTTTCTTTGGTTGCTCGTGGGAATGTATTTTTTCCAAAGACGGGATTCTAGCACCGAACACTATTATGCACAGGGAGACTGAAAATATAGAACACTATTATGCACAGGGAGACTGAAAATATAGAACACTATTATGCACAGGGAGACTGAAAATATAGAACGCTATTATGCACAGGGAGACTGAAAATATAACCCAGGGGGGTTATATCCCTAGGGGATCCCGCATAGTTGCCTTTTACAACACGCACAATAAATTTAAAACTTTTTCAATTCTTCTGAAACAACCAAAGAAGAGGAAAATGAGCAGAAATTTTATTTTATTCATTTCTTTTATAAAAGGAAAGAAAATAAAAATGAAATGAAATAAAAATGAGTTTTACAAAAAAGAAATGACAAAAGATTTATCGCTGTTTAAAACCGAGTAAATCGAACTTCCTTTCATCGGTCGGCATAAAAATTGTTTACGAAGCACCATTCGAAAGACTCATTCACGGAACTGCATCTTTATTGCTATATACAGGGTGTTCAGAAAACTATATCGGAGTTTTAAGGTTATGACGCTTAAAAACCCGATATTAAATACGGAGAGAGAGAGAGAGAGAGAGAGAGAGAGAGAGAGAGAGAATGATAAATTCCATAAACGCAAGAGTAATTCCCTTCTAAAACAAATAAACTAATGAAGAAAAATAGTTAAAAAAGTTTATTCTCTGCAAACTGTAAATGTTCCTCAACAAAATTTTGTCAAAATAACTTTTTTCGCTCTCTGAATTTTTTTTTTTGTTTAAACCAACCAAAAAAATGTATTCCAAAAAGTAATTTCTTTTGTTGGACTTTCACATGGACTGACTTGTTCCAGAACTTTTATTACGAGCGCTTTCATAGTAGGTCTAAAAGTACGAGTTAATCTCTATTCCCTTTTCATACGCAAACCCGCAAGAGGGTCTTCTTAAACAAGAGAAACAAAGAAAAGTCCCACTTTTTGTGAAAGACTCCGTTGATTAATATCCCGATGTCAAGAGTTGAAACGGTTTCGTTTTCTTTAATAATTATATAGTCTATATATATACTTATTAAAGGAAACGAAAACCTCTCTATCTCTCTCTCTCTCTCTCTCTCTCTCTCCTCCCTCGATATATATATATATATATATATATATATATATATATATATATAAGCGATTCTGAACAGAGAAAGATATATGCTTTACTTTGTTTCACCTTTTTACTCTAGCACGTGAAGATTTTCATTGTTGCGTCTTTTCTATAGTTTTATTGACCGAATAGCTGACACCCCCTCTAATTCCTGAGCGTTCAATTATTCGGTCAATAATCTATAATAATAATAGAAGGACGCGTGCGTGTGTGTGTGTGTGTGTGTGTGTGTGGTGTGTGTGTGTGTGTGTGTGTGTGTGTGTTTATTCCAGCCATAACTCCAAAATGGAAGCAGTTACAAACATGAAATGAAACTTCATACACATATTGATTAGGTCCCCAGGTTGTGCACCTGGGTGTTAATAAACTAAATAATTAAAATTACTGCGCCCGAAGGCCCCAGCACCGCGATTAAACAAAAGAACGCAGCCGTGAAAATTTTGAGCTTCACATTGTGTCAAGATTTCTGAATCTTCAGATTTTCATGACTAATTATTTGGTCAATAAAACTATAGAAAAGAACACAGTCATAAAAATCTTGAGCTTCACATATAATTAAAACTAGCGGAGCGACCTGGCGTTGCCGGGTGGATGTTGAACGCTATATATATATATATATATATATATATATATATATATATATATATATATATATATATGAAAATTATTTCACGAAAGTGACACGTGGTTTTATTCATCATATATATATATAGTTACGATAGAAGTGTTCTTCGGGAACCTTATCCTCAATAGGAATATGAAAACAAGAGATACGACTCTCAACATTTATCGGCCAAACGTTTCGGACCACTCAGGGGCCATCTTCAGTGACTAAATAGAAGCATCTAAAAAAATAATCATAAAACTAAAGTAAATACAAATGTCAAACTGTACAATAATAAAATCTAATACAAAAAAAAGTTAAAAAGTTGTTAAAAAAAAAACTATCTGGATTATAAAACAAAATAAAAGTAAAAATAAAACAAACTGAAATTTCAAAAATTAAAAAGTTTAAAAATGTTTAAAATGTTTAAAATTTAAAAAAAAAATTAAAAAGGACTGACCTGGATGGTAAAAGTTACAAATGACAAGTGGAGAGAAAGGAAAAAACAACTTAAGTTAGTGCGTTAGTTGCGTTAAAAAGGTGTTGGTTGGTTAGGAAGTATGTAATTTTATCGAGGAAAGGCTATCGTTTAGTTCTGGATTTAATTTCTTGATAAAAAGGGATTCTAAAATTTTAAGATCAAGTGAATTAGAAGCAGACGACAAAATCGCAAAGGAGTCCTGGCGGCACGGGTGGTCATGGGTCTCTGAATGATGCCGAATAGCAGAGGATTCAGGAGTGGAAGAGGGCGAGAAGTTCGATAAGAAAAACCCAAATGCTTCGAAATCCTAAGTTTTAACTGTAGGGCAGTCTGCCCCACATAACGACTTTGGCAGGTCGCACATGTATATAAATAAATAACAAAGGATCTCAAAAGCACGGGGAGGTGATCTTTATGGCGAAAAAAGGATTGCAGAGAATTAGAATTAGAATTAATGATTATAAAGTTGCATTGAGGGATGTCTATCCAAAATAGAGTGGACATCTTATTAAGTTGAAAAGTTAGTTGGTCTAAAAATGGAAGCTTAAGATAAACCTTCTGTTTCGGAACCGTGGACTGAACTATTTTAGGTGAATATAGGTTATTTAAAAATTTAGAAATTAAAGTCTCAAAAGTCAAAGTACAATAAAAATTATAATTGAAAAATCTCTTAAGATACTGAATTTCTAAGTCAAATAAAGACCAACTTGAACAAAGGTGATAGGCTCTAAAAATACGACTTTTAATACTAGCTAGCTTAAAACTAAGTGGAATATTGCTGAAAAAATGAGTACCGAGTTGGGTAGTAGTTGGTTTTCTGTATACTTGTGTTGAGAAGCCTGTACTATGTTTATTTATGGTAACATCAAGAAACGAAATTTTATTGTATTGTTCTACTTCCATAGAGAATTTAATATTAGGATGCTTAGTATTAATGTAATTTAAAAATAAAGGGGCATGATCTTTGTGCTTAAAAATGACAAAACAATCATCTACATAACGTTTAAATAAAATAGGTTTAAAATCAAGCGGGCGATCCCTCAGCCACTTTTCCTCGTGAAAACAAAGAAAACTGTTAGCCTATCACCTTTGTTCAAGTTGGTCTTTATTTGACTTAGAAATTCAGTATCTTAAGAGATTTTTCAATTATAATTTTTATTGTACTTTGACTTTTGAGACTTTAATTTCTAAATTTTTAAATAACCTATATTCACCTAAAATAATTCAGTCCACGGTTCCAAAACAGAAGGTTTATCTTAAGCTTCCATTTTTAGACCAACTAACTTTTCAACTTAATAAAGATGTCCACTCTATTTTGGACAGACACTTCCCTCAATGCAACTTTATAATCATTAATTCTAATTCTAATTCTCGGCAATCCTTTTTTCGCCATAAAGATCACCTCCCCGTGCTTTTGAGATCCTTTGTTATTTATTTATATACATGTGCGACCTGCCAAAGTCGTTATGTGGGGCAGACTGCCCTACAGTTAAAACTTAGGATTTCGAAGCATTTGGGTTTTTCTTATCGAACTTCTCGCCCTCTTCACTCCTGAATCCTCTGCTATTCGGCATCATTCAGAGACCCATGACCACCCGTGCCCCCAGGACTCCTTTGCGATTTGTCGTCTGCTTCTAATTCACTTGATCTTAAAATTTTAGAATCCCTTTTTATCAAGAAATTAAATCCAGAACTAAACGATAGCTTTCCTCGATAAAATTACATACTTCCTAACCAACCAACACCTTTTTAACGCAACTAACGCACTAACTTAAGTTGTTTTTTCCTTCTCTCCACTTGTCATTTGTAACTTTTACATCCAGGTCAGTCCTTTTTAAATTTTTTTTTTAAATTTTAAACATTTTAAACATTTTTAAACTTTTTAATTTTTGAAATTTCAGTTTGTTTTATTTTTACTTTTATTTTGTTTTATAATCCAGATAGTTTTTTTTTTTTAACAACTTTTTACTTTTTTTTGTATTAGATTTTATTATTGTACAGTTTGACATTTGTATTTACTTTAGTTTTATGATTATTTTTTTAGATGCTTCTATTTAGTCACTGAAGATGGCCCCTGAGTGGATCGAAACGTTTGGCCGATAAATGTTGAGAGTCGTATCTCTTGTTTTCATATTCCTATTATATATACTAGTACAGTTCCCGCCGCTTCGCTGACAGTTAGACAGGCTAAACTACAAAAAAAGAACCCATCCGTGAAAATTTTGAGCTTCACATTGTGTCAACATTTCTGAATCTGGTATCTCCCAAAACCTCCTCACCCCCATTCATACAACTTGGGGGCTAACCCCCTCCCCCATTACCCCCACCCCTCCCCATTACCCCACCCATCCCCCATTACCCCCCCCCCACCCTTCTCCCATTGCTAAACTACAGAAAAGAACAGTCATGAAAATCTTGAGCTTCACATTGCCGCCCGTAATACAATTTCTGAATTTTTTTTACAATTTCTGAATTTTTTTCTCACAATTTTTTCTAACAATTTCTGAAAGTGTGACGGACAGACGGACAGACAGACAGACGGACAGCTCTCTTATTATAATATAGATAGATTAATACTATAAACACCCAGGAATGTCTGTCAGTCTGTCACGCTCGAAAAGAGAAGATTCTTGATATATATGGGCGATATTTGTATTTTAATGCATTAGAAAAAGGCGTAATGAAGTCTACTTTTAATTATAAATTTAAAAAGTGTAAAAAATATTTGCTTTTGCGTTCAGCTTTGAGCCGAAATTTAATCTGCGGCTAAGTTCAAAAATTTACCAAATGAGTTCTTTTTATGCACTTTCATACTGGTGCTGCAACCATTACAGAATAAACATTGTATCAAGATTTGTGAAGCTTAAGATTTTTATGGCTGCATTCTTTTCTATAGTTTTATTGACTGAATAATTGACTCCCCGGTAACTGGGGGGGGCCTGCGGCTCCCCAATTACTGAGGCCAAAGGCCCCAGCACCACGGGCGTAGCTAAATGGGCCCGTAGGGCCCACTTTAGCTAGTATATATATATAGTATATGCCCGGTTAGGTCAACTGAATGCCCGGTTAGGTTAATTGAATGCCCGGCTAGGTTAATTGAATGCCCGATTAGATTAATTGAATACCCGGGTAGGTTAATTGAATGCCCGGTTAGGTTACTTGTACCCTTGACGATTGGTTAGGTAAAGTCGTGATATTTTCGTTAGCTTTAACGAAAATATCATGACTTAACCTAACCAATCGTCAAGGTCGTACAATTAACCTAACCGGGCATTCAATTAACCTACCCGGGTATTAAATTAATCTAATCGGGCATTCAGTTGACCTAACCGGGCATTCAATTAACCTAGCCTGGTATTCAGTTGACCGAACCGGGCATATATATATATATATATATATATATATATATATATATATATAGCGTTCAATATCCACCCGCAACGCCGGGTCGCTCCGCTAGTACTATATAAAAGAACGCAGCAATAAAAATCTTATGCTTCACATCCGACACATGGTATCAAGATTTGTGAAGCTTAAGCTTTTCATGACTGCGTTCTTTTCTATAGTTTTACTGATCGAAAACTATTGACTCCCTAGTAATTGGGAGAACGCAGGCCCCCTAATTACTGAGGACGAAGGCCCAAACACCGCAGTCCTAACTACATGCGCCCGTAGTGCCCACGTTTGCTAGTATATATATATATGGAGAGAGAGAGGGAGAGAGAGAGAGAGAGAGAGAGAGAGAGGGTATATGTTGCCTTCTATAAAAAGTTACTTCTTTACACAACGTTTGGACTGTTTGGATGTGATAGAAGATTGAGGGAAGTCTTTGTTTTCTGTGAAACACAAGTTTATTTATGCAGAAACTTGAAATATACTGACAGTATCACGTCGATACACTATATGAGAAAGAGAAAATTTCATCAACCTGAGTAGTCTAAGCATCATCATCCTGTTTGCATATACGTTTTGGGTTTCGTATTTATCAATTATTACGAAAGAAATCTTTTATAACTTGAAGAGACTAATCATTTTCATTAATCAAAAAAGTAACATAAATAACATCAACTGTTGCCGCAAAATAGAAGTCAACATCTTCCTTCCTCAAATAATCAATTTTGAAATTAGAGAGAGCCGTTTTGAGTAGAAAACTGAGATTTGTTTATAAAAAACCTCTGAACAGTTAGCTGGAACAACGTGAAAAAAGTGTTAGCAGCTGACGAGGAAGCTTCTGACAGTGGCTGTATCCTCCAGCGCGGGACACGTCAACGCGAAGAAGAGGCGACGTCAAACCGAAACATCAACGCGCTGGTGGCCAAACTTCCTCAAATCTCCGTGCATCGGGCTGTCTACGGTTGGCCAGACTGGCAGTCGACGGCCTGTTGCGTGGCACGGTCAGAGTGCCGATCGGCTCCCGGGGCCGGACCTATTCTCAGCGTGCTATTTTTTTCATTTACGGGGAACAATTATGTGCTCTCCTGACTACTCTTACTCTCCGGCGACATTAAGACTAATCCAGGCCCCACTACAACTTACACATGTTATCATAGACAAAGACATAGACACCATAGCACCATGAGACACATACAGATGTGTAATGGCCTCACGTAGATGGCCTCACAAACAAAATCATGCAGCTTAGGGAATTCGCACACAAACAAAACATTCACATAACACTTATACAAGAAACAAGACTAAAACGCACACACAAAACACCCACCATCCCTGACTTCACGGCGATCCGTTAAGATTGTACTGGGGTTAACGGGGGTGGACTCATCACTTACATACGTAAAAGCATTAGCTACAGTGATGCCACCCAAAACATTACAAACACAATCCAAGCAGATAACACAATAGAAATACAGGCAGTTAACATTAAAACGCGCGCAAAACACAACACCACACTAATCAACATTTACATCCCACCAGATAGTTCACCTTAGGTGCCAGCCAATTACAATCCACAGTTACACAATCTGGCCTCTCTCACTAATGTCATCTTAGGAGGAGACTTCAACGCTAAAGGCACTAGTTGGTACTTGCACAATCAAAGCAACACCAGAGACGCCAACATAGCCACACAACTAAACAGCCTCTTCATTCTTAACAATACAGAAGAACATACACACATACCACATCAAGCAGGATACTCAAACTCCTCCCCAGACATAACGTTCTGTTCCCCCTCACTAGCAACACATACACACTGGAGAACAGAAAAACAACTGTCATCACACCACTTGCCCATCATCATTACAAAACGTTCTACACTCTGCCCCAACAGCCTTAGGCACACTTACAGAAATTACAAGAAAGCTGATTGGGAACAGTTCAGAATACAGACTGAGAAACAATTCATCACATTAAACAGCACACCCATCATAAACATCAATACAACACTCAAGACATTTAATCAGATCATCAATAACGCAAACAAATACATGCCCGAGGGCAACATTAGCAAATACAACCTAAATTACACTAGAGAAATAGCCCACCTCATAAGGCAACGTAACAACCTCAAACATAACACACAAACACCACACACAGAAACCATAAAACAGCATATACAATAGCTCAACACAGAAATAAACAACAAACTCAAAGAAAAACAAACAGAAATATTTAGGGAATTCATAACACTAAACCACTCCACAGATACATCCAGGCTATACAAGACTATAAACAGCATTACCCATTCTAACAGCGGCATTCACACCTCACACGCGGCTATCTGTCGCAGCCAAAATAATATCCCAACATATACACAATAAGCTAACATTCTAGTTAATCACAACGCAAAGATAAGTCACTTAAAGAGAGACAACAACCAGAAACACGTAGAGAGACAAACAGCCAGGCACAAGAAAACCTACAGACTCGACACGACCATTACACCCTTCAATACAGACCAGACCACCAACATCATCAAAAACATTAAGAATTCGAAGGCTACTGGACCAGACAACATATCTAACATACACCTTAAACACTTGGGCCCACAGGGAATACTACCTCTCACAAATATCAGCACATATTCATACCAACACTTTATTATTCCTGACATATGGAAACAAGGTAAAATTATTACACTACTCAAACCAAACAAAAATCCAACAGAACCAGCTTCCTATAGACCCATTACTTTACTATGCACACCTTCCAAAGTAACAGAAAGACTAATCTTACAAATCACCAACCCACACATACCACTATCACCTACTCAACATGGATTCAGACCTCACCACTCAACCACGACATTACTCAGTAACCTCACGCAGCACATCACGGATGGCATCAACTCCAGGCGACCAGCTCAACGTACACTATTAGCAACAATAGACATTAGTAAAGCATTTGATGCTATCCCACGCTTCCCTCTCATAAAAAAAATACTCATGGAATGGGACGTTTTGGCACCGACGTTCTGGCGCCGACGTTTTGGGCGCCGCCGTTTGGGCGCGGAGCCGGTTTGGCGCCGCCCCCAGGTCTACACTCAGGACTTAACATTTAAAATATATAAACAATTGAAACAATAAAAAATTATAAAGATTTATTTAGAACCATCATTACAATATTTTTATCTGCCCCCTTCATTGGTTAGGTTCAGTCATGATATTTTCGTTAAAACTAACAAAAATATCACGACTTAACCTAACCAATCGTCACTGCCCGGTTAGGTCAACTGTACGCCCTTGACGATTGGTTAGGTTAAGTCGTCATATTTTCGTTAGTTTTAACAAAAATATCACGACTTAACCAAACCAATCGTCAAGGGGGCAGATAACGGAAAAGTACCCATATTATATAATAACCTTACATTGTTTTTTGTATGTATTCCTCCTTTGCACTGACTTTTTTGCTCGCACCGCCAAAAAAGTAACGAAGGGTCGCGCTTGCTACACTTATCAAACACATACAAATATCCATTATGTGAAAACTTCTGTTTCCCTTTCTTACTTGATATATTTTCAGACATTTATGCTATTAAGGGCAACAACACAACTTATCTGAAAAGACAGACAGCACTTCAGGTTAATAACCAAGTATTACTATTTAATACTTAATACTAATTAACGGCGGCGCCAAACCGGCTCCGCGCCCAAACGGTGGCGCCCAAACGGCGGCGCCAAATCGTACCCGACCGGAATACTCAACACAAACGTGCACAATAACACTAAAAGATGGCTGAGCAACTATCTTTCAGGAAGATACTCACATGTCACATTTAATGGCAAGTCATCCAAAAACAAGCTTTTTCTGAACGGGGTCCCTGAAGGTTCTGTTCTCTCACCAACACTGTTCAACTTATACATGCATGATATTCCAACACCCATAGATAACAAGCTTACCTTATCATCATATGCAGATGACATCACTCTAACATCCACCCACAACAACATCGACACCACTACAAATAACCTACAAACATATATAAACAGTATACAAGACTGACTCACACACAATAGACTCAAAGTAGCGCCTACAAAATCAACCATCACCTTGCTTACAAGCAATACAAAAGAACACCAGATAACTCCACAGCTTACACTGAACAACACCAACATTCCACACACTCACAGGACCAAAATACTTGGGGTCACATACAACACATCCTTATCTTTTGCAAACCACATTCAGGACATTAAAAACAAATGTACGTCAAGACTTAACACGCTTAGGGTACTAACAGGCACAAACTTTGGACACCAACAGGAAACAACATCACTCATATACAAACAATATATTCACTCAGTTATGGACTATGCTAGCTCATTCTGGGCACCCATTATCTCAAACACACACATAAACACCTTACAGACAATAAAAAACAACGCACTTCGTATCATTACAGGATGCAGTCAAACAACACCAAGAGAACACCTGCACACAGAAACAAAAATACTGAAAGTTAGGGAACATTTAGACATGAAGGGAACACAATTCTTGGCAGCAGCGACAACTAACCCACAACACCCTTGCCACTACATGTACAATCATGCAACGACACCTCGCACCATTAAGGTAACACCAGAGACACAGTATAACCAAATACTCCATTCCATACCACTCCCCACAGACATCACACAGTACAGAAAACACAACATACACACACACCTAACCCACAAAGCACTGACACGACTCGGTCCGAATGCGGTCCTAGGTGCGAAGCCGCCACCCATTAACAGGTCAGAGATCAGCCTGAGCAGATCGGATCGAGTTAACTTAGCACGATTCCGATGTGGACATCACCCCAACTTACAGACATATAAACACAGACTAGACAACTCCATAGACGACACCTGCCACTTGTGCCAGGACATACCACAAACAATTGAACACATTATGACAGACTGTACCGCTCTAGCACAACAACGAACACAACACAACATCACTAGTGCGCTGAACCTCTGGTCCACTCCGGAGAGGGCGATCGGTTACCTGCGTGCCGCTGGCTTGATGGATCAAGGTGGGCTGATCGGCTAAACAACAACAACAATCTATAAAGAGTTTTTAAATTTTCCATCAATATAGTCCGAAACAAATTTCTCTGTTCGATCATTTATAATTTATTTATTAATTTGATTTAATGAAAACGCGTTTTATGCTTTGATGTATAAGTTGTTTTTATTACTTTGTCGATGAAATCTTTTTCAGAACTTCCAAATTGCGAAGTTCTTCTCGTTCGTTGAAGCTGCGATTGTGATTTACTCATTCCGGAATATCTCCAAAATTATTCCTCCATTTTGAAAGTTCATCGATCAGAGTTCGTTCAGGAAGAAGCCAAAAGAAAAGGCAATGATTTTATCTAATTGATGAAAGGCTGAAAAACCATACTTTTCTATCACTATAAATATATGAGTAGTGTATGGATATTTGTATAAACAAACGAAGTGTGGAAGAAACAACGCCCCATGTTTGTCAGAGATTGAAGGAAACAGCTTACGTCTCTAAGAAGAAAAAAAATTTAGTTTCCTCTCACGACACCCGAAAATATAAAACCACTTTAGTTTGCAGCCATTAAGAAGATGAATTCATGTCAGTCATTGCGGGTAGTAATGCCCAATTTTCCGCATGGAAACCTTTCTTTATTGCATGGAAGTTCACTTTTTCCAAAGTTCTTTGTAAAGGATAAAATTACCCTATTAGAAAGGTAGATGTTGTCAATAATCAGCTGACCCTTGCGATATGTCAAGAATTCTCTCTCTCTCTCTCTCTCTCTCTCTCTCTCTCTCTTCTCTCTCTCTCTCTCTCTCTCTCTCTCTCTCTCTCGATATATATATATATATATATATATATATATATATATGAAAATTATTTCACGAAAGTAACACGTGAAAAATATTTATGATGAATAAACCACGAAGGAAAGGAAACACAAAAAGGTGCTCAAGCGCTTTCGTCTAATGACATCCTCAGGAACACTGAAGTACATAAAAGGTTACGGCCTATATATAGGTTACAGAAAGAAAAAAAAAAATAAATAACATACATACACACAAACATATATATATATATACACATACATATCTACACACATACATATATATATTTATATATATATATATATATGCAATAAACGGAGAAGTAAAAATAAAAATTAAAAATTAAAAATTAGAGGATTAACAAAGAGGCAAACAGATTTGTGAGGAAAAATATCGATTTTTAGCACAAGATCAAATTAATTATAAAAATACAAATTTATACTGGAAATCTGCCCGGGTTTTAACACTTTGCCTTTTAGAGTCAAGTTTCGATATATATAAAAATAAAATGAAGATTAAAAGTTAATAAAGTAGCGTACAAGTTTACCAAAGATTTAGCGTCCTACCCTTTTTATCTAAATTTGTTTTGAAGGAATTCAAAACAACAGGATCGAGTTAAAAAGACCTTTGCTTATGTTGAAGTTATTTGAAAGTTGGATAATGGCAGACTCAAGAATATTTCTATTGACAATGTTGCTAGAATGAAATAAAACTGAAGCATTATTCCAATCAATACAGTGGGAGTAACTCTGACAAATGGACAAAAGAGCACTGGACAACTGTCCTGTTCTAACGGAATATGATGCTGTTTTATACGTTTGTGCAAATCCTTTCCCGTCTGAACCCTATGTAAAGGAATCACATTGTTTACACCCCAGGTTTTAAGTTTAGTATCTATCGGAAAACAACAACAATTTGTCCTACGTACACTTTTACTCGGACATGACACCCCCACTAAGAAGGCTTTTTTCATCAATGTTTTCTCCGGCGCCTTAGGATCGCTAGTCCGGAATACATCGATGCCGAATTGGAAAAATCAACGGTATTGGAAGTGATCTGTGTTACCCTCTGCGTTTATGGAATCTTGCTCAACAAGGCAAAACGAACTTTCTATCGTGTCAATAATAACACTCGTACTTTGTCAAAAATATTTTAGTACTTCTTTTTTTTCCCGGGCTTTTTAGGCATTGCTAATGTACTTAAACTTTTGGATATTATGTATATTTTTCATATAACAATATTGTGAAAAATATCATAGTAAAAAATAGCCCTACCAATAATTCAGGCATTATCTATAAAATTGGGTGTAAACAATGTGATTCCTTTTACATAGGTCAGACGGGAAAGGATTTGCACACACGTATAAACAGCATCAATATTCCGTTAGAACAGGAGAGTTGTCCAGTGCTCTTTTTGTCCATTTGTTATAGAGTATCCCACTGTTTGATTGGAATAATGCTTCAGTTTTATTTCATTCTAGCAACATTGTCAATAGAAATATTCTTGAGTCTGCCATTATCCAACTTTCAAATAACTTCAACATAAGCAAAGGTCTTTTTCAACTCGATCCTGTTGTTTTGAATTCCTTCAAAACAAATTTAGATAAAAAGGGTTAGGACCTAAATCTTTGGTAACTTGTACGCTACTTTTTATTAACTTTTAATATTCATTTTATTTTTATATATATCGAAACTTGACTCTAAAAGGCAAGTGTTAAAACCCGGGCAGATTTCCAGTATAAATTTGTATTTTTATAATTAATTTGATCTTGTCCTAAAAATCGATATTTTTCCTTACAAATCTGTTTGCCTCTTTGTTAATCCTCTAATTATTAATTTTTATTTTTACTTCGTTTATTGCATATATATATATATATATATAATATATATATATATATATATATATATATATATATGTGTGTGTAGATGTGTATGTGTATATATATATATATATATATATGTTTGTGTGTATGTATGTTTTTATTTTATTTTTTTTTTTCTTTCGTAACCTATATATAGGCCGTAACCTTTTATGTACTTCAGTGTTCCTGAGGATGTCATTAGACGAAAGCGCTTGAGCACCTTTTTGTGTTTCCTTTCCTTCGTGGTTTTATTCATCATATATATATATATATATGGTTAGATCTGGCTTTGCTTTGTCTGTATGTTTTCAGTAAATACTGTCTTTCCTCATCTTATACTCACATGTTTGGATGAATTTTCCTCTAAGAAGGTTGAAGATAGATATTAATAAGCATTAGAGTACTGTTAGCTTTTGTTTTGTGATAACCTTCATATAACTCACAAAAATGAAAACATATGTTTGGAAACTTTTGGTGTTATTCATTTTAACCGAACAAATTCCTGACCCAACAGGTATAGCAGTATACCGGAATTTACTGACTTATTGAAGGTTGAGATATTTCACGCAGGAAATGAAAGCAGGAGCAGCGACGTTTCACTCCAATCACTGGAGCATTCTCAAGCTTTATTAACCGATAAAACAGGGACAATCTCTTATATATCCTTAAAAGGCTTGAAAAGTCGGGAGGGAGGGCCTTTTAAACATTTTAAACCGATTTTAAGGATATATAAAAGATTGTCTCTATTTTTTCAGTTAATAAAGCTTGAGAATGTTCAGTGATTGGAGCGAAACGTCGCTACTACTACTTTTATTTTCCTGCGTGAAATATCTCAACACTGAACCAAAACCATGGAATTATGAAGGGTTTACATCAGAGCTCGCTGGTAGGTAAAACACTAATAGTGCCGTTATTTAGAGAATTTAACTCTTCCCGAAAACGGTGCAAATTGATAATTTTAATACTGAATAAACTGCATATTTTTTCACTTAAACATCAAATTACTTCTAGACATGTCTCTCTATCTGTTAAATTAGGTTTAACATCTGATGATTGTGCAGAGTAAGGTGAAATAATGCGTTTAATTATAATACCTATCACGGTTAAGAAATAAGGAACTTAATAGATGAATTATAAAGAATTGTCTTATTCTGTGAAAACACATGAAAATGATATTAACAATGCCATTGACTAGGTTAATTATGATATACAGAATAATATCTAACTTCATATCATGTAAAAATTTCTTAAAATACATTAATTGCATTTATAGTTAAATCATTTACTTTCGTGAGTTCTGTTATGTATTATGTACAGTTAGGCAAAATAATTCGCGGAAGAGAAAATTTATAGGAAAATATGTATAGTAAAAGTTTCAAACACGCAGCCAGAATTAATAATAGGATGAGCAACAGTCTTATACCACGTCTTTGTTGGTTTTATGACTAAGCATTAAATACATTGACCTTTCTGGACATGCTCATTACAATAAAAAAAGGTATTACCCATTTTACTTACTGTACTCCTCAATTCCCCACCTTCTCTCTTATTACTTGGAAGGTTAACCTTTCACAATGCTAACCAAATCAAAACTTTTTTATTATATATATATATATATATATATATATATATATAGTGACATGAAGCGCCGTCAGGTATTTTGCGTTTCCATTTGACAATGTTCTGAAGTCCTAACGACACAAACACGACCAAGATGACGTCACATCGCAAGGATTCACTCAAGGCATGTGCTTATGCATTGCCTCATACCTCAGCCTCGTTACAAGGACTTCTCGAGTAGGACGCCACCATCGCACCTCGACCTCTCTCCGAAGAACCAGTGACACGAGAGCTACCATCATGTAAACATCATTGTGCAGGCCGCATTTTGGCTGGTGTCATTCACCTAACTTTATGTAAAGACTAATCAGTACCCCGCGCGTTATTAATATTGAAGTCATTATTCAAGTGCACATTTAATTTCAACTGTAAACAACTCACTTTTATTTTGTCTCATTCATAAATCATTTATTTTGTTAAATAAAGGAAGAAAATTCATTCTATCAGTCAACCTAATTAATAACATTATTTGATATGGAAAGATCATGGTAACCTCAGCCTTATCAACCATCAGCATAATCAGCAATCAATCATCAATTATTATCAAATTACTTCCGATATATATATATATATATATATATATATATATATATATATATATGAAAATGAAAATGAAAATGAAAATGAAAAGGTTTATTGGCAGACTATAGTCCATATGACAAATATTATTAATACAGTGAGAGTTCATATACTAAGGATAGAAATATATACAATTGATTAGAAATAATACTGTAATGTCGAAGCTCGGGACATTGCGGGTAGCAAACATTTGCGAAGCTGAGCATCTCGGGGGTAATTTATGTAAGAGTTTACATAAAAGACCTGTTGCACAGCAAATTTAGAGTTCTGCCAGAACCTTTTTTATAATTCACCCACAGTTGCTGTCCGTATATATTACTGCAGAAAGTACGAAAGAGAGTGTCTTTAGCTTCACTTGTACAGAATCGAAAGTTCCTTATGGTCATATTCGCTTTAGCACACAGGCTTCGAGATTGTTTTCTTATATCCGAGTCATCACTCAAGGAGCTGGTAATAGTTTGACCCAAATACTTAAACTCTTGTACTTCCTCATTTACTTCACCATTCATTTTAAATCTTATGTCAGCTGGCTGATTACAGCGTTTAGGATGAAATTGCATAACCTTAGTTTTTGTAACATTAAAAAGAATATCATGTTTCTGCGAATACACTTCGCAGACTTTTATTAGCCGATCCAGACCTTTAACAGAGGGACTTATTAACACCATATCATCGGCATAAACTACAGTAAGTTATTTATCCTTGTGTTATATACTTATATATATACAACATCCCACTGTTGCCTCATTAAGTGAAGCAATTAATCCGTCGATATACACATTAAACAGCATAGGGGAGAGTAAGGAGCCTTGTCTCACCCCGCAAGAGGAGTGAAAACACTCGGATAGTACATTGCCACACCTAACAGTGAAAGATTGGTGGGAATACCAAAATTTCAATAAATGTAATATGTACATGGGATCCTTCCTGTCTTCTAGTTTTGCGAATAAAATATTGTGGTTCACCCTATCATATGCCTTACTTATATCTAGGAAACAGCTGTAAATAGTTGAATTACTGTCAATGTATTTAGATATTGTTTCTTTAAGTACATAGATACACAGGTCAGTTGAGTGAGACCTTTTAAAGCCAAACTGATTAGGAGATGTCCATAGGAAATCATTTAATCGGCGTAACAAGAGTTTTTCTAGTAGTTTCGAGAAGCAAGAAGCGACATCAATAGGCCTGTAATTATTGCTGGACAGAATTGTCTCCGTACTTATTTTTGACCAGGGGCAAGATATATACCCTCATGAACTCTGCAGGATATAGCTATGAGCAAGCATGGCTGATAGGAGCAATGATATATGCAGACATACTACGCCATTTGCATATTTTAAGTGCTCATTCGATAAGTCATCTACCCCTGACGCAGAACCAGTCTTTAACTCTTTAATTAACCTCTTTACTTCAGAAAATGATATCAAAGTATTTTCCCTTGTCCCTCCCACAATCGTTTCGCTGCAATTTATCTTAAGATTATCCCTACTCACACTGTTAAGAATGTTAGAATAGTGGTTTTTCCACAGCTCTGCAAATTCATCCTCCCCCGACACCCCATCGATTGTCAGAGGGAGGACATTTTTGACACCCGTTTGATTCTTAACAAATTTCCAAAATTTGTTATTATCGTTATTTATGCGAGCTTCACAGGCTTTTGATGCTCGAATAGACTCTTCTTCCTGTTTACATCGCCTTATGGCCGCCTTATACTGACCCCGACTTCTACACATATTCAAGTATACTGGTCCTAATCTGGGTCCACCATGAAAGCACCACAAATCATAGGCGTCTTTCGAGTCCCTCTTCACGGGGGCAATAAAATCATTCCATCCAGGAATAATCTTAGTATGATAGTTGTAAGATTTAATCAGGGGGCTTCCTGCTTCTCTTAACAGGGATATTATCTTACTTTATACCTAGCTATGAGTTTACAGTGAGAATCATTTGAGCAAGGATTATTACAGGCTAGGTGCAAAATTTCTAAATTATTAAAGAGGTGACTTATTCTGTCTTTGTATTCTATTCTCTGCTGCATACGTTAAAGTCCCCCATTATTATACAGTGAGAATATTTGGGGTTATCTGATAATGACTTAATTTTGTACAGCAAATCAATGTATTCATCTTGATTACTGCCGTTGTTATATGGCAAATAGCAGTTTACAATTAATATGCAATCATTTTTCACTTGTAATTCAATGCCTAACAACCTTACATTATCGCTTGTTAAAAATTTTATGTTTTGACAAATTTTCCCTTATTAAGAAAGCGACACCACCAAAAGGCCTACCTTACATTAATTCATCTGACAAGTCTACTGCTCATGACGCATGATACATAAAGTCATCATGGATGGTAGAGAGGAATTTTAGCTCTTGCTTAGGTAGCCAGTGCTCCTGCAGGAGTATCAAATCTGCACTGTCGCAGATTTTATGGACATCTACAGTTGAATTCCTCACTGACTTACATTATATAAGACTATTTTCAACAAGTTATCCGCCATGACTGATGGAGAATTTATTATTAGTAAGATTATTATTATTTTACACAGTACAACTATATATATATATATAAATATATATATATATATATAATATATATATATATAATATATATATATATATTATATATATATATATATATATATGGGAATGAACTCAGAATGGTTCCCTGAGTTTTTTATGATACACACAGACCGTGCATGGAACAAGGAACTCTTCTGGGATAATTAATCCACTATAGTCCGAATAAGTAATGGTAAATGACAAATACCATAGTTTTTCTTTTTCATGATGCTAGCCCGACGTGGGCAACGGGTCACTCGCAAAGAGATCCCACAAATATAGCTTCCCTCACCAGCTATCTGCAAAGCAGACAGGATCCAGCTTTTGGACATGGATCTATGGTTTAAAGCAGCCTAGCCCTGCTACATTTCGAACCTCAATATAAGCAAAAGACTCGCTGCCTTCACGTCAGATTGAATACATCAAAGAAAAAGTGGTAACTATTATATTTTTAGCCAAAAACCAAAACTTAAACCTCAACTGGCAGAATTGAGCGTCCACTTTTCAAGGCACATAACATGTCCGTTTCAAGATGGGAATGAACTCAGAATGGTTCCCTGAGTTTTTTACGATACACACAGACTGTGCATGGAACAAGGAACTCTTCTGGGATAATTAAATCCACTATAGTCCGAATAAGTAATGGTAAATGACAAATACCATAGTTTTTCTTTTTCATGATGCTAGCCCGACGTGGGCAACGGGTCCTCGCAAATGGATTTAATTATCCCAGAAGAGTTCCTTGTTCCATGCACAGTCTGTGTGTATCATATATATATATATTAATATTATATATATATATATATATATTTATATATGACGATTTGTAAAACGTAATACTTTCTTGAAATACTTTACAAATATAATTTAGAGAACCAATTAGAACACCTTATTTGTTGAATATTGTCTGGAATCCAAATTTAACAGTTAAAAATAAGTGTAAATAATTTTCAGGGATGGGAACTGAAAAAAATATCAGTTCCATTTTCGATTTCAATTTCCATTGAAATGAAATATTAGTTCCGACTTCAGTTTTAGAATTAGCTTCAGTTCTTTTCCGATAACAGTTTTTCTAGTTTCACTATTTTTCCGATATCTGCTTTATATCGATACTATGGTTACTCAAATATTTAGTACTCAGTACTCATATAAACCTTATGAGTGCCTTCTTTTACAGATTTCATGTGAGCACCACAATGCAAGGCTTGGCTACTACTTCTCGTCAGTAAATTTTTTTTATATATATGACTCTCTCTCTCTCTCTCTCTCTCTCTCTCTCTCTCTCTCTCTTCTCTCTCTCTCTCTCTCTCTCTCTTAATTAATTAACCTTGGACTATTCAAGAATTTCACATTAGAAAAAATGTTGAAATATTTTTTGTCTTTCTTTGTTTATTCCCTAACTCACCCTTCTATGTTATGTTGTGCTATTGTTACACAACATCAACCAAATCAAATCAAATTAGTTGGCCTTAATTAAAACTTAAATGAAGACGTATATTTATTTCGATTTCAATAAAGCTTTCAGTTTTCCATTTCATTTTATTTCAGTTTCAGTTCCATTTTCGATATTTTTCAGTTTCAGTTCTTCCAATAATTTAAGTTTTTTATCAGTTTATCGATTCCACTACTCATCAATTCCCCATCCTTGATAATTTTACCCCCTTTATTAACCAAAGTTGTAAAAAGGATCTTTATTAAAAAAGAATCATATTTCAATTAAGCAAAATGAAAAAAATGGTCTTAATTTTTACAAAAGGCGAATTCGGAAACGTGAGCACAATTTTGTTTTAATTAAAATGGGAACTCATTTGTGACCTCTCATTGCACAAAATGTTTTAACATTCGTTCTAATTAGGGGCTTCTTAATTTTGGATGAAATTGATTCGATATATGACAAATGCTTTTAGAGTTAATGAATTTAACTATTCAGCTGGAAAAGAATTGGCTTTTAATAAATGTTGTAACGAATACATAAAGGCATCTGTACACTTATTTCCATTGCATATTTATGAATCGCAGAAGAGCACTGAACGTGATAAATGAGGAATAGCAAAGTTTTATAAGATATTATAAGAATTAAACTGTAAACCACAATTGTGTACTTTAATTAAAGCTATTTATTACCCTTAATTACATAACACTTTGCTACTATGCTGTGTTTATGTTTTATGTAATAGAGTGAATATTTCAAGTTGTGATCGAGATTTCATGGGCTAATTCCATTTGCGAAATTTTATAGTTTAAAGCTCTAATTCTTATACATATTATTGGTAATTTAAAGTTATTTGAATAAGACGTAAGCGGACCCGGACTTAAGAATTAGAGACAGGCAAATGAAAGTTATTCTGAATAACGAACATAAAATTCGCTACCTTTCAATCTCTCCTATACTGAATTGAAACTACTTTTTCTCTCCTGTTAAACTCCCCTCTCTGTATTTTATGAACCTCAGTCAGCATTTGTTACATTTTCATTCAAACCGTTATCTAATTTCTCAAATGATTTTCGCGCTTTCATATGAAAATATAGAAATTCTAAAATCTGTTCCTTCTTTTCTGATGTGTTACATTTATGAACCTTCACCATAACCACTACAACTACAGTTAGGTAGACCAGCCATGAGTGGTCTTTGTTGGTCTGAAACATTATAACATTATAACATAACTCTGAAAATAAAAACCCACTCTAATAGACAGAGTTTATTTCCACAACAGTTTCGACGCCCACTGGCATCCTCCTCTGTATCCACCCGAGGAGGATGCCAGTGGGCGTCGAAACTGTTGTGGAAATAAACTCTGTCTATTAGAGTGGGTTTTTATTTTCATATTTTGACCTTCACGTAGAAAAAAGTGAAGTTTTTTGCATTTATTATAACATAACTCTGGAAACGTCTTTCGGAAAAATTCTAAGGCCTTTCGTGTATTCAAAACACCTCGTCCTCGTCAGAGAATGAAGAAAGAAAGTATGGGCAGAATCTGTACAACGCAGACAAAAGAGATAAGAGGAATTAGGACAATATTAGCAAGTATTGATTAAGGGAAAAATATATTTTAACAAGATATGGCCCATTTTATAAGTTCTCGAACTATTATTAAAATTATTTACATAGTGTATAAATGCACAGTCTAGAATATTTCTTTCAGATATGTCTTTATTTTTTAATAGATTTTTTAAAAGTGGTTAAACAATGCATTAGAATTATTTGCCTTTGAACAAAGCATTAAAATTCTTCGCTTTTCTAGACGCATATTTATACTGTTTCACTGCAATACCTAAAGTTTGACCATTTTGAAAAATTTTAAACATTAGCTGAAAATTTTTCACTTTAGAAGTAATTTTAAACAGCAGAATACGAAAAATAAAACATGAATGAATATTTCACTATAATATGAGAAACAGAGAAAATGAGAAACAGAGAAAATGAGTCCATTGGCGCATCATAAATAATTTTATTTTGTTTTAGAATTAATTTTAAATAGTTGAGTAGAAAAGTTTATAAATATTTCAATGCAGACTCATAGATTATGAAAATCCCTCCATTGGCGCATTGCCAATGAACGATTTTTCTTGAATCTGAAAATCTGAAGCGAATTCATTGCATTTGTCCGATATCATCGAAATTTGCAGCTATTATAAACCTATATTAGATTATGTTCTTAACCCATTATGGACCAAAACTATTTTTTTATTTCCTGATAGTTTTTGATATATTGAACTTCCGAGAGACTTTAAATAAACATAAAAAATTTTAAATAAAAAATAAAAATAAAAAATTAATATTTAAAAATTTAACTTTTAAGTTCTAACCTAAATTGTAGTGTTAAATGTGTCCTTTCAAAAAAAAGACGATGGCGGTTAATGAATTAATATCTGAAAAGATTGGGGCTAGGATTTTTTTATGGTAAAAATTATACTTAAAATTAAAGACTTTTGTCCATAAAATTAAAGTTTAAATTTGATTTTACTTTTGCCTAAAAAAAATGGATTTAATTTTTGCGAGTGAGAATTGCAAATGGAATTCTAACTTTTCTTTTATTAACGAGTGGTAAGAATTGAAATTTAAAAAATTTGAGAATTCAAAATTCTGCCAATTAATGCTGCCACACGCCAAAAACACATTTATGTTTCTTACTCGTTGGAATAAAAAAAATATTTGGCAAAAGAAAAAGTAAAACAAAAAAAATCATAAAAATCATATTTTGAAGTACAAAATTGACTTGATGATTGAGTAAATAATTTAGATCAGTGGTTCTCAAAATGGGGTACGGCGTACCCACAGAGGTACGCGAGGGAATCTTAGGGTGTACGCGAAGGGGTCCTGAAAATATAACCCTTTTAATTTTATATACGATTAACAAACAGCCACGAGTCACACGGTCGTAAAGAAAGTAAAAATCGTCTATCTCTCTCGAAAATCCAGAAAATCCCGTAAAAGAATTCAAGGGGTACAGAAGAAGAAAAAGTTTGAGAACCGTTGATTTAGACCAAATCATCACGAACCATAGAATGGCTGAATCACAAAATTTGTAAGGGAAAACAGATATCCAAAACATTAACAGTTTAAGTTTAAACCATAAATTTGGTTTCTAACCCAGTTTCAACAGGTAATGAACATTCACTTGAAGATAAAATTTTGAATATTCTCTCTCCGACAAATTATAGGCAGAATTTACTTCAATTCACTGTCAGTGAAGGAAATTAAACAAAAATATATATTTTTCATCCCGTAATTTTTATGAAAAACATTTTGTAAATTTTTTTAACGCTATAACAAAGTATATTTTGAGTAGTATAAAATTAATACCTAAACCAACTCGTTATTTTTATTATGTTGCAGAATGTTAAAAATTTCATAAACAGCTTCTCATTTCGCATATAAAGAACAGAATATTTAACTGTTGGGAGAGTTTTTATTCACTATTTATAAATCTTACCGAAAGGAAAAAATATGAAACAAGATAGCCATATTTCCTCATTTCATTCGCATCATGTCAGTCAACAAAGAACTTAAAAATTCTGGAGTTAAAGAAAGGGATTCAGAATCAGTTCAGAGCTTTTATGTCCGTTTTCATCGCTTTTAGTTATTAAAGGACATTAACGAAAATGGAACACGGAATACAAAACAAAGAGCAGGGAACAGAGAGCTGGTAAATGACTCACAAGCCTTCGGCTGGGATTTGAGACAAAACTATCATAAAATGCTCTTTATCTTTAATAACAATGTACAGTAAGTACTCTTTCAGTTTTGGCTTTATTTTCTTTCTGCACCCATAGTAAAATTTCTTTGCAAATGAAAGTCATCCACAGTAACCTCTCTTTGTATTGTTCACATGAAGTCTGGTGTTATTAATTATTTTTTGAGGACAAATCATATCGTCTTGTTTGCGATACTTTATATCTTGTAAATGTTCCGAAACTAAACAGAATATTTTGCTGTTTTGAAAGCTTCAGTATTTTCTCTTTTCGTATCTCTATTCTGTTTCTGTTTTACTAATTAGTTTACTTTCATCGTATTTCATTTTTCCATTAGATATATCTTTGGAAATACTTTACTCCATTTAGTTGTTTTGGATCGGCTACAAGGGAGATATTTTCATTCCTCCATTTCAGCCAATTAAAGTAGAAAAGAAACTGACAGACATCACAGCTAATTGCCGGTTGCAATGTTGCAAATTTGACAGAATTGTTGAAATCGACGACGAACGAATTTTTAATTCAAAAGAAGTGAGTGGAGGGACTGATTCAAAGATAGTGAGAAAAATGTTGTCTGCATTAATCCGGGGGATAGGTGGTATCGCGTGTTCTATTTGTTCACTGATTATAGTGGACGGGAAGGCGGCCATGAGGGATAGCTGAAGTAAGTTAGAGGAAACAATGCGCTTTGTTTCAAACTTAACCATAAAAGGACGACCGCTACATATTGGTAACCTTTCAAATACACGCATTCATAGCTTAACCCTACAAAAAATTCCTGCGTTAAAGGGTTAAAATGGGAAGTGAAATTTCTTTCAGATGAATAATTCATAACATTATATAAATCAATTTGCTTTATTTTCTTTTACTTTTTTATGATATACGCCGTGATTTCATGACTTAAAATAATATCACTTTGCGTGATTCACTCATGTACTGGCACCTTTTAAATATTTTTAATTACGGGATTTTCACTATATTTCAACTTTTACTCGGACTTCGATCAAAACACGTGTCACCCATTCACTAGGCAGGCAAACTCAGACACGTGAAATGAGTGAATGATGCAAACCCACAAAGGAAAACGAAAAAAATGATTCCAAGTCCTTTCGTGTATTCAGCAATACACCTCGTCAGGGGAACCCTAACGAGGTGTATTGGTGAATACACGAAAGGCCTCGGAATTATTTTTTCCTTTTCCTTTGTGGGCTTGCATTATATATAATATATATATATATATATATATATATATATA
The DNA here is from genome assembly GCA_023014485.1 of Bathynomus jamesi. Taxonomy (NCBI): domain Eukaryota; kingdom Metazoa; phylum Arthropoda; class Malacostraca; order Isopoda; family Cirolanidae; genus Bathynomus; species Bathynomus jamesi. The sequence continues at coordinate 767,568 of JAJOZX010000617.1, read as the reverse complement.
TACACACACAGGGTGGCGCAAAAGTCAGGAACCATAGGCACATTTTATTAAATTATAATAATGTTCGAATTGGTGGCCTTCACTTGGAGATTTTCTGAGTTGAATACATGATGTTTGAACATTCCTTAATACACTGGTACTGATTTTGGCACACTCAGATGTGATTTTATCCTTTAGAGAACGTGCATTATGCCTATTGACACGACCGCTGAGGTGAAATATCGCTTCGTCGCTGAACATGATCCTTCGTTGAAGTTGTCGATGTTGTAGAAAACACTGGCAGAACTCTACACGACGGTCTGTGTCGTCACCGTGCAGTTCCTGAACGAGTTAGACTTTGTAGGGGTGGAAACGATTTGTTGTAAGAACTCGTTGAATGGATCTTCTGGAGACACCCGTTTCCTGGGATAACTTTCTTAAGGACTTACACGGGCTGTTTTCGAAGTGATTGGGTACCGTTAGTGATGTTGCTGGATCGAGTGAACTTTTTGGCCGGCCACTACGCGGCCGATCATGAACACTTCCCGTTTCTTTGAAGCGAGTGAACAGTTTCCCAACTGATGCCTGAACAACTGGCGGCCTCTCAGGGTGTTTGTCATTAAAAGCAGTAGCAACTGATCGGTGTGTATTGCCACGCTTTGCACACATTAAAACTATCTCCACCCGTTCATCTATTGTCAATTTCTCCTCCAAGTGCAAATACTAAAAAAAAAGCTCTGCAACTACACCACCGAGGTGCATATATACAGGGTGTTTCAGAACTGATCTGCCATACTTTGGGGGGTGATAACGAGTAAAAAAGTTAATACAACATCGGTGCTATTTCCAACCGTTGCGAGCTACGGACGTTTTAAGGTGGACGGAAAAAATAAACGAGAGTATTAATCTGATGTATTTATTGCTACATTTTATGAGATACACCTTATAAATTTCAGAATGTCTGCCTCCGTTTTCAATGCACAGCCTTACTCGTTCCAAACAAGAGTCCACTGCCCATTGAATCATTTCGGGGTGTTCTCGTATGTAAGCAGCGGCATCCATAATCCGACGCAAGAGTTCCTCTCTCGTTTGTACCTTGTAGACCATCTCTTTCATAAGACCCCATAAAAAGAAATCTAACGGGGTTAGGTCCGGAGATCTCGGGGGCCACGATATTGGACCAGCACGACCAACCCAACGATTCCCGTACCGCTGATTCAAGTAATCCGTAATATGACGACCAAAATGTGGTGGCGCTCCATCGTGCTGAAAGAACATCCTGCGCCTTGTCTCCAAGGGCATGTCCTCCATCAAAAGCGGCAATTCGTTCGTCAGGAAATTCAGATAAATATCAGCAGTTAATTGTTGTTCCAAAGCGAACGGTCCAATTAGCTGATCTCCAATTACACCGCACCAAACATTCACCGAAAATCGATGTTGAAAGTTTCTTTCAACGATACCGTGGGGATTATCGGCGGACCACAAGTGGGAATTTCGTTTATTGTTAATTCCATCCCGAATGAATTGTGCTTCATTACTAGACAGTATGCGATTAAGGACACGTTTATTGAACACGTTTATCGTAATCATGCTGTTGAAGAGCTTGCACACGTTGCAAATGATAGAGATGCAAACTCTCATCATGTATGTTTCGCCATACTCGCGATGCGGATTCACTAATTCGTCTAGAAACCTTTCGAACACCGGTAGTTGGGTTACATTGTAGTAGGTCCAGTATGCGTTCCTCCACAGCAACGGGTCGTCGTGCTACATGCTCTTGGTTACGTGGAACAATTGTCCCTCATTCCCTTAATCTCTGGTGTGAGTCACTAAACACTTGCCTGTTCGGTATTCGGCGGTTCAGAAGACGTCTTCGATATTCCTCAACTGCCACTCTGCTGTTACCATCACAGAATTTATAACTGAAATGGATATCAGCCTATTCAGCGGGTGTGAACTGTTGACTCATTTTGATTGCTCACCTTAGCGCAACACAGTATCTCGTACCACAGATCAGAACCAACTGAAAGAAAAAAACTGAGGATTAATAGTGGTAATTTCGTTAACGGAAACTGCCACCAGTGCTGCCATCTATCGAATTACACACAAGTAGGGATTTGTTGTCTGCATATCTTAAAATGTTCGTAGCTCCACAACGGTTGGAAATAGCACCTATGTTGTATTAACTTCTTTACTCGATATCACCCCTCAAATCACCCCCAAAGTATGGCAGACCGGCTGTCAAACACCCTGTATATATATATATATAATATATATATATATATATATATATATATATATATATATATATATATATATATATGAAAAATTATTTCACGAAAGTGACACGTGAAAAGTATTTATGATGAATAAAACCACGAAGGAAAAAAGAAACACAAATGGGTGCTCAAGCGCTTTCGTCTAATGACATCCTCAGGAACACTGGAGTGAAAGGACAGATCAAGGCAATATATAGGTTACAAAAATAAACATACATACATACATATCATATATATATATACATATATATATATATATATATATATATATATAGATATATACACATATATATATATATATATATATATATATATATATATATATATATATATACATATATACATATATATAGTAAGCATAGAAAAAATTGTGGGAGGAGCCAACATTTATATGGTCACAAAAGAATAAAGAAATAAAAATAAATATAAATATAAATTGAGAAAAAATTAATTACAAAATAGTGCCTTAGTGATATATATGTCACAGCCTAAATAATCATAAAGAAATAAACAGGCCAATAAAAAAACCACAAATATATACATACATATATATATATATATATATATATATATATATATATATATATAAAAAGACACTTTTAGCACTTTGGCCGACCTTCAATATAAATTCAAATGGCTTGTTTATGGAACAGGTCACAAAAGAATAAAGAAATAAAAATAAATATAAATATTGTAAGTGGAGTCTACCAATTCAAGCTCAAAAGGGAAGTTTTACAATCAATTTAATAGATGAAGCCAAATTGATATACTGTATATGTCACAAAAAATAAAGAAATAAACCAAAAAAAAAAACAAATTAATTATTAAAAAAATAATAAAAAATAATAATAATAAATTGAAAGATAAATTTTAAGAGAGGCACACCAATTTATAAGGGAAAAATTACCACATATGCATATTATAGTCACAAACGAATAAAAAAGTACAAGTAAATATAAATTGGAAAACAAAATGATGCCTAGATGATATATAAAGAACAATAAAATATATATACAACATATATACGGTATATATACGAAATATAAACGCAATATATACAGAATATATATATATATATATGCATAAGGGAAAAAATTACCAAATTTGTTTTTAAAATTATTGTCTGAAAAAACGGTAGGTCGCAAAAGAATAAAGAAATAAAAATAAATATAAATTGAAAAAATTACAAATAATACACGTACACATGTATACCCGCATAACCAAATATATATACATATACACCCATATATACAAACACACACACACACACACACACATATATATATATACACATACAAGCTTGACATTCGCGAAATGAGAAATTTGTGTTTCTTTTTTCCTTCGTGGTTTTATTCATCATATATATATATATATATAATATATATATATATGTGTGTGTGTGTGTGTGTGTGTGTGTGTGTGTGTATGTGTGTGTGTGTGTGTGTGTATGTGTGTTTTAAAATGAATAGATCTTAAAAGACTACAGTAAATTGGATTTCCATCCTGAAAATATATTTGGAAAATAAATAAATTCCAGAAATTATTTTTCCTTTATAAATTTTAGGAATTCACAAAAAAGCATCAGATACATTTTCGATGAACATAAAGATAATCTAATCTGTACAGCATTGAAGACTTTCTTCATTGAATGATCCTTTGATATTGTTTGGATCAAAGAAGGTCCAAATGTAATAAGAAAATTCCATTTGTACAGACGTTACGCGACTGCACTGTATCTGTCAAAAATGGCCGAAAATGGTGATAAATGATTAATAAATAGCTTCTCTTTTTCTTTCCAATTAACTTCCTCTCCAAGAGAGAGAGTGAAGTCTCTTTAGAAAGTAATTTGAGATCATTTAAGAGAGACGCGAGGAACGAGGAGTGAATTTACTCACTTGTTGATTCCTTCGTAGCTGGCGCCCAAACCCACGTGATCAACACCGCACATATTTCGAACATGGTTGATGTAGGCTGACAACGTGAGAACAAATATTGAATTAAATTCTGACTAGTACTACTACTACTACTACTACTACTACTACTACTACTACACTAAATCTTTTGGAATATATTATTTCAGTAAATAGTTATTATTATTTTTCTGGGAACCATTCATTTAAATACATCCTATGCCTTTCCTTTCAACCTTTCAAATGTTCCGTGCGACGATTCCTCACTTCATGAAGATCAAGCTTGTCGCCTCTTCTCCTGTATATAAAAAACTTAGTAAAATAACAAGATTTGGTTTTCTTAAGTACAGAAGCAGGTATCAATCAGTTCGATGTTGCAACCAGTACATAAATATTCTTGAATTAAACATGAGATAAGGTACAGATACAGCTAATGGTTGTCAACAATCCAGAAATACTATACTTCACAAACCCAATTTACTCATCGCACAAGGAAACACGAGACTTCTGTTCTTATTAACACTTTTACGTGAACCGAACCAAAAGGCTTATAAGATGGGACATAATTAAAAAGAGAAAGGCACCTTCATCATAAATGAACAGTATTGTTAACACCGTTTCTTCTCTTTTGCCCCAAACTCTTTTTCCTATGTTACGCAAGAGCTTATCATGTTTTAATTGATAAGTTTAATTGGATACTTAAAACGCTCTTTCTCTCTCTTCCATTTTGTCCTTTGGACAGCCTCATAAATTCTGTTACTTTCTCTTCTAATGAAAATCGTTGTATACAGTATATATTGCATATATATATATATATATATATATATATATATATATATATATATATATATATATATATATATCAATCAAAGTCCTGTTCGGTTTTAAAATTTTATTACAACAAAACCAAAAGAGATAGAATAATGCAGGTTTTTGCATTTTGTTGCTTAACTAATGAAGTTTTTCTTGATTTACAGGTTGTAATCTGAGTGTCAAGTTGCTATTGATAGAAGCTTGAACACAAATGGTGACTACACAGGAGAAAGCTCAAAGTGCAATCTGGTTTGTAAAGCTTGGACTATTTGCACTTTATACGCGTAAAACTGCATTATCTTGTGTACAACTTTGTGTACCGTTGATCTTGGTAGCTGCAGTTCACTTGAGGCACGACAAAGAGACTTTCTAGGGCTGTGTTGGAATGTCTTTTGGAAGAGACTTGGCGAGTCAGTCACACTTCCTGTCTCTCGAAACTTACAAACCTACCTCCTAATGCTGGGTTTGAAGGGAGGATCCTTGCCATATTGACGGCGGTAATTCCGTTAAACAGTTGTCACTGATTTCGACTCCGCAAACCAGATTACACATTGAGCTTTCTCCTTTGTAGTCGCCATTTTCGTTTAAGCTTCTATCAATAGCAATTGATACTCAGATTACAACCTGTAAATCAAGAAAAAACTTCATTAGTTAAGCAACAAAATACACAAAACTGCATTATTCTCTCTCTTTTGGTTTTATTGTAATAAAATTTTAAAACCGGAACAAAACTTTGCGGACACCCGATATATTTTTCTTTTTTTTAAGTTCGGGAAGAACCGATTCGCCTCTATTTAAAAGGGCATATCTCGGCGGAAAAACAAAGAAAAAGTGAGAGGAAAGACAGATGAAAAAGAAAGGGTGGAGGGGATAGTCGAAGTGGAAAAAGACCAAGGATGACAAGGACTGCAGGGTCGAGCCCCATCATCCTTGGGTGCTAGGGCCGGGAGGGCGCACGTGAAACCTCCAGGAACAAGCACGTACAAACGAGCACAAAAAGCACTCAAGAGCACGAGCTTAGAACCCCCTTGCGGGGACCCGATATATATATATATATATATATCACTAATAATAATAAACTTAATAAAATAATTCTGTATTTGTGAAATATTGCAGTTTATAACACGTTAACTTCATGTAAAATGCATTTCTTCTTCATTCTGTACTTCACCTTTTCTAAAATTTAATGGATATATTAACACTCGAGTTAGCACGTTTATCTTTAAAAGCACAAAGAAAGGAGTGAAATATATTTGTTGTTACAATTTTATGTATTTCCAAGCAAGTATTTTAAATTAAGATTAGAAAACATTCCCTCTCAAGAGCATTTCAAGTACATTCGATTTAAAAATTGGAAGCACACAGTATGCAATTAGGAGAGTCAACAAAACATTATTTGCTTTAAAATCTCATTATTTAAAGACCATTAAAGTGTGAATAAATAAAATTCAGTAGTTACTTAATTTCAGGCCAAAACTCGAGTCCCTTGTTGTGTGCAATTTTCGTTTTCAATTTAATTGTTACAGTAATTCAGTTACTTTGTTTCTAACCGGAGAAAAATAATTGTTGAATGAACCATGATAAACTCCCGTTTCTCTTATCACTATCCCCCTTTAGCTGATCTTTTTCCGTGTCTCATCTACCCTGTGACCAGTCCAGCAAGCTCTCGAAAACATACTTTTCACTCTATTCCTCATTACACATACATGCACCTTACACACTACACAATCTTTTCAAAATTAAAAAGAGAAAAATGTGGCATCGTTTGAGCCTTGGAGACGACGTTTTTTAGTTTTCTCATTCTTCTATGGAGGGGTCACTTTTGCGGGTGCTCACCCTTGGCCTCCTCTTCCTACATAAAAAAATCCGACATCTTCAAGATAAGCCATTAATTAAACTATTGTGCGAAAGAGTTTGTGTGAAAATTTACATTTTTAATCCCTTAAAATCTAACTGAAATTTAAACATGTAATTTAGTTATAATCACTGGAAAATGTGTGCATAAAAATCTGTAGTGAAGTTAGGTCTTGAAATTTGTTACTGTATTAATAGATAAAAGATAGCAAACGACAAACTATCTAACTTTGACGAACAAATAAACGAAATAAATAAACATGTATATCAAATGTAAGTGAATAAAGAAAGATATGAATGCATTGCGGTTGAGGATATAAGACAATATTCCGTAATGACTAAAAGTGGCGAACCTTTGTTCAGAAAATCTTCTCTTGTTCCTTTTTACTTTTAAAAGGTTTTAATATCTTCTTGATTTACAGGGAATCTGTGTAACTATGGATTTTATGAAATCCCTAGTTACACAGATTCGCTGTAATATATATATATATATATATATATATACACAAACACACGAGGGTAATTCAATAAGTATCCGCACTTTTTATTTTCACAATTTTATTTTCACATCTGATAGATTATAAACACATCACTTCTCAAAGTCTCCCTGTTTCTCAATACACTTCGTCCAGCAATCTACAAGCTTCCTAATGCCATCACAAAAGAATGTGTTTGGCTGTGTGCGTAGCCAGTCATGCACCGCGTCCTTCAGGTCATCATCGCCTTGGAATCGCTGACCTCTCAAAGCGTCTTTTAGTGATCCAAACAGTTAAAAATCCGAAGGTGCCAGGTCTGGACTGTAGGATGGATGGTCGAGAACTTCAAATTTAAGTCCTTGAAGGTATTTTCTAGTCTGTGCAGCAGTATGAGGGCGCACATTGTCGTGTAACAGAATGACACCTTCCCGTTGCAAGGAAGTTCAAAGCGCAGCCGTCAGCAGGTAAAGTTATGCTAACACTGTTTTGGGATACATGAGGCCTTATCCTTGAACATTATCTAGAGCGTGGAACTACAGTAACAAGTGCATCGTATTCTGACATGTTTCGGAATGAGTTAAAGCAAACAATTCGCACAAAACGGAGAGGGAGATTGTCGGAAGGTGTTATTCTGTTACACGACAATGCGCGCCCTCATACCACTGCACAGACTAGAAAATGCCTTCAAGAACTTAAATATGAAGTTCTCAACCATCCAGCCTACAGTCCAGACCTGGCACCTTCGGATTTTTACCTGTTTGGACCACTAAAAGACGCTTTGAGAGGTCAGCGATTTCAAGGCGATGATGACCTGAAGGACGCGGTGCATGACTGGCTACGCACACAGCCGAAAACATTCTTTTGTGATGGCATTAGGAAGCTTGTAGATTGCTGGATGAAGTGTATTGAGAAACAGGGAGACTTTGAGAAGTGATGTGTTTATAATCTATAAGATGTGAAAATAAAATTGTGAAAATAAAAAGTGCGGATACTTATTGAATTACCCTCGTATATATATATATATATATGCAGGGACGGAGCTAGTAGGGGCAGGCGGGGACAGTGCCCCGGGGCCTAGGCCTTTGAGGGGGCCCGGGTCGTTTCAACAAGTGATGAGAAGTTATTTGAGAGAACAACAAAGCTAGTAAATAAATATAAAAATTATATTTCCTCTGGATTTCCAAGTCAATTACTCTCTTTTCGAATGTGCTTAAAAACAGACATTGAAAAAATTACGACAATCCATGAGCTACATTCATTTTTAATTAAAGACAACAGTACTTTGTGCTCAAGTTTTCCGAAGTTGTGACTGCCATAACATTGTTCCTCACAATTCCTGTGACAATTTCAAGTGCAGAGAGATCATTTTCAAAACTTAAACTAATAAAGTACTATCTTCGAAATTCTATGAATGAAAAAAGATTAAGTGGACTCTCAATTATATCAATTGAAAACAAGAAAGCTAGAAATATTAACTTGGAGGATTTAATTAATGAATTTGCTGAAAGAAAGGCAAGAAAAGTCAAGTTCTAATGTTGTCAATTTGTCGTGAGTAAACTTTTATTTCACGGTATCCTTTTTAAAGCTCAATATTTTGCATAATGTTTTGCCTTGTATGCCTCCATGTGCACAAGTAGTATCATAATTCTTAAATATATGCTAAACAAATAATGCAAAGAAAAGCAATATCAATGTATAATAAAATTTTTGTTTGTGGGCCCGTAAATAAGTTTTGCCCCGGGGCCCGTGTCACTCTTGCTCCGTTCCTGTATATATATATTATGTGTGTGTGTGTGTGTGTGTGTGTGTGTGTGTGTGTGTGTGTTATCCATATAGAGAAATGAGCGGTTTGAGGGTGGTATATATATATATATATATGTTAAACACAGACCGTGCATGGAACAAGGAACTCTTCTGGGAAAATTAAATCCACTATAGTCCGAATAAGTAATGGTAAATGACAAATACCATAGTTTTTTTCCTTTTTCATGATTTTAGCCGAGGAAAAAAACTATGGTATTTGTCATTTACCATTACTTATTCGGACTATAGTGGATTTAATTTTCCCAGAAGAGTTCCTTGTTCCATGCACGGTCTGTGTTTAACATATAATGTTCTCAGGGAACCATTCTGAGTTTGTGTATATATATATATATATATATATATATATATATATATATAAAGTTTCTCCTGAATCGTTTTGTTTCTTAAAAGCTAAAAAGCTAAAAAGGCTTTCAGATGTATCTGCAGTTTTGTTTTTCTACTTAATTTAAAGTTTATATGTACTGTTTATCTATACTGTCAGGAATATACGATACATTTCGTCTTGATTTTTTTTTAAATATATATTTCAGCAGACATAAAGGACATTCAATGGAAATGGTATTGAAAAAGTAGAAAATATAATGGAATTCAGTGCATATAGCATATAATAGCAATGAAAAGGACATCTCTTTCGAAAGAAAAATTCCATTTCAATTCAATTCATGCACTGGGAAGACTCAAAGCCTATGGCATTTTAGGCAAAGTTCGTTCTTGTCCATAGCCAACCCCATTTGGACCTTCAGATTTGATATCCACTCTAAACCGTGTTACATAATTTGATTACAGTCCAAAGCCTTTGAAAACCGTTTGAACTAAAATCGCTTTAGAAACTTAAACGTAGTTCCGAATCGTTTAAAGAAAATAATTTTTTATCCAGAATTGCGCTTGATTATCACGATGAACATTAATAAGATTGAGAGTCGACAAAACGAACTCTGTTTCCATTTCACGATTCGTGAAATCAAGTAGAAGACAGCGAAGTCAAGTAGGCCGACGGCGAAAAAGGAAGACCTCGGAAAAAGAAGACAAATACATGAATTTTTAGCAAATGTGACAGAAAGAATACTAGCGTTCGAATAGCTGCTGAAGTGAATTCGTCACGCAACGGCAGTATTTCCACTTCAACAGTGAATAAACGTTCGAGGGAGATTGGTTTAATGGGTCAGGTTGCTACCAGAAAGCCGCTTTTGCCAGTCTTGGAGTGACCATTCTTTGTGATTTTATGTCAATTTCAAGCATTTGGCTCTATTTCTTCGTCGCAAAAGACGTTTTCTGGTAGCAGCCCAACCCATTAAACCAATGGCTCTCAAACTGGGGTACGCAAGGGAATCTTAGGCGGTACGCGAAGGGCTTCTGAAAATATAACGCTTTTAATTTTATATACGATTAACAAACGGTCACGAGTCACACGGTCGTAAAGAAAGTAAAAATCGTCTATCTCTCTCGAAAATCCAGAAAATCCCGTGAAAGAATTCAAGGGGTACAGAAGAAGAAAACGTGTGAGAACCGTTGCATAAAACCAACCTTCCTCAAACGTCTCTTCGCTGTTAAAGTAAAAGTGCTGCAGTTGCGTAATGCATTGACTTCAGCAGCTATTCGAACACTAGTATTCTTTCTGTTGCATTTGCTCAGCAAAATCATGTATTTGTCTTCTTTTTCCGAGGTCTTCCTTTTCCGCCGTCGGCCTACTTTGTTCATTACATTCCGAGTTTGAGAATGACGAGAGGGGGTTTTGTTCACCGTAGACAATGAAACTCCCACTTTATTAGCTATTTGTCTCTGTAGTTCTTCATCAAGACGGTATTAATCAATCTTGAGTCTATTTTTGCATGGTATTTCCTTTGTGGGAGCCATTACAGAGAAATGCCTGTAAGAGAAGAGGAATATGTTACGAAACAGTGTTTGGATACAAGTTTCACAAGTCAGAGATGGTTTTTTTTTAAAGAAAATGGGATACAAATGAATACAAATAGGAGAAAAACATTGTAACCAATAATATCAATATTTCTGCGAACATAGACAATTATTTTAATCAAAACGTGATGTCACCATTAAATACAATTCCTTTCAATACTGGTTAATTGCTTGTAAGTCTTCATGAAACGAAACACCACATTAGAAAGCTCCTTAATTAGACAGACATACAGTATCATTTTACTTCTTGTAACTTATAAAAAGAATGAAAAGAATTCTATTATTATTACATAATCAGCATTTTAAAAACGTTTCCATAGTTTTGACCCCCAGTGTATATGTATATACATATATATAAATATATATATAAATATATATATATATATATATATATATATATATAAATATATATATATATATATATATAATATATATATATTATATATATATATATATATATATATATATATATATATATATATGTGTGTGTGTGTGTGTGTGTAAAAACGATAGTGGATTGATTCTGTTAGAAATGAGAAATTTGAAAGTCAAAGATATCAAAGATATATATATATATATATATATATATATATATATATATATATATATATAATCCGACCATTGAAGTTAAAATGAAATGTGTATCATTTGGAAGTTGTGACGGATCGAATGACTTATTTTATCAAACTGCAATTTCCATCAGTGTCAAATAAGCGCAGAACGAACGTTTCGAATCTTCTGAAATGTATTTGGTAGTTGTTACTTTGAACGCCTAATTTCTGATAACATGATCATTAGACGCAGATCGTAAATAGAGATAAACGTTGAAATGACAAACTGGAATTTATGAAACCGCTTTCCGTTGCATTTAATATCAGAAGTAGATTCAAATATTTAAAACTAGATAGGAGCGAAATTCCATATGAGCGAAATTAGTCATAAAAGTTGAATTTCTGGTATATGTATTGTAATGCAGTCGTAAAACTTCCTCACCATCTGAAAATTAGTATATTTAAGCTGCATTTTGTTCATATTCCTGGTAAACATCTGTGGATCTAGTATGACTACTCAGAATTATACAAGTGGTATAGAAAGTACATTTCATACAAGGAAGAACACACGGATATGCACGTACAGGCATATTTCTAAAGCGATGAGAGTAGAGTCTAAACTAAAGAGTTCAGAACTGCAAATGCAAACGCTTTATTCTTTCCTAAAAATCTCGAAGAGAAGTAAAAGAGAGACAAAGAATGAAATAGAAATAGACAAGTGGAAGAGAATGGCCGATAGATATAAAAAGTGAAGGAAAGGAAAATTAGGTTAAGAAATGTAAACGACAATACCAGAAATAATTTGAAGTCACAAAGCGATATTATTAGTTCGAGTTATAAATCTGATTTGAACTAAAGGGAAATGGGCAATTTGCACCACACAGAGGTGCATGACTCGAACCTGTTACCGCTGGTATGGAAACTCAACACTCAAAATCAATTCCATTCAGGAAGACAGTAATTCCTGTTTGAAACAAAATTCTGATGGAAAGAAATATAAAATACATCAAAGAAAACGAAATAAATAATACTCATGAACTTATGTACTCATGTACTCAAAAGTACTTAGCCAAGAAACACACACACACACACACACTATTTCTATCCTTAAACTCTAAACCCTGTCCCAAAGCCGAGTACTATCTGTTTTGCAGATAGCTTGTGAGGGAAGTTATATTTTGGAACCTCTTTGCGAGTGACCCATTGCCCGCATTGGTTTTCCATTCTGAAAGAAAAACTGTTATTTGCTATCTGTCATTACTTATTCGGACTAGAGTGGATTTAATATCCCAGAAGAGTCTCGTATTCCATGCACATTATTTCTGTATTTTCTATTAAAAATTATCTCAGGGGACCATTCCGTATTAGATTATATATATATATATATATATATATATATATATATATTATGATGTAGGTCACATCCGCATCCGCATCCGCGGAACATCTGCACATTTTCTCGCATCCGCATCCGCGCCCGCATCCGCACTTTGGACTGCGGATGTCGTGCGGATGTGGACCGTTGAGATAAAATGTCATTAATAAGCGGAAATTATCAAATTCTACTATATTAATAGAACTAGTTCATTGTGCGCAAAAGTGATGCAAGCGACAAGACGAGAGGCTGTTCTTGTATGAAGTTACTCTCTTGCAACCTACTTAGATCCACGTTACAAAGCTAAGTTATTTTCACCTAGTACATTAGAACGAGTTAAATCATCACTTGACAAAACAGTTGAAGAGCTTCAATCTCTTGAATCTGTCGCTTCGCCACCCACCAAAAGAATAAAGTTTCAGTGACAGAACCAACACCTTCAACAAGCAAATCTATCACAGAACCTGTCTCTCAGTTTCTTGAGTCAAGCAGCAATGACGAGACCTACGCGATGTCAAAAGATGTAGTAAAAATGATCGAGAGCTATCACCAAGAAAAACGCCTTGCTGCACGTGACAATCCTATTAGTTGGTGGAAAAATACGCAGAATATCTATCCGTACTTGAGTAAACTTGCAAGGAAACATTTAGCCTGTCCTCCAACAAACGTACCAAGCGAGAGATTATTTAACAGTGCTGGATTAATATATGATGAAAAGAGAAACAGACTGGCAGCAGAAAAGGCAGAAAAATTAATGTTCCTTAAGCATAACCTTCCTATAATTAAGTTTGAACATTAAACGATGAACATCTTAGTTTACTTTATTTTAATTACTCATTTATAAATATGCCTAATAAATCTTTAAACTTAATATAAATAGTTATCAAGCTAATTAAAGATCTCTTTCTATAAGGGTGGAGGTTGGGGAAAGAGGTCGGTGGGGTGCATTTGAGTTGGGTTCACGTCCCGCATCCTGGTAACACAATTATGGTTTCTAATTGTGGCTGAAACTCAACAAAATATAACGAATTTATTTGCAGACGAATTCACTAATTGATTTCTATATTAGTTAGATGCTTGATATTATTTTATATGTTCAGAGAAAAGTACAGCAATTATTGTACAATTAATCAATTATACTACATTATAGCTACAGCTCTCTCTATATAATAACTTATTATATGCGTTAAACACAACAAATCTCGAATATATCCTAAAAAATAACGAAAATGTAGACATCCGCATCCGCATCCGCGGATGTTGAAATCAAACATCCTCATCCGCATCCGCATCCGCGGATGTGAAAAAAATGACATCCGCTACATCACTAATATATATATATACACACACACACACACACACACACACAGTATATACAGTATATACAGAGTGTGTATAAAGCAACGCAAGTGACGAGACAAATCTGATTTGAATGTGATACGCCGTGCAAGAGCCTATATAGAGGTCGATGGTGGACATTTTCAACACCTCTTATAAACCTTACTATCGAAATGTTATAAAGTACATGTAATAAATGTTACTTGTTCACGTTCACTTGCGTTAATATAATTCAAATCGGATTTATCTCTTCACTTGCGTTACTTTATACACAGCCAAGATATATATATATATATATATATATATATATATTATATATATATAGAGAGAGAGAGAGAGAGAGAGAGAGAGAGAGAGAGAGAGAGAGAGAGAGAGAGAGAGAGAGAATTATTTATATTCTGGCCAAAATATTTAATGAATTATTCACATTATATAAAGTGGACATACCTTTTAACCTTTCAAATGTTGCGTGCGAAGATTCCTCATTTCACGAAGGTCAAGCTTGTCGCCCCTCCTCTCGAGTTGGCCTGGTAAAGTAGTGAGTTGGTTTTTTGTACTCTCCCCCTCACATAGCCAGGTACGCCCGGCTCATCGGGGATTGTTCTGAGCCAGGTGTCTAATCTTCTTTTGAAGATGTCCACTGCAACACCACTCGTGTTCTTTAATTCTTTGGGCAGCTGATTAAACATTTAAAATAAACCTTCATTGCGTTTCCTGAAAAAAAACCCAGCAACAATAAGAAAAACATTAAAAAAAATATATAGCACTTGGCATTAATAAGGAGGACTAACATACAGTATGAGACGATAAAGAGACGTTAGGGTGAAAGTTTCATTCTTACTAACGATGAACACTTTCTAACGAAATTCCGAGCGCTAATTGAAGAACAGTCAGAGCGAAGGTGGAACATGACAAACAGACAATTTGAAAGGCATTCCTTTGCCAAATGTCGATGGAATATTAAACAATTGGAACCAACTTCCAGTAATTAACTTTGAGACACTTTTGAAGCTTCGCAACTTTGAAACCACTTCGAAAGCATTAGACGAAGGCAGAAACCTCGAAATTTAGTGAAAGGCTACATTCACCTTAATTATTAAACAAACTATACAGTTCATCTACATTGCATATATATATATATAAAATATTATAAACCGGTATATATATATATATATATATATATATATATATATATACTTTTTGTAAAATCGCACTTACTTTTATACGAAACCCTAGTAAATTTATGCCTGTCTTGATGACTAATTTTACAGCAAATGTCCTTGCTACACTTTAAAATCTAAATGGAACTCCGTATAAGATACCATTTAAAAGTAAGTAAAATATTACTCAATACCTTGGTGCAAATATATATGTATATATACTGTATATATGATAGATAGAGTCATGGCCAAAATAGTTGAAACACCTTAAAATATTTTGAAATAATAGAGGCATTAACAAATAGAATCTATAACATCTAATTTATTTTGAGTACTGTTAATATATTTAGTAACATTTGTCAAGGTTTGTGAATTTCCTCAGAAAATCTGATTAATTATTATTTGTTATATTAATTTTATTTTATCATAATTTTCAATTTTTGCAGTTTCTTGGTAAGTACAGTACAGTATATTTAAATTACAAAGTGGTATGAAATTCACTAGATCAAGGCCACATCATTCCTAAGAAGTAACATGCACATTTCATTTTGTTTTACTAGTCAAACTTAAAATGGTCTAGGATGATATAACTCATTTGGCGAAAGCTAGATTTAGCCCAGAGAGTTGCATCACCTTAGAATCTACCCATTTTTTTGTGCCTTAACTCACGTCACTGGCAGAAGGTTTTAAATAACATTAACTTTATATCTATAAGACTGCTTCTTTTATTTCTCGCATAGATTTTAAAAGAAAGCACCAGGAAAACTACTTCTGGTCTATACAGCTTTGGCCGCCAAAAGAGCTGCATCACCCGAGAACGTTTTAAGTTTGCTTGATAAAGTCAAATGAAACACTGCAGGCTATTTCTGAGTAATGCTGTGCCGTTGACGTACTGAATGTCATACCACTTTCTAGCTTATATACGAACATACTGTATTTACCAATAAACTGCAAATCTTGAAAAAGTATGATATGATATAATCAATATAACAAATAATCATCTTTGTGAGGAAGTGCACAAATATTGACAAGTGTTACTAAATTCCTTTTCAGTACTCAAAATACATCAGTGATGTCACAGTTAAGTTTTGTTCATACTGCTCTCATCCCAAAAAATGAGATATGGTAATAACAAGGTGATAAAGAATAAAGGGTACAAAATTCTGCAAGCCAATGATCAAACTCACAAGTCAGGGATCTATAAGTAATAATGTCGTCGGATGCAGAATTCAGAGAGCACTATGACATTAAAATTACAACAGCTAGAAAAATAATGGGAATCGCTGGAGGACCTTTCACAGCAGAAAAGCAAACATTATACTGAAATTATGGAAGGGTCTAGTCCTACCATTAATTGAATATTGCTCAGTACTCAAAAGCCCATTCAGAACACGAGACTTTGCAAACATAGAAGCCATACAAAGGACGCTTATGTTTAAGATAAAGGAAACGAAAGGTGAAGACTACTGATTTCGAATACAAACCCTGAAACTCTACTCTCTGGAAAGAAGGCGCGAGTGGTGTACGAGTACAATACAGTAATATACATATGGAAATTACTCGAGGGTTTTGTTCCTAACCTTGGAAACGAAATAGAAATACATTGGAATGAGAAAGAGGCAGATTTTCTACTGTCTCAGCTGCAGTGGGACAGGGGGCTCTGAAAACGAGGATGGAAAATATCCTCGGAATACGAGATCCAAAACTTTTTAATGTCCTGCCCAAAGAACTTAGGAACCTCTAGTACACCAAACTGAATAATTTCAAGAACCAGCTGGACAGGTTCCTGTGCAAAGTCCCTGACCAGCCATGCGTGGCTGGCTACAAGGGTAATCGGAAAGCAATTCCCTCTTTCACCAAACCCCGAAAATGAGGCGTGATGCTGCAGAGGGGTCGACCGCAGGTCGATCCTGAACTGTTGTTCAAACCCTCATAAAGTATCATAAAGTATACAGTATCTATGAACACGCACGATTTTGCACAATGCCAAAATCACCCCCACCAGGGTTCAAACCCACCATCTCTTCAATAAAGGGTGAGACGACGCTAGCAACTGCACTACGACATGACAACCTGTCATACATTTAAACAACCGAAGAAATGCATAAAGCCTTCGCTTCCAGAAGCATTTTACATGTTAACCCTCCTGCACTCGAGGTAATGACCAGCATTTCATTCAAATTATCTGGTGCAACGTTTGAGTCAGTGAGTAGATATCATACTTGAACACGCACGCATATATATATTATATATACACACCTTGGCACCTTGGTTTTTATTCCGGCCGAATTGTTTATTCTGACGAAGGTCAAGCTTGTTGCTCCACCTTAGACTTATAGCTTAATGTGGAATCCGAACCACGCTCGAACACCGATTAACAGCCCAGCGTCCTAACCACTAGGCTACACGGTGGAGTACCCATTTATATACCAACAATTTTTCTTGTATGGAAGGATGAACAGCTGGGTGAGTTGAGCATCGCTTGCCATCGCCGAGAATCGAACCTGGGGCCAGTGGATCCTGTTCAGCGATGCTAAACATACTAACTAAAAAATTTTAATGTGAAAATAAAATTTCAGGAAATTTGGTTACAAATATGATAAATCTGAACATGACTAATTCCAAAGTAAGGATAATTTATGTGTAATTTAAACAATTATTGCTAAATTAAACATTTTAAAATGAATACAAATGTTTTGATTGAATTTAAATTTTAAGTGATTAGTGTTAAATAAATAATTTGTTCTCATTGAACAAACTAAAACATTTTAATTAAAAAGATTCAAAAAAGAAGAATTTATCTGGACATTATAAAACATCATATAACAAAGAATTAATAAATAAATCCAAAGAAGTTTTTGGTAAATTTCAATCTTCGAAGGATTTGTAGCCTTTTCCAGTTTTGAAAATTATTTCTTTCTTTTCTTCTTTATCTTAAAGGATATTGCCAGATTATAACAATGAAACAAACTACTTTTGTTATTCGTATTATGAATACTTCAGTCATTTTTATTATTAACAGTATCAAACGCAAATCATTTGTATTTAGAATATTTTCACCAATCACGTTATCATTTCCACGAATTACGTTACAAGGACAGTCTGTACCCCTCTTTCACGAAGACTTATACTGTATATAAAGCGCAATTCACCCAATTTATTTCAATGAAGGGAACAAATCATATGAGAATGGAAGAAAAATAAATGGGAAATGCTTTATTGTCTTTAAAAAATGAAAAGTGTATATAGATTTCATGTTCTTTAAAATAAAAACTTAGCTCTCCGTATTCGCAGTCTCACAAAGCCTCATTCGGTCCCTGACGCAAGTGCTTTAAGGGCGCCATTTCATCTCTGAAGAAGACGGTAAAAAATTCGCCGTAGTTGAAAGGGAGAATCACGAGTGACGGAAATGAAAGAAAGATAATTTTCCGCAGGAGTTCCGTAAAAAGTTTCTTTGAGTTCAAAAGAAGACCGGAAGCGACTGAAGTGAATGTTTTCCTTTCTTTTGGTTATATTAAAAAGGTTGCGCGGGACGCGCGTTCATCAACTGAGCGGCCACTCTCCCGCCGTCCGTCCAGTCCGTTTGAGACGCCTTCGACTTACTCCAGAACATTTGCTCTCCTTCAAGTATGAACAGAAGTTGAAGTTTGGGGATTTTTTTCATAAAGGTTCGCAGGTTCCGCGACAAATTGTAGCTGAGAAAAAACAAAGATAACTTCTACCTCTTTCCCTCTCCCCACATATATATATATATATATATATATATATATATATATATATATATATATATATATATATATGATACACACAGACCGTGCATGGAACAAGGAACTCTTCTGGGAAAATTAAATCCACTATAGTCCGAATAAGTAATAGTAAATGACAAACACTATAGTTTTTTCTTTTTCATGATGTTAGCCCGATGTGGGCAACGGGTCACTCGCAAAGAGGTCCCAAAAATATAGCTTCCCTCACCAGCTATCTGCAAAGCAGAGAGGATCCAGCTTTGGGACAAATGAAGCTTTGCAGATAGCTGGTGAGGGAAGCTATATTTTTGGGGCCTCTTTGCGAGTTCCATGTCCCATGTACGGTCTGTTTGTATTATAAAAAACTTCAGCGGACCATTCTGAGTTCAATCCCATATATATATATATATATTATATATATATATATATATATAACTTCTTTCTTCCTTTCTTTTAAAAATATGTGACATATAATAATTGTTGTTTTCATATGCTACCCGCCATCCTCTTTGCACTCCTATTTTCTCCCTTTATCAAGTTAAGAATTTTTCGTCCATGAATCAAAAACGTGTAAGCAAACAAAGAAGCAGAAAACACTTTCTTTTAATTCTCTACTTTATTACTAAACAAAAGAAAAACTCCAACTCTTAATTTTGTTTTCCAAACTAGCTGACAATATATTTTAAGTGATGACGTTGATGCATTGCTTGCTCTAAACGTGACTTTGTTCAAACTTGTTATACTTTTGTTAAACTTTTTACTAAAATTGATGAGTTTCAATCACGAGGACATATTAGTGCACATTTTACGTGATCATACGTAGATGATAATCTAATTACTTCACATTAATTATTTTTTAAAAAGATAAAAATAAAGAAACGAAAAACTGTTTTATCATTTTGCGTCACAAAATCTCAGATTTCCTTTGAAGTTGAAACTTTTCTGTTCAGAAGTAATTTCTCAGCTTCCCTTTTTGTTGATAGGGTTTCTTTCCAAAATAATTTTTGACGATTTTTATCTGTTCAACTTTGAAAACTTTTATCGTCCTTTTATCATCATGTCTTCGATATTTTTACCTTGTTAAAATTAAAAACAATATTTGGTATAATGAGAGTTGTACTTATTGTTAATTCTACTTTGAGTTTCAAATTATTGATATTAAGTACCGTTGGTATTCAGTATAACATTTTGCGTTGAGGAGGATGCCAGTGGGCATCGAAACTGTTGTGGAAATAAACTCTGTCTATTAGAGTGGGTTTCTATTTTCATATTTTGACCTTCACGTAGAAAAAAGTGAAGTTTTTTGCATTTATTTTGCGTTGAATTTGTAACTAGTTTAGTATTTTATTTATATTTGCATTTTTAAATATTTTTTTACTATATATTATATTTAGTAAAATGCTTTAGTTTTATTTAGTCTTACAGTCGTTGTTCATTTAATGCTGTACTCATTATCTGGTGTAAGGTTTATGTTGTTCATATTTAGTTACAAATGAGTTTAATTTTTTGTTATACTTACTGTAAGAAGTATGAAGTGTTGAGGCTGATTTTTAGTATGACTTGTCTCTCTCTGATCTTATTATTTTGAATATTCTGCTAAAATGGTTCCATTTCAAGGAAGAAAATTGGAAAATAAGAATACGATTTTCTCGTGAAAAATTCTGGCTTCTTTTTGACGAAGAATTCATCTGTTTTTAGTATAAATTTAATTTTGAAGTAAACGAATAGCAGACACACTGAGAAAAAAAACGCTTATTCAGAACAATAAAACACATTCAGTCAACCACTTTCTTTTGTTTTAAATAAGGCTATGGTTAAACTATAATAAGTGCTTTATTTATAGTTACCATATACTATATTTTGTTGGCTTAAATTTATCATAACAAAGAAAAATAATTTCTTTAAAACATTGAAACATATTTAGTTAACAACTCTGTTTTTGGATCAAATAAAACGGTGGGTGAAATATAATTATTTGACTGTTATGATGCGTATTTAGTTGTTTTTACTTTGTTATATTATATTACATATTATGTTTCAGAGCGACAGATTTTCTTCTTATTGTAAAGTTTTTAACGGAGGGAAAGGAATTCACATTCACATTGTATCGGGTTCTGGAAGACCTAAAAAAAAATATTTAATAAGACTGTAATGTAGAGTAAATCTACGGTATAAATGCTCATTTTGTCGAACACACCCGTAGCTCAGGAAGCCATAACAAGAATCTACGCAATCTGTGGGCTAAATCTGAATATGATAAATTTCAAAATAAGTATAATTTGCGTTCAGTTTAAACAAAATAATATTTTGGTTAATTAAATAAATATTTTGTCAAAATTCAAAATTCAAAAAATAATTAATTACCAAAATTTCTTAATTGATACCAAAAAAAAAAAAAATTTATATGTGAATTTTTCAAATATGAATTTTTCAAAATAAAGATTTTTTACTCCAAACAATAAAATTTTTCTCTGTGCAGTAACAAAATGGCTGAAAATCAGATACACAGATTTTACTCGATCAACTAAATACTTGTTTACTCTAGCAAATTATGGAAAGAAATCATTTTGTAACACAAAACAAAACTTCGTCTGTATGAAAAAAAAATTACTGCAACACCTTTGTATTTGTTTGAGTCAACAAATAATTTTTCCTTGTACAATTAAGTAAGGAAAGGACTGGAACGCTAACAGTATTTAGTTTTATCAACATTTAGTTAAAATAAGTGATAGATGAATTCAATACTGTTATTATTAAATATTAATGCAGTTCAAAATGTTACAAACTGGATTTGAAATTTATCTGTATTAATTAATTGTAAACGAGAACTAAATTTTGTAAATTCCGGACAGGAAATCAAAACCTTATAACAGGAGCTCCGATGTTTAGGCACTAAAAACCCTTTAAAAAAGGCAGACAAATAGGCAAAATAAGCATTCAAAATATGCAGTAAAACCCCGAAAAAGGCATTTGTAAATTTGCTTTGAAAAAACCCGTTAATCTACAGGGTGTCCCATAAGTCCGGCATCATAGGAAAAATAATAAAAAAGGCAAACAAAAGCTTTAATTTACAGAACGTGCTCAATATGTATTGTTCCGTAGCCCATTCACAAAATTCCATCCGCCGGTCGGGATCATCGCTTAATTTCTGTAGGATGTGAAGTTTATATGGATGCCATTTGTGAACCTGAAGAATGCGATGGATGATACTTTTCGACACTCCTCTCTCAGCGGACAATCGCCGAAGAGACTTACTGGGACTTCTGTTAAAATGAGCCAGGATGGCAGTCGCTATATCATCGTCAGTGGACCTCCTTGAAGGTCCACTGCGTGGTTTATCGTCTATGGATCCTGTTTCCTTAAACTTTGCAACAAGTCTGCTAACACAACTCTGTGTTATTGGCTCGCAGTCTGGATGCAGTCTGTTAAATTCAGCAGCGGCCTCTCTTTGACTCCAATTTCCTATGAGTAGAATTATCTGGATTCGTTCTTCCTTGCTCACAGACATTATGGCCTGTAGAAAGAGAAAAATATGAATTATGGTTTGTAGAAATAGAAAAATATGAATTTCTCCTATGATGCCGGACTTATGGGACACCCTGTAGAATAATACCTTTATATACACATAATACAAATTAGAACGCCATTAGTGAACAAAACAACAGGTAATGCAAATATTAGTTACACATAATAACGATGACTTCATTTCCAAAAATAAAATTTAATATAGAATAATACCATTATACACGTATAAATAATACATATTGCCACGTCATTATAGTAAACAAAACAGTAGGTATTGAAAATGTTCGTTACACAATAATGACAAGGATTTGAATTTAAAAAAATGCTTAATATAAAATAACACTTTTATGCACGCCCAGTTTCTGTTCTCTCTCTCCTCTCTCTCCTCTCTCTCTCTCTCTCTCTCTCTCTCTCCTCTCTCTCTCTCTCTATATATATTATATATATTATATATATATATTATATATATATATATATATATATATATATATATATAATTAGGGTGATTCAAATATGGGGGTAAAATTTTTTTTTTACATTTTAATGTGTTCAACTCTTTAACTGGTTCATTTCAGCATAAAAACAACTATCCTAAAATATTTTAGCAAATTTTTAATTTTTAGGGGTTGCTACCAGCAATTAAAAATTGACAGAACGACTCAAATTGTCAAATTTTGCAGTACAAGGCGCATTGCTTTTTTTTAATGTGGAAAGCTCCCCCGTAGGTCCTACCATAACCACAAGCAATGCATAATTAAACTAGCATGATATTTGAGACATTAGCTGTCCTTACTTCATCAATGTTTCTTTTTTTCTATCAGGGTAAACAGCCCTGTAGTTTTTCACTGCTTGTAGCAAGAATTGTTTTTGATCTTCTTTCATGTGTTAGTATTTTATTATATTCATCCATTAATTTTACTCCTCTTTCCGCTATATCATTCACGACTTTCCACTGTTTGATAGATTTCTTAGCGGAGTTATACTCTTCATCATTATGCCATTCTTTAGTATCTTTGAGTAAAAATTTTGAACTAAATTCTGTTATTGTAAAGAATCTTTGAGTATTTGATGTGACAAAATCTTCTAATTTCTTCGTTGGAATAAGTGCAGGATCTAGAAAAGCCCGTTTTGCAGGAAGAGTTTCTGTCGTATTTTGCAAGGCCTTTACCATTTTGTTTTTTGTTTCAGTAGGCACTTCATCATCATAAAAGGCCAAGGCTACCATTTCTTCTGATAGGTACCAGAGGTGACCTAACAGTTTTTTAATAGCAACAAATGCAATTGTCATTTATTTGTTTGTAGACTACAAGATTCTGTAATATTCCAGATCAAGAAGAGGAGCGCAAGATGGCACAGGAGCTGTAAACCATGCCTTTACATATAACCGAGTAGCAGATAGACAGATATCTTTTAGTCCTTTTTTGTCTTTACTGAAATTTTGAACTGAGATTTGAACATAAAAATTTTTAATGAATATGTAATTTTGGCCATCCACCTAACCCGATGAAGTCCCGCTGGATGTTTAAATTTGATTCCACCTTTTGGTTCACCTCCCAAAAAAATAATTGTTAACTGCAATAGTTCTAGGTAATCGTCTCTTGGTTGGAATGTATCTAGTTGATTTGCTGCAAATATAATTATGTCATCTTTGATGTCATGAATATTTTCATAGATATCTGGATCTGATAATGCTGTTTCTTAGTCCTCTTTATTAATGCTTGACCATTTTTCTCTGAACTTCTTAAAAGGACTATATCTGGACCAGAAGAGGGTGATAAAGACTGAAACAACAGCTTCCAGCATAATTTCAAATATAACAATAAATCGTTGTCGAATTTTTTGTTCTAGAAGAATAGCTGCACCATTTCTAGGACCAGTATTGGCTGCCGTTATATCGAAACACATGCATTTTATTGTTCGCAGATGCCGCATTCAAGCGATGTTGATTGTTGGCATTAAAACTAGAGACGCATTTCTGTCACTCAATTTTGCAACATCAAGACTTCCTAATAATTTATCATCAAACAATTTTCTGCGGTTGCCTACCTTACTTTTCCATGTTGAAGGTTGTGCAGCACAGAAACCAGATTCATTACTTTTACTCTCCTCTGATTCAGATTCTGATGATGTACTAGTGATTATGACAGCCTCTTCATTCTTCTTTCTTTTGATCTCTTCTTCTGCTTTCCTCTTTTCATAACGTTGTTGCTTTTCTGCTGCTCTTTTCTCACGTTGCATTTTCAAGGATTTCTTATCTTCTATTTTTATAAGCTGCATAACATTCTCATGAGCAATGTCAAATAAGTTTTCCAGTTTATCTTTCCATTTTTCTTCTTTATTATTTAAATTGTGATCTTTTCAATTTGTTTACTTCGTTTTTCTTAAGCAGCTGCCATTCCTTCAGTATTCCTTGAATTTTATCTACTACATGTACTCTTTGTTTTGCTGGTATTCCTGCTTTTTTCCCAACTGCTAGCACATCATCTGCAGTAGAGCAGCATGATTCTCTAATGCCTTGCTTTTTAATATTTCTGTAGTGCATGAAGAGGGCCATCATTTCCTTCTCTGATGGTAATACGGATGTTTTTAGTACTGCAGAGGGCTGCCCAATTAGCCATACTTCAGTTTCTTTTCTTGTAGAACTTCTCCCAACTGAGCAACTAGGTGATGGTGAGTTAGGCCTAGCTTCCATATCAAATTACGAGTTCCAACAACAATTAAAAGCAAGTTAGTATATAAACCATTAATTAAAAATTCTGAAATATAAACAATTAAACATAAAATCATAAGTTGTAAAAACAAACAAATTGAAAAAAAGGGAAACTTTGACGCCTGGTAGCACATAGTAAATTTTATTTAAAATTCACCAAATTTGGCATACACTACTTTTTTTTCATAGGGAACAAAAATACAGGTTGAACAATTAAAAAAAAAAACTTTGATTTTTTTGATCACCCTAAAATATATAATATATATATATATATATATAATATATATATACGGATGAATTTCACAATTAAACACGTGAAAATGAATAAATGATGCAGACCCACAAAGAAAAAGAAAATGATTCCAAGGTCTTTCGTGTATTCAGCTCGTCAGGTAATGATGTCAGGGAATGATTCCCTGACGAGGTGTACTTCTGAATACATGAAAGACTTTGGAATCATTTTTGTTTTTCCTTGTGAGATTGCATCATATATATATATATATATATATATATATTATATATATATATATATAATATGAAACACAGACCGTGCATGGAACAAGGAACTCTTCTGGGAAAATTAAATCCACTATAGTCCGAATAAGTAATGGTAAATGACAAATACCATAGTTTTTCTTTTTCATGATTTTAGCCCGACGTGGCAACGGGTCGGGCTAAAATCATGAAAAAGAAAAAC
This sequence comes from Bathynomus jamesi, assembly GCA_023014485.1. Classification (NCBI taxonomy): domain Eukaryota; kingdom Metazoa; phylum Arthropoda; class Malacostraca; order Isopoda; family Cirolanidae; genus Bathynomus; species Bathynomus jamesi. The sequence continues at coordinate 741,417 of JAJOZX010000617.1, read as the reverse complement.
TATGGTATTTGTCATTTACCATTACTTATTCGGACTATAGTGGATTTAATTTTCCCAGAAGAGTTCCTTGTTCCATGCACGGTCTGTGTTTAACATATAATTGTCTCAGGGAACCATTCTGAATTTGTGTATATATATATATATATATATATATATATAAGATAAAGATATATATATATATATATAATTATATATTTATATATATATATATATATATATATATATATATATATATATATAATATATATATATATATATATATATATATATATATATATACAGGGTGTCCGAGAATTATCTGTACAAGTTTTGGCTGTTATTAAAAGTCAACCATGAAGTGTAGAAATCCCAGTGTTGTCCCATTTTACAGAGAATCTCATTAAGTTTTTCTGATACCAAGTTTTGACAAGTTTTTAGAAATTCCAGTGTGTCCGAAAATTATCTGTACAATTTCATCTTTTAATAAAATTCTGGATAACACACGTAAAATTCTTAAACAAGATTATTTAGAATCTGTATTTTCAAAAGTTTCTTTTATCAAAGTAACGTTGTTACAAACATTCGATATGTGCACCATCAGTGATTCGCAAACATCCAATCGATAATCCAAATGTTGCCATGTACGCTGCAGCATATCCACATCAATTCGCTCAATAGCAGCTGTGATTCTTGCTTTTAAATCATCAATGTCTGTCACCCGCGTACAAAAAAGAAAAACTTGTCAAAACTTGTTATAAAAAAAACTTAATGAGTTTCTCTGTAAAATGGGACAACACTGGAATTTCTACACTTCATGGTTGACTTTTAATAACAGCCAAAACTTGTACAGATAATTCTCGGACACCCGGTATATATATGAAAATTAAATCCACTATAGTCCGAATAAGTAATGGTAAATGACAAACACTATAGTTTTTTCTTTTTCATGATGTTAGCCTGACGTGGGCAAAGGGTCACTCGCAGAGGCCTCAGAAATATAACTTCCCTCACCAGCTATCTGCAAAGCAGATAGGATCCAGCTTTGGGACAGGATCTAGGGTACAGCCACACCTAGCCTACTATATTCAGAACCTCAATATAAGCAAAAGACTCGCTGCATTTACATTGGATTGAAACCATCAAAGAAAAAGAGGTAACTATTGTATTATTAGCTAAAAACCAAAAATTAAACCTCAAGTGGCAAAAGTGAGAGTCCACTATTCAAGGCACATAACATGTCCGTTTTCAAGAACAATCGTAACGAACTAATGCGAGCTACACGCTCAATTCACAGACGAGCCGAGATGTATAGTGAGGCTGAGGGTAGTCATTTTGAAGTTATTTTAAATTCACGAATAAAAACTAGCAGCTATTTGTTCGCTTATTCTTATTTTTAAACATTCAAACATCCATAGCTCCATAACCGTTAAAAATCGGACCTATGTTCATATGACGTTTTTTCTGGGAATGACCTCAGCTATAAGCTCCCGAAGTTGACATTTCGTCGTGACTCACCCTGTATATATATATATATATATATATATATATATATATACACACAGAGACGTAGCTAGGGGTGGGCAGGAGGGGCAGCTGCCCAGGGCGCAGCTGGTTGGGGGGCGCAGAGAATCACAGTGTGTGGACGGCAGGCGTTTTTCCTCAGACTGGTTCAAAAAGGTTCTGCCCAACGGAGAAGAAGTCGAACGTGAGTTAGCTACTTTACTCGAAAAGTCAGAAGTCCTTGTTTTGCTTTCTTTGTGTTATTTTTAGGAAGTTGTCTCAAGTTACACCTAAAATTGTACATCCAAAGAGAGGCTTTTCTGATTGGAATCATTTGCACCCAAGCATTTCAGAACACGAGAATTTACAAGAACATCGTGAAAACCTCCTGAAAAGGAAGGACCTTGAATGGAGATTAAAAAGTGGGAAAACAATAAATTCTGTCCTTTTTTTATTATTTTCCCTATGATGCCGGACTTATGGGACACCCTCTTTGTATATATATATATATATATATATATATATATATATATATATATATATATATATATCTTTTAAACCAAGAAAAAACAAGGGGGGTGCCGTTCGTGAAACTTGCCCAGGACGCAAAAATGTCTGGCTACGGCTCTGTATATATATATAAAATTATATAATATATATATATATATATATATATATAAAAATGAACAATGAATAATTCCTATATAATTCGTATATTTATATAAATCCTTATATTCGTTACAATCTTTATATTCATTATATTCATACAGTTCTTATATTTATATAATCTTTGTATTCAATATTCATTTTTACATAAGGACTAAACTCGCATAACGCAAGTTTCGATGTCTTTAGTATTTAATGTGTGGTAAATTCTTTAACATAATAACAAAAAAAACTTTACACTCTATACGTCATTAGTTATATGTTGTTCAATTCATACGTTCATGTCCTTTCTTGAGCTTTATCTTTCATTAATTTTATTAATTATTCATTCAGGTACCTACTGTCTACCTATTGTCAACCTATTGTGTGACTACCGATATGTGTACAATACTTTATGCATTCGTACATGACCACTGATGAGGTACATAGTTACCTTACATGTAAGTACGTTCACATGTATACTTTTTATTTTTTTTAATTATTTAAGCTCTCGCAAGATACTCGTGGATGCTGATACGAATATTCAGATTCCAATGACGTCGCCAAAAACGCGAGCCTCGGAACTCGAAATCCCTCTTGCGCCTGTTACAAATTTATAACATAAGGTGTTATGTTGTATGTTATGTTATATTATGTTATGTTATATCATAAATGTCCGTGTACTTCCGTATCTTACTTCAGTATCAGATATGTCAATTAACAATTTTCTAGAATTGCAAGTAACTGTAATAATTTAATATGATGTAATTAATGTACTTTAATGGAACTGTAATTAACGATAATAAGTGAATGTGAATTAATTCGTAATTATAATCATAGTTGTAGTAAACCAAAAATACAATGTACTTAATAATGTACTTAGGTTGTACTCAATGTACGACTCCGACGTGAAGTCGTCACCCAAAAATTTATAATCGGCAAATAATTATTTTTCTGTTTCATTTCTTTTATATTAATTTTTTTTTTATTTAAGATGAAATAATTCGCAGATTCTTCAAGGGGGGAAGCTTAACCTTCAACTGCACTCCCCCAAAATCTAGACTTATCTATTTCTCGTATTGTAAATTCAATCAGTCCTGGCTGAACCTCTACCCGAGGAGGCCAAAGGCCTCCGCACTTTTAAATCTCGGCCTGAGCCATGGTCAAAAGAGGTCGAACTTCTCCCCCTGTAAATTCAGAATTAGACTTAGAGGCTGAGCACTACCTGTACATTTTAGCAGTAAATTACAGTAAGGAAAGTCTGTCTTTATCCTCTCCTTCGAGCCTTGCTCTCTTCAGAGAACTTAGTCATTAAATCTCCCGATACATTACAAGAAGAATCGTGGGACCTTCAGAAAGCTCTACAGAATCCTCCGATCCACTATAAGAAGAACTCAAAGAGTAGTATAGAAGAAACTACTGCGAGTAACAAATCCGTTGCTGCCACCTAACCAGAACCCCCGTCGACTTCGAACCAACCAAGGCCATAGACGGAGGGGTTAACATATATATATACACCGTGGTTGATTAACCTTAGTTTTGCTTCCGCCCGAATTGTTCATTCTGACGAAGGTCAAGCTCGTTACTCCACCTTAGACCTACAACTTAAACGTGGAATCCGAACCACGACCCACCACAGGCGGTGAAAAATTACAAAGTCCTTGACCGATCTCACGACCTCCCAATCAGCAGCTCAGCATCTTAACTACGAGGCCATCCAGGATACCCATTTATCTACCAACCAATTTTTATTGTGTGGAAGGATGAAGAGTTGGATTAGCTGCGTGCTGCCTGCTTTCACCGGGAATCGAATCCGGGGCCGATGGATTCGTAGTCAGTGGTGCTAACCACTACACTACCGAGGTATATATATATAAAATTTAATATATATATAATTTAATAATTTAATAATTTTATACATATAATTTAATAATTTCAGGTAAATTTTACGTTAAAAATTATTTTTATAAAAAAATATTGAAAAGGTTTAATAAGCTTAATTTTTTAATGTTAAGTAGAAAAATCATACTCTTTCGTTAAATGTTGATAGAATTTGAATTATCTGATATTTTAGTCTGAAAACTTGTTTGCACATAGATAAATACATATGTTTTATTGTGTAAAAGTTTTATTAAAATTAAATAAAAATGTTGATTTTATAGCCTTTTTAAAATGTACCCCTTTTTTTATGGCACATCCATTATACAGTATGTCCCACAAAAAAGTACACCCAACTTTAGATTGTACTAACTCCTCCAAAAATTGAGATATTTTGGATTTGTTTGTTTGATTTAATACAGCAAATTATTCTTTGTTAACGTTCAAATTTATTCATGTTTAAACGAATTAGTGTTTAAGCATCTGCTTTTAACTGAAGGGTACAAAAAAATGGATTGCGCAAAATTGGTCAATGAAAAAATAATGTGTGTGCTATCGATGTAATGAAAAGACAAATACATAATAATAGATACTTTAACACAATTTTAATAAGATACAAAGCAGATTTTTCTTTATTCCTTATTACAAAAGTTATGCTTAGTTTCATTTTATTTCAACATAACCGCCATTCCTATCGATACAAATCTGGAGTCGAGCTCTCATCTTCCCCATCACTCTTTTGATAAGATCTGGATTGTCTTTTAACAAGTTGATTTCAGCTGTGATGCGAGTCCTCAAATCATCTAAATTGATAGGTTGTGATGCAAATACTCTATTTTTCAAATGACCCCATAAAAAGTAATCACACAATCACACGGGGTCAAGTCAGGGCTTCTGGGAGGCCATTCAATGTCATGGCCTGTAGCAATTACTCTTTAGTGGAAGACTTCCTGCAAGCGTTCCTTCACAATAACTCTCCTGTGAGCAGGAGCTCCGTCTTGCACCCACCAAATACGATTAAATCGGTTTCCATAAGCAATACGTAATTGTGGAAGGATTTCTCAGTCTATCATTTCTAGGTAAGCTTCACCATTTAGATTACCATCGTAAAAGACCGGGCCAATTAACGCTCCATTACCGCACAGTCCTACCCAGAGAGACAGTTTTTGTCTAGAGTTTTCTTTTCGTAGATATGATTTCAGGTGGATGATTTTTTGGTGCATATTGACGGCAGATTTGTCTGTTCACTAGACCATTCATAAAAAAGGCCGCCTCATCTCCAACCACTAATTGTTCCGTGAATCTTTCTGGCTTTTCAAGAAACTACTGGACAAACCTTAGCCGGCGAGGTAGATCTCCTTCACTGAGTTGATGTCGAATTTCCATTCTGTATGGGTACAAATTCAAATCCTCACGAACTATTCGATGAAATGACATGCGTGAGAGTTCTGTACCATTCGCCTGGTGGACACTTTTGGATGTCTCTCTAATAAAGCCGAACATGCTGAATGTTCTTGTCTGTTCTTGCTGTCTTCGGATGGCCTGATCGTCCTTTGTTCAAATTGAGGACCGTTCCTTCTTCTTTGTATTTCCGAACATTCTTCAAAATTGTATGTTTAGTTGGAGAAGCTATATCGGGAAATTGCAGTTCGAAGGTATTCTGAACTTGTTTTAAGCTTTTAGTTTGCAGATAAGTTGTGACCATGAGAACGCGCTGCCTTCGTGTAAACTGCATGATAAGGGTTTCAAAGTTATTTATAAATTTAGTAATTCAGATTCTTCATTTATATGTATGACTCGTATCTTAGATACAAAAGTTCGAATTATTTAAAAAAAATATTTGCAATATCCTTCGACGTAAAAAGTAACACATTGGTTAAAGCAAGAGGAGCTATCTGGCTGGGAGAAATGATCATTCCGCGGAACCCATTTTGCTGTAACCTTCAGTTAAAAGCAGATGTTTAAACACTAAATCGTTTAAACATGAATAAATTTGAAAGTTAACAAAGAATAATTTGCCATATTAAATCAAACAAACAGATCCGAAATATCTCAATTTTTGGAGGAGTTAGTACAATCTAAAGTTGGGTGTACTTTTTTGTGGTATATATATATATATATATATATATATATATATATATATATATAAAAAAATATATATTATATATATATATATATATATATATAATATATATATATATATATTACATAAAGACAAATAGAACTGTCAGTAAAGAAGCAAAATACTATTTTTCCAGCTATTCTTCCTTTCATATTTGGCTCCATCAACCTCCATCAAGAATTCTGCTCGTGTCTTTCTACCTTGCTTTTATTACACTCTTGTCAAAAGTACTGCAGTTTCCTTGCTGTCGAAATGTCAAGATTAAAATAAATTAAATCAAAATAGTTTTAGATTGAACATAAGAAGTATATGTATCTATCTACTTATCTACTTATCTATCTATCTATCTATCTATCTATATAGATAGATAGATATACTTTTTATGTTCAATCTACAGGGTGTTCGAAAAGTCCCGTCACCCCTTACAAAATGTACATATTGTGATACCAATTTTATTTTTGCGTGATTAATTGTGTTTATATGTGGTAGGTGTAATTTAAGAAATAAGTCACTAGCAACATTTACTTTAATTACAGTAAATACAGTTACAAATTACAGTTACTAATCAAGAATATCTGTGTGTGCACCATCATTTTCGTAACAAAGGATTTTGCGCTTAATTCATTAAAAATGACGGGCGGTATGGTTTCATGCCGAGATCTTTTGTCATGTGATCTCTCATTGTGGACATGGGAACTACAAGTTCTTGTGATCGTTTCCGAAGTGATTTTTTCGGTGAACGAGCCACCGATGCAATCACACCTTCACACTGTTCTACTCACGTTGTTGGTCTTCCCGACCGTGGTCTGTCCTTGATGGAGCCAGTTTCAAACAGCTTTTTCTCCCAGCGTAATACCGTCTTGTTTGATGCTGCAGCCTTATTGAATCTTGTGTTGAAATCATTCTGGATATCATGCATCGTTTTGTCAGTATGTGGCCTTTCATGAGCCCATGTGCTCATCACTATTCTTTCCTCCAGAGTGTAAGTGGACTGGTTTGCCATTGTTCACACAACTCTAATACCTGGAAAAGAAAAAAATGTCAATGATTCACATATAAATTCAATTAATCACACAAAAACAAAATTGGTATTACGATATGTACATTTTGTCGGGGGTGACGGGACTTTTCGAACACCTCGTAGAACTTTTATTTATCTCTCTCTCTCTCTCTCTCTCTCTCTCTCTCTCTCTCTCTCTATATATATATATATATATATATACACACCTTGGTAACCTTGGTTTTGCTTCCGCCCGAATTGTTCATTCTGACGAAGGTCAAACTTGTCACTTTATTTTAAACCTACAGTTTAACGTGGAATCCGAACCACGGCGGCCTACCAGCAGCCCAGCTTCTTTACCACTAAGTTACTTAGGGTACCCATTTAGTTACCAACCCATTTTTTTTATTGTGTGGAAGGATGAACAGCTGGGTTTGCTGCACGCTGCCTGCCGTCACCGGTTCTCGATCCCGGGGCCGATGGATTCGTAGTCAGCGACGCTAACCACTACACCACCGGGCGCATATATATACATACATACACGTATATATATATAATATATATATATATATATATATATATATATATATATATATATATGGGATTGAATTCAGAATGGTCCCCTGAGATCTTTTATGTTAAAATTTATATATATATATATATATATATATATATTATATATATATATATAATATATATATATATTATATAGATAGATAGATAGATAGATAGATATATATATATAAATATATATATTATATATATATGAAAGAGAGAGAGAGAGAGAGAGAGAGAGAGAGAGAAATCATTGAAATAACAAATCACGTTCAGCTAACGACCTTTTGTTTGTACGGATCAGATAAAGCTTTAATTAACACAGTTGTTATATTTTAAAAAGAGTTACTACATGTATTTTGATGACTTCATTTTGTTATAACAAAGAAAAATCATTCATTTTAATGAATGATTAATTCATTTTAATGAAACAAAACACGTTTCATTAACCTATTTTTGTTTGGATCAAAACGAGCTGTGATTAAAATATAATAATTGTTTTAATTTGAGTTATCGTATGCATTGTGTTCGTTTCATTTTGTTGTTGTAGAATTTTTCTGAGAATGCTAAACACCAATACGTTATATTTCCGAACGTATATTGGCTGCCTGAAGTCAGAGTGAGAAAAAGGGAAGGCGTCATTAACGGGCTCCCCTATTTTCATCTCTTCCCTATAAGGCTTACTCTAACTACATAAAGAACATGGCCCATTAAATAAATCTCTTTTCAAATTAAAGTAATACTCTGAAGTGTCAGACTGAATTTTCATCCGTGGAGTGGAAGTGGACGGCGTGGAGACTCACATCCTGCGTTTTCTTTCAAGATCATGCGTAAATTTACCAGTTTTCAAACGTTTCAGAGATACTGGTTTCGAAATGGTCTCATTCGATGCAGAGAGGGGGGGGGGAAGGCAACATTACTTAGTAAAGAACGTTATCGTTCTGGTTAAAGTTGTAATACAAATTTTCCGAGAGAAACAAAGATCCTCTTAAGAAGATGGGTGTGTTGGACCTGATAGTTTGTTTTTTAAGGAACAAAGTAACTTGTCACTACACAGACATCAATTTTTTGGAGTAAAAGATTTTAACTTAAATTTATTTGCTTAAAAGCACATAATACTTTAATTATACAAAATTAAATTTTGGAATAAAAATTAATTTATTTAAAGTTTGGAACACCTGAAGATCAGGGCCCCCAGCCTCAATTACCAAATGATATCCTCGTTAAAACTAAGAAAATATCACGACTTAACCTAACCAATCGTCAAGGGCGTACAGTTGACCTAACCGGGCATTCAGTTTAATTTATTATTATATTTGGTACTGTAAAGCAAAAAACAAGAATACATGGGGGCCCTGATCTTCAGGTGATCCTAGAGTTTTAATGAAACTATAAATTTCTTCATCCTAAAAAATATTATTTTAACCCTTTCAGAACTGAATTAATTTCTCAAGTTAAAACAATTTAAACCTAAAAATTGATGTCCATTGAGATGGACAAAGTGTCTCATTGGGTTAAAAACAGAAATTTCACATTAATCAGCATCATAGGAAACGAGAGGCTTTGATTAATAGTTTTCATACAAAACATTGTTTTTAAAAACTAACCCACTATGACAACTGCTACGAAATGTTTAGATTTCAAACACATTCATAACATAAGACATTCTGCAACAGATGACTAAAGAGTGATCCAAAGAATGGGTTTGTTTATTTTCATTTAAGTATTTATTTTTAAATTTAAATATAAAATCTTTTACCTTAAAAAACATATTTAACAAGAGTGTAATGTAAAGTAAAACTATAAATTTGTCAGACATCCATACTTCCGGGTGGGGTATCAAGAAGAATACTTTATACGTAGTTTGATAGATATCTCGGGGAGAGCAGTTCGAACCCGGTAGGGGTATAAAACTTTATAGATTTATTTCTGTATGTATAATGTGCAAATCTGAATATATTTTAGGAAAGTTAGGCTTAAATAAAGAAATTCTAATATAAAAATAAAATTTCTGGAAAAGCGATTGGACATATGATAAATTGGAACATTACTAATGCTAAAATAAACATAATTCATGTTTAATTTGAACAACGTTTTGTTTCAATTAAATAAATCTTTTGCCAAAATTAAAAAAGAAATTCAACACAAAGAAAAATTTGAAAAAACAAACAAATTTTATCTTAATTTCTGAATTTTTCAAATACATATTAGTTTGGTTTAACAAAAATAAAAGGAAGTGGAAAAAAATCTGTGTATTAACAAATTGTTGTTTAAAACCAGATACGCAGATTTTGCTCGATCAACTTAATATTTGTTTACTGCAACAAATTATTAACAACAAAATTCATTTTGTAATACGAAACAAAAATTTGACTCTCTAAAATTGAAACATGTACACTGTCCCCCCCAAAATGTGGCCACCCTTATCACCGGGACAACAAAACCACAATTCCAAGGATAACTAAATGAAATAGAAATCGTATGAAACTCCTTATGTCGTCCTCAAAACGAGGTGCAAAAAGTGGCCGCATTTTTGAGGACACTGTATTATATATATAGTATACTGTATTTTTTTCAACACTTATTTCTGAGTCAACAAAACATTTGTCTCTGTGTGTTAACACTCTTCAGTGATTAGATTAACCATTTTGGTTAGTTGGCGAATAATGTGAATGCTCCAACCAAGTTTTTCTTTATGCATCAGCTTATGTTCATTATTTTTCAACATTTTATTGACTGAATATCTCCTTTTGAAAACAAAAACTCAACCACGACAAATTCCTGATTTTGTATCTATGCAACACTTTTTTGTACCTCAGAATTCTCTTTAATCAATGTATAAACGTAACCCAACACGTTTTGAGCGAAGTTGATGAAATTAGAGAAACTTTTAAACGTGATTAAAGCATGAAAAGAGAAGAAAAGTCCTTCATGTCAGGAATTAAATGTATAACTAACAAGTGTAGGTTTTTGAAGTTTCACACATTTTAACAGTTTAAAGCCAATGAAAAATAAGGTGAAGCTTTTGTAAACAGTAAAAATCTACTTTACAGAATGATGGAAGAAATAGTTGAAAGAATGTTTTGATAAAAACGGGATTTTTTGGAAGGTTTAGAAAGAATTTTTCTTTTATTATTATTCGAACTGTTACTTGTCCTTTCACAGACATTTCAACTGCACTAATCTCTCTCTCTCTTTCTAACGATATATGGAAACCGCCTCACTTCATTTTAAACCTTTTCATGTTAAATTTTGTGCTTCACTCACTCACACCCCTTCGTCAGATGCGAAAACTCTTTCATGCAGACATTCTTTTGATATCTACTGACTGAGTAGATATCAGCTTGCCGAAATACATTACTATACTTCTTTTTTCTTTCTTTCTCGGTTTCTTGTTCGATCCCTTAAAATAAAAAAAAATATATATATACATACGAGGATGGGCTGAAAAGTAATGCCTCCACTTAAATAATTCTGGATTGTGTAGAGGTGACCAGATAAAACCGGTTTTGTGTTGTAACTTGATATCCCAACCCAATTCTAGATTATGTGGAGATAACCAGATAAAACTGGTTTTGTGTTACAGCCTAATATAGTCTACATTTATTCCACACGTTGGTTCAGGTATCGATTACAATGGAAAGGAGTAAAGACGTTCGCTTCAAGCAACGTGCCGTAATTCAATTTTTGACCGCGGAAAGTGTTGCTCCCATAGACATTCATCGCCGAATGCAAGCTGTGTACTGCAAACAGTGTGTTGATGTGAGTGCCGTTCGACGTTGGGCGAGGCAGCGTAAAGAAGGAGAAGCAAGTCAAGAAGATTTGCGAGACAAACCGCGAAGTGGAAGGCCTGTAACGGCAACCGACGAGTCTCATCGGAAGTACGTTTACGAACTGATTCGTGGAAATCGTCGCATTAAACAAAATGAAATTACTGCAATGCTCGATATCTCCAAAGAGCGAGTGGGACACATTATCAGTATTCTCAGTTACCGAAAGGTCTTTGCCAGATGGGTGCCTCGCATGCTCACTGCTGAGATGAAAACTGAGGGACTACGCATTTCCCAATAAAATGAAGGAGATGAATTTCTGCATAGCAGTGTGACAGGATACAAGACGTGAGTCCATCATTATGACCCTGAAAATAAACGGCAATCCATGGAATATCGGCACAAAAGTTCACCGCAACCAAAAAAATTCAAGGTTAAAAAATCGGCTGGAAAAGTGGTGACGACTCTTTTTTGGGGGATATCAATGGTGTTGTTCTCGAAGACTTTACGGAAAGAGGGCAAGCAATCAACTCCGCACGTTATATTGAAACTCTGAAGAAGTTGATAAAACGGATCATTGCTCACCATGACAACGCACGGCCTCGCACCAGTGTTCAAACGCGAGAAGCAATTGAGGTTCTGCAATTGATCGTCTTGTCGCATCCACCATATAGCCCCGATTTAGCACCATGCGATTTTCACCTCTTTCCTAAACCTAAAGAACATCTCCGTGGAAATTGCTACGAGTCTGACGAAGAAGTTGAGGCCGCTGTGAAATTTTGGTTTCGTAGTCAAAGCTCTGGGTTTTACCAGGATGGATTTCAAAAACTCATTTATCGTTGGCGTAAATGCATCGAGGTAGAGGGTGATTTTGTAGAAAAGTAAATGTATCATTTTGAAAACTAAGCTCTAAGGTACATTCTGCTTTTGTTTCGATAAAATCCTTCAACTCATTTAAAATTTATTTGAGTGAAGGCTCGTATATACACACACACACACACACACACACACACACACACACACAGTGTATATATATATATATATACACACTGTGTGTGTGTGTGTGTGTGTGTATATATATATATATATATATATATATAATACACAGGGTATTCGGAAAGTCACTGTGCACTTATATAATTAATGTTTTTTTTATATTTTTATATTTTATATTTATATTTTTTATATTATTTTTTATTATTTTATTATTATTTTTTTAGTTTTCAACACCTTTTATAAGTTCTGATGGTCCCATCCATAACTTCTATCATATATGCAATGTTATACTATTGTATGCTATTAAATAAATATAAGTGCACAGTGACTTTCCGAACACCCTTTATATACGTGTGTATATATATATATATATATATATATATATATATATATACGAGCATTCACTCAAATAAATTTATATATATATAACAATCAATTCCCGCTTTGAGTTCTCACCTTTTTATATCATTCTCTGCATGAGACTTTAACCACCTCTTGCTGGCACCGATCGCTACTAGATTTCAGTCATCGGCCGTTCTTTCACTTCTTTTTTCGATCATCTTCAGATTTCGCCCTCCCTCCGCCCTCCCTTGTAAATGTAAAGTAAACTTCAGCCTTCGTATTTAATTTGTCTTCGAACTCTAAATAACGCAAGTCAGAATTATCGAAGCTCAAAATTTCTCATTCGTTTTCATCCAAAACGTAATCTGAAAAATTTCCACAACGAATTAACATAGACATTTCATGAATTGAACTAAAATTTATTTTCTCCAGTGAAAGACCTGCTGTAGAGGTTCTTATTGTAGTGGATTTGAATAATAATAATAATAATAATAATAATAATATAATAATAATAATCACCGTTTACAAATACCTGAAACATGTAGTGAACAAATGAAAATATCTGTTATTCATTTCACGAAGCTAAGTTCATTATGAAATGTCTAGTAGACATTTGGTTTTATATATATAGTTGATATACTGTATATTATCAAACGTCTAATACCATTTAGAGTTTGTTTGAAAACTTTGCAAATTTTCCAATTATGTCGTCTCTTCCTTTAAAAATTTCTCACCGAAAATTTATTGTGTTTAGATTATTTTTAAGTCTTTCGAAATGTTCACTTATTTTTTCCTGACTTTTATTTATACATGATTTTTTCCAGGCTTGTATGACTCTCATTTAATACTTAGAAACAGTGGAAGTGGTCGCAGATACCCAGAAGGAGAATGTCAACCGTGTGGTTAAGTGAGGCTTTACCTCTTATGTTGTCAACTGATAATATATTTCGCAGCTTTCCGAAGTTTGCAGGAATGTTTCTAATATTCAGAGCCAAAATCATAAATTTATTATTAATTTTGCATGATTTGAACTTGTCATTAATGCCATATTAATCGCGCGAAGATACAGTTGATGACAGACTAAAAAGTTATCTTGATGAATGAACAAATAAATGAATAAATGTTTTCTCTCGTAACAGTTTCATCAGGCTTGGAATATCGTTCAGATAAGTACTAGATATGTTGAAGAATTAAAAAGGGAAAAAGAAATGGTGAAACTTAAAACAAAATAATAAAAATCGAGGGAAGCGAAGGGGAAAAAAACGTTTCCAATTAAGTTTGAGCAACTTTTTCTGTAAGTTTGAAGATGATTCATTAATTTAAAGTTTTACAAAAGTAGTATGAATAGTAAAAGAAAAAAAAATAGATCAAAGACTGAATTAAACGTACAACTTAAACATAAAAACCTCGCAGGCAATCCAGTTACAGTTAATGGTAATACTTTATGTAGGATTACAGGATGCGTAATGGGACAGAAACAAATTTTAACGCATAATAATAATAATAATAATAATAATAATAATAATAATAATATAATAATAATAATAATAATAGTAATAATAATAATAATAATAATAATATCATTTTAAAACATATAGTAACAACACCAGAATATATTCGAATATGAGAATTTCAACATTCTATTTGTGTTTTTGTGTTTGAATGTATAAATTTACTTATCTTTATTACTAAGTGCTCTATTAGTATGAGTGGGCATTGAATTATTAGAAGTGGGTGCTATATACTGTAGCTATTAGGATCAAAGTTAACATTCATTATATGGAGAGGTATCAGTCATTACCAAATTTTATTGGTAGCTTTATTCCGGCCAAAAATATTTTGATATATATTGTTCCATTACTGCCGATACACTTTGAGAGTTCACCTGGGAATCTTTCCCTAAGTCTCTTATACTTTGAAGAAGGTATTTGTTGACGGATATTCTGTTTCATCTGCATGTATGCGCTAACGAATTCTCTCCTCACGTCGTTATTTGAGATGACTATTCTAATGAGTTTTGTAGAATTGTTATCCTTCAGCCGACCGAATCTGGAGGTCTCGACAATGTCCATCAGTTTAACATTAATTCGACAGTTCCTTTGCAGGACTAGATTCTCTTTTGATTTAGAGCTTCAGTCTCGCTTTCGGCAAGTATCTCAGGTCCACTAATTATCTTCACATTTTTGTACTCGGTTTGTTGGAGGTTCTATATAAAGTTTCTTGTTTCTTTAGTTTTTCTAGACTCTTTTTGTATGACTTTGATTTTTTTTATTATTTAGGAATCCTTTCTGTTCCGTGAGTGTTGTTGTTGATTGTCCTTACTTTGTCCCTTTATCATTTAGTGCTGTTCATGTGTTGAAGACTTAGAACGTTGCTCTGCGGCGCAAAAGCATGTAGGAACAGATGAAGGAGGAAGAGATTTGGCACCACCACTTGTGGTTCAGCAGTTCAGTTTAGTGCTTGGAGTCAGGTATGGGATTTGGCACCATCGCCCATGGTATTCTGGTCGAAAGAGTTTAGACGTTCGCTCCTTCTCCTTTTGGATTCGTCGCTAGGCATGCGATTCTTTTTTCCTTTACCCATTTTAGTTTGTGTTTAATTCACTGTAAAATTTCTTACCTATAATACATATTTTTTTTTACAGCAAAGCATTAATTAAATTTAAAAAAAACATTCACTGACAAGAAAAGTCGATAATTATTAACTTCGCAGTAAAGACACTTTTAGCCCAAATCAATTCGGCCACAAAAATTTTCGATGAAAAATTGATCCTATTTTTGTCAGATTTGGTTTCTCACGAATTCTTTCGACGCTCAGATATTAAAATGCAAATTAAACATTAATAAAAAAATAACAGAAATACTGAATTTTTAAACAAATTCTTTCAAAAGGAATTTAAACGCGACTAAAGGAAAAGATTTTCTGTAAATTATATCTCAAAAAGTATTATACAAATTTGAAATTTCGCTTAATATTAACATAAATGAAGCAAAAGTTGTCAGTTTTACGTTTAGACTTAAAGCAATCTTAGAATTAATTATTAATTAAACTATAAATCTATGAGTTGATGCTTGTTAAACTATAAATCTATGAATTGATGCTTGGAAAGATGAGAGATTTATCATTTCGTATTTCCTACTTTTTAGTCAAAAGCAAAGTGAACCTCTAGGGAGTGATTGATCGGTTTTAATCAATCATTTGAGATTTCAATGGGAGAGAGAGGCATCAAGTAATCAAATATAAAGTCGGAAATCTTGTTATCCCTTTCTTATCCCCTCTACAGTATATCTATTAACTTCTCAATCCATCTCTCTCCCTACCTCAATCTGTTTATATGAAAGGGTAGCAGCCACCTCATCACGAAAGAGAGACAGCATCATTATCTTCTATAGTTCCAAATCCATATAAAAAAGATTCTCATTAACTTCGCAGTGATTTATACTACAATAATCGTCCACACAGTGAATGTGGCCTTCTCCATTTCAGGAAGATTATACCTATAGATAATTAATCGCCTTTTCGATAGCAGAAACGTTGAAGATTTGCGTACAGAATTTCACTCTAGGGATTTTAGCTTTTTTTCTGTATTTATATACTATAGCAGATAATTATTTGTGAATAATTGCTCTCAAATGCGGAGTACATGCTTTTGAAAGTAATTTATTATGCGTCCTTTCTATATGATTGTTGATAATCTTTCAGAAAATCTTTTCTTTTTAATAAATAACTCATTTGTAATGTTATTAAATTACCGTTAATATATCATCACCAGTTTTCAGTATTTCTGAAATGATTTAAAAAGTAAAACGGAAGGAGGATGGAGGAGTTACTGTATAAAGGGAAAAGTAAAGTGACTATTTTAAAAGTTTTAAAACAAATTTAGTTGTTTCATATTGCAACTTGTCCGACAACAAGTATGACTTTTATACCCTTTACATCGAATTTCTTTATATATACATATACTGCAACAGTGTCGTTGAAAATTGAAGCGCATGCTTGAACGTATAATTTGTCCCCACTATTTAAACATACGTTCTAAAAACTTTCAGAGATTTAACAAGCTAGATATAATATTGTATTATAGCCCACATTCTCGTAAGATGGAAGGTAAATGAAAAACAAAAATTACAGCTCAGAACTTTATTTATGAGGAAAGATATATATTCAACAAAGACAAACTTTAAAAAGTAATGAAAATACTTACATCACTAAATTTAACATTGAAATTATTATTTCTTGATTAGAATTCTCGAATCAATACGGTCTTTGTAGGTTAACCTCAAGGATCGTTATTTAGAATGAATGGTTCAACACATAAAACAAATAAATTAAGGTTTTCACTACATCCTCAAAAGTAAATGGTAATGCTGTCGAAATTATGACTGAAAAGTTGAGTAGAAAATGCAAATGAGCGAGAAAATTGACATTTCCACGATTACATGAAATGCAGCAAAAAAGTATTACAAAATGTCAGATTTTAAAATAAAATGTAGTTCAGAAGTGGATTTAATTCAAGTTTATTTGTTTCATCCAATCAAAATACTTTTAACCGAGAATCTTCTGCCGATTTAAACTCTAAACCACAGTTAAAAAACCAGAGTAAAACGTTATCTCATAAAGTCATACCAATCTGACCGAATTCTCTAAAAAACCTGATCAATTGAAGGTTGCAAAAATTAAATAATTTTCCAGGTTAGATTAAGTTCACTAAGGGGAGATTACGTTACGCTAGGTTAGGTTGGATTAGTTTAGGCTGGATTAGGTTAGGAAAAATCAGGTTTTATGTTGGTGCAAAATACGATTCAGCTTCTCAGCTTTTCAGTACTTAAAAATTTGATGAGATAGGTATATATATATATATATATATATATATAGGATGGGCTGAAAAGTAATGCCAACACTTGAATAATTCTGGATAGTGTAGAGGTAACCTGATAAAACCGGTTTTGTGATATAACTTGATATCCCCACCCAATTCCAGATTGTGTAGAGGTAACCAGATACAACCAGTTTTGTGTTATAGCCTAATATAGCCTACACTCATTCCACACGTTGGTTCAGGTATCGATTACAATGGAAAGGAGTAAAGACGTTCGCTTCAAGCAACGTGCCGTAATTCAATTTTTTTACCGCGGAAAGTGTTGCTCCCATAAACATTCATCGCCGAATGCAAGCTGTGTACGGCAAACATTGTGTTGATGTGAGTACCGTTCGACGTTGGGCGAGGCAGCGTAAAGAAGGAGAAGCAAGTCAAGAAGATTTGCGAGACAAACCGCGAAGTGGAAGGCCTGTAACGGCAACCGACGAGTCTCATCGGAAGTACATTTACGAAGTGATTCGTGGAAATCGTCGCATTAAACAAAATGACGTTGTTGCAATGCTCGATATCTTCAAAGAGCGAGTGGGACACATTATCAGTGTTCTCGGTTACCGAAAGGTCTGTGCCAGATGGGTGCCTGGCATGCTCACTGCCGAGATGAAAACTGAGAGACTACGCATTTGCCAAGGAAATCCGCAGCGCTTCGAAAATGAAGTTGATGAATTTCTGCACAGCATTGTGACATGAAGATAAACGGCAATACATGGAATATCGGCATAAAAATTCACCGCAACCAAAAAAATTCAAAGTTAAAAAATCGGCTGGAAAAGTGATGACGACTCTTTTTTGGGATATCAATGGTGTTGTTGTCGAAGACTTTACGGAAAGAGGGACAGCAATCAACTCCGCACGTTGTATTGAAACTCTGAAGAAGTTGAAAAAACGGATCAGGAGGGTTCGCACCCATTAGAACGCGGTCATTGCTCACCATGACAACGCACGGCCTCACACCAGTGTTCATACACGAGAAACAATTGGGGCTCTGCATATTCACCGTCTTGTCGCATCCACCATATAGCCCCGATTTAGCACTATGCCATTTTCACCTCTTTCTTAAACTTAAAGAACATCTCCGTGGAAATCGCTACGAGTCTGACGAAGAAGTTGAGGCCGCTGTGAAATTTTGGTTTCGTAGTCAAAGCTCTGAGTTTTACCAGGATGGATTTCAAAAACTTATTTATCGTTGGCGTAAATGTATCGAGGTAGAGGGTAATTTTATAGAAAAGTAAATATATCGTTATGAAGATTAAGCTCTAAGGTACATATCTGCTTTTGTTTCAATAAAATCCTTCAACCCATTCAAAATTTATTTGAGTGAAGGCATTCCTTTTCATCCCACCCTCGTATATATACATAAACCATGGTTAACCTTGGTTATGCTTCCGCCTCAATTGTTCATTCTAATGAGGGTCAAGCTTGTCACTCCACTTTAGTCCTACAGTTTAACGTGGGATCCGACCACGACCCACCACCGGCGATCAGAAATTACAAAGTCTTCTCCAGGACTCGATCTCACGATCTCGCGATAAGCAGCCCAGCGTCTTAACCACTAGGCCACCCAGGGTACCCATTTATCTACCAACCATTTTTTATTGTGTGGCAGGATGGACAGCTGGGTTTTTGCTGCGCGCCGCCTGCCGTTATCGGGTCTCGATTCCGGGACGATGGAATTGTAGTCAGCGATGCTAACCACTACACAACCGAGGCACATTTTACTAATTTACATATTGACTCTAAAATATACAGGGCGTCCCAAAAAAATGCATACACACTTTAACAGCTGATAGCTCAATTGATGTTTCTTTCTTTCCAAGTTAAACCCATTAGAATTAATAATGGCAGTCAGACTAAGCTTTGAACAAAGGAAATTCATTCTAAAATGCTACTGGAAGTGTGAAAACGCAGTTGAAGTGCAAAGACAGTTTAGGAGGGAGTTTCAAACAGATCCACCAACGCGACTTACCATCACTCGAATTAGAGATAAGTTTGAAGCCGATGGAACTGTTCAGAATGTCCACAAGAAGCGTTCCGGAAGACCACGGACATCGACAAGCCCCACAAAGCAAGAAAGAGTACTGGAAACGTATCACCAAAGTCCAAGAAAATCTGTGCGGCAAGCGAGTCGTGAGGTAGGAATTTCAGAATCGTCTGTCCAACGCATTTTGAAGCGCTGTCAATGGAAAAGTTACACTCCAAGATTAGTCCATGCTATTAATGAAGATGATCCGGACCGAAGAGTGGAGTAATTGCGAGTGGTACTTGGCACGATGTGGATGTGGATTGGACGAAGGGGTTTCGTAGAATACCCTCCGCGTTCATCAGACCTCACACCACTAGACTTTTTTTATGGGGATACTTAAAAGACAAAGTCTACGCTATAAAACCTGCAACAGTCGCTGAATTTAGAGCAGCCATTGAACGAGAATGCACACAAATACCAAACGAAATGTTTCGTGATGTTTGCGATTCCATTGCTTCGCGTTATCAGCAGTGCCTGGACCAGAACGGACGTCAGTTTGAAAACAGGCGTCGACAAAACAATTGAATAATGTCTGTAGATTCTATTACATTTTGAAAATGAAATGTATTTTAATAAACACTGCCTTTATAATTATTTAAAGTGTGTATACATTTTTTTGGGACGCCCTGTATATATAGTACAGTATATATATATATGTGTGTGTGTGTGAGAGAGAGAGAGAGAGAGAGAGAGAGAGAGAGAGAGAGAGAGAGAGAGAGAGACATATACGGGGTGTCAGGAAATGATTGCCCTCCCTGTAGAGCAAAAACTAGAAGAGATAGATAAAAACCGGCGAGACCACTTGAAAGAGCGTTAAAATCTGAATAAAAACCATTATATTTTATTCCTGTGATTTTAATTCTTACCATTTTTTTCCCCACAGAAACCATGCCATCATCTATTTTGAACGATTCAGAGAAAAAGCGAGTTCTTGACCGCATTCGAGCTGTCACATTTCGTGAAGCAAAGGAAGCTGGTGCAACTTTCATAACTCGACACTGGGTGGCTGAGAGATTAAAAAGATCAGAAGACTTTGTCAAAAGGAATTGGAATAAGAATCCTGAAGATTGTGAAACAGAATTTCGAGGAGGAAGACCGGAGAAATTATCTCAAGAATCGAAAGACATTGTGCTTGCTGCATCACGGCGCCGAAAGAAGAGCTGCTCTGAGGTAGCGAAAGAGATACTTATCCGTCGTGGTAAGATTGTCAATCGGCAACTTGTGCATCAATTTCGAGTTCGCCAAGGCTTGAGTGCTTGGCATGAAATAGCTAAGCCACGGAAGAGTGATCTTAATATTGAAGATCGGCTATGGTTTTGTGATTATCTTGAGGAATGGACGGAAGACGATTTCCTTCACTTGGTTGTCAGCGATGAATTCTTCGTTTATGTCTCCAGAAAACCAAATTTTCAGGATGATCGGGTTTGGGCAACAATCCTGATGAGGTCCCAGACGACCAGAAGTATCGAGAAATAGTAAAAAATCCAGCATGTGTGGGTGTTTTCATTATGTTCTCTATTCGGAAGCTCATCTGAGTTATCAAACCAAGAGGAACCAGTTGGGATGGGCCTTATTTTCGAAATGTAATTTTAGCCCAACATGTAATTCCGTTTTTGAAAGACCCCGAGTGTGTTTTGGATGTTGAACAGGCAACCTTTCTTCACGACAAAGCCCCCTGTATGAAAGCACTTGCGACTCAACAACTGCTTAAGGACAATAACATTGATTTTTTCGGAAATAATGAATGGCCTGGCAATTCTCCCGATCTTAATGTCTGTGAACATGTCGGATCCATCATGAAGGATCGGGTGGAGTCCTTAATGCTGGAACAACCCATTCAGAATCGGTATTCAACAGAAATTATGACTGCAAAGATCAACGAAGTCCTTGAAGAAATGAGTCATGATACCGATCTCTTTGAGACACTTCTGAGATCATACCCCCGTCGATTAATGGCCGTCAGAGCTGGAAATGGGGGCAACACCCGATATTAAAACAAGTGTTTTTTATTCAAAATTAAACGCTCTTTCCCGTGGTTTTGTCTGTTTTTTTCTATTCCTTTCAGTTTCTTCTGTACAGGGGGGGCAATCATTTCCTGACACCCTTTATATATATATATATATATATATATATATATATATATATATATATATTTGTTGGACACCATATGTTTTTATATATGTGAATCGGTAAAGATCTTTAAAGCCAAGTAGATGCAAATGAAGGTTATAACGCAAAGTGCTAATTACTTCTTTGAATAAATGAATGTTGATAGTGTTGAATAAGAAATATACTGTAAAAGAAACTGAAATAAATGAGGAAGAAGGTTGAAATAAAAAAAATGTATAGGAACAGAACGCCGAACATGAAATTCGTTGTAAATAATCATGAATAACTCGATCACTGATAACTTTCTTATTACTGACACGACCTTCCCTCCCGTCTTTTAGAAGTTCTTCAAATAACGGACAACGTCGGAATGTATGACAGAATGATACATACGAGAGCTCCTCCGCATTTCTTTATTTCGTTATTTTAGAAGTATAAAGCCATCCACGATCGCTTGTTAAATTTAATTAATTATGAATATCAGGAACCGATTATATATAACCTCAAAATTCATGAACAACACAAAGATAGTCGACAAAGTGTAAATAATACTTGACAGAAAACAATTTCCGTCAGATTTGGATTATCTGATAGAATAGCCGGACTAGTGGCAAATAAAATTCACTGTATGACAAGTGCGAAGTTATGTTTAATGGAAGAAAGAACGAAATTGTAAGATGATTAATAAGCTGTTGGGAAAGTAAACGAAGGGAGGGATAAAGGGTTACAATTGGTTCCGGCCAATAGATTGTAGTAGTAGTAAGCTTTATTTGAAGAAACTTTGATTATAAAACCCATAGTTCAGGAAGAGAATTTCAGGAGAAGTTCCATGAAAAAAATAGTTGATGTAACACCCAGTATTCAAAAGGTTTGACACTTGTACATGCTTCCTAGGTATCTTAGAGCAATTTTAGCCCTGTTGTACTGAATAATTGTGGTACAGATAATTTTGTACAAGAGGTTTTGTATTTATACTATGGTGTTAAATGAGAGCATTGTATTTAATGGGTAGGATTTAATTAATACCTCATAAGTCCTTTAATAGTTCATCCATCTCCCTCATATTTGTCACATGTGTGGACAATCCACTAATATATTTAAATAATGAGTTTTTATTGCATATGCAAACTTTATTTACACATATAAATTAATATATTTATTTAAATATTTCAGATAAAAATGGACAGTGAGGAATGTGACGAGGAGGACGCCTCTCATTTCTTACCTGAGAAACGAACAAAGAAAACAGACTGGAATAAGTGTTTTATATGACAAGCAGACACCAATGAAACTGTAACCAGGTCATCTAAAACTGGCATATCAAAATTTATCGAGGCTATAAAACACAGAGAAGATGATGTGTACACAAGACTAAGACAAGATTTAGGAAATCTCACCAAGCTATGCATTGTTTGGGACAGAAATTGTTTGGCCAAATACACAAGTTCGCGGAATCGGAAGTTCATTCGGCGATCCATGTCCTCATCTCCAGTTCCTATGGATGACGAAAGTAGAAAAGAGGATGAATTCACAACACCAACATCTTGAAGGCCACTCATACCAAACGTTGACTGGCCCTTGTGTATGTTTTGCTGGAAGGTTATTCATAAAAAAGTAAAAAGCTCTTATCATTTGCAACATTCTCAGCTTGCAGTACAATCCTAGAGGCAATAAAGGAAAGAAATGAGTTTGCTGTGCTGATAGAATTCAAGAGTTTGACCTTATAGCTGCACAAGCCAAGTACCACCAAGTGTGTAAAGCTCAGTATATTGCATGAAGAAATGTAGAGTTCAAGTCATACAAAGAACAGAAAATGAAGATATGTTCTCTAAAGCATTCCAAGATCTGATAGCAGAGATACACTGAGGAATACTGGACAATAAAGCGTATGCAATGAATTTCCTGTTAACATGGTACAAATATTATGTAGAGAAATGAGGTGTACCGCCAGACAGCTAGCGATCTGAAAGGCGATCATGCTCCAAAAACACTATCAAAACATCGTTGTTTTGACAGCATGAGCCCAACACAAGTTCTCTTCCATGCAGCACATATAAGACAGCAGATTTGAAAAGGTAGAAGGAATCAGCATAAGACCAGTCGATATTGATGATTTAAACTTGCAAAAGCCAAAAGAAATTGTTCGACAAAATCTCTATTGGGTTCTCAGATGGTTGATTTATACAAAAACCTCAGACATTCACCAGTATGGAGATATCAATTCAAAATGTGCCAGTGAAGCGGATCAGCGCCACGTGATAATGATTGGTCAAAATATTGTACACAGCGCATCGTATGCAAGAAAGAAAATGCCCAAGCACATAAATCTTGCTTTGACAATGAAGAATATTACAACGGTGTTGTGGTTCCTACAAATATTACTCTTAACATCTTCAAATAAACGGCTGCAGGCAACAATGATATACTTGAGGAAACATTGGATGGAAAACGAACGACACAACGTTAGTAATGTTTCAGAGGGGACAGTTTGGATCAAAACCAAAGAGACATTTGCTAGCTGATCATTCTTCTAAGCAGAGCACTCTGAAGGTAACATATTTTGGAGCAAGTGTAGTTTACGTCTCCCTGACGCAAAAGGGGACACAAACTACACTAGGTCAAAGTTGGGGAACGTAAACTACACTAGGATCTTTAGGAGACATTTTTTAAATGAATCCATCAAGTAAAACGTTAAAACTAACGAAAATATTACGACTTAACCTCACCAATCGTCAACATATATATATATATATATATATATATATACTGACGATTGGTTAGGTTAAGTCGTAATATTTTCGTAAACTACACTAGGATAATGTAGGGGAACGTAAACTACACTAGGATAATGTAGGGGAACGTAAACTACACTAGGCACCACAGGGAGACGTAAACTACACTTTCTACCATATTTTCGACAGGAAATTAAAGCATGTGTAGTTTTTGGGAAGAAACCTGTGATTACTTAATTTAAGGCCAACATACAGAAAACGTGGTACCAACGTGATGACTCTTTCCACCAAAACTCTCTAGACATGGATTTAACATAGACTCTCTTACGCTTATGCCCTCGAAGCTATTTGAAGTCGATTTCAACATCAGACCAGACCCGAAAAATAGACTATTCCAAGTTGGAGTGTTTTCAATGCACTTGTATCACAAGTAAATCCACCACTTACACAGATAGGCTACTGTCCAATAATCCCTCGATCCACAACGGAGTTCAGTGAAGACATGATGTTTTTTGATGGAGCAATGACAGTTAAAACAAAGCATACCTCAAAACTGGCAACGAAATATTCATGCAAAATTTACCTTACCTTGGTTTAGAAAAATGTTTTGGTACAACATGGCATGTAATACCCCTAGGACATCTAACAGAATATGAAGTCAAACGTTTGGAATACTGGGTGTGCTACGTTTTCAATTTTCTAGACCTCTTTTGAGAATCTCCTATTGGACTGGACTAGAAGGATTATATGCAAAATCTATGTAATTAATTACTTTGACTCCTCTTACAGTATCAGTAAATTCTGGTCTTCTAACCTTGGAAAAGATCTGGACAGGCGGAAAGAAATTAGGCAAACACTATGGTTCCAAATGTTAATAGAAATAGGCAGTAAAGCCTACGAATCATTTTAAAATACACATAACTGCACAAAACTAAAAGATAAAGTAGATATGCCTTTCTTTTGTCTGATATATTTGTACGTTAATTATATTCATATATTTTGTAAGGATGGTATTCAGCACCGAACAAATTAAATATGTATACACTATGCACACTATACACATTATCAAGGAAGACCATTATTTTCCTCTGTTGTCCTTATCTTGCAACGTAAAGTTCTTTTCAAAGGCATTGTCGATATGATCGTAAAAGCGCCTATTAAAGCTTGGCTCAGAAAAGATAGAGTCATTTGTGCTATATACAGATCTTATAAAACAGAAATGGTTGCGAAAGTGTTACGAATGCATGTAGCAAAAACCAAAAACAAAGTTTCACCATGCACAGGGTTACCTGTGTTAAAAGGTTATATATATATATTATATATATATATACACATTTCAACTGCAAATAACACACAGTATAATTAATATAAAGAAAGACGCTTGTGTAGAAGAACGTCCGCAGAAGATGGGGAGAGAGAATAAGCAAATGAAAACATGAGGCACCTCCCAGGAATCGAACCCAGGATCATCCAATTGCCGGTCGGATATGCTAACCACTGCACCAATGTCCCCGATCAGTCACAACTTGTAATTCTCCTACATACAAGCGGAATCGAATGCCCTGAGGGGGCATCTTCTCATGCCGTACATACATATGTTTTAACTGCAAACAACACAGTATAATTAATGTAAAGAACGACGCTTGTGTAGAAGAACGTCCGCACAAGATGGGGAGAGAGAACGAGCAAATGAAAAATGAGGCACCTCTCAGGAATCGAACCCGGGATCATCCAATTGCCGGTCGGATATGCTAACCACTGCACCAAGGTCCCCGATCAGTCACAACTCGTAATTCTCCTACATACGAGCGAAATCGAATGTCCTGAGGGGTACCTTCTCATGCCGTACATATACACATTTTAACTGCAAACACCAAACAGTTCGATTCCTGGGAGGTGCTTCATTTGCTCGTTCTGTCTCCTCATCTTGTGCGGACGCTCTTCTACACAAGCGTCGTTCTTTACATATATATATATATATATATATATATATATGAAAATTATTTCACAAAAGTAACACGTGAAAAATATTTATGATGAATAAAACCACGAAGGAAAGGAAACACAGAAAGGTGCTCAAGCGCTTTCGTCTAATGACATCCTCAGGAACACTGAAGTACATAGAAGGTTACAGCCTATATATAGGTTACAAAAAAAAAAATATATATATATACAATAAACGGAGAAATAAAATTTAAAAAAAATAAATATTAAAAGATTGTGGGATGGGCATACAACTTTGTAAGGAAACACTATCGATTTTTAGCACAAGATCAAATTACCGATTTTTAGCACAAGATTAAATTAATTGTTTCCAACCAGTTATAAAAAAAAAAAAAAAATAATAATACAAATTTATACTGGAAATCTGCCCGGGTTTTATCACTCTACCCATCTTGTATATAAAAATAAATTGAAAAATAAAAGTTATTAAGGTGGCATACAAGTTTACCAAAGATTTAGCGTTCTACCCTTCTTATCTAAATTTTTTTCTGAAGGAATTCAAAACAACAGGATCGAGTTGAAAAAGACCTTTGCTTATGTTGAAGTTATTTGAAAGTTGGATAATGGCAGACTCAAGAATATTTCTATTAACAATGTTGCCAGAGTGAAATAAAACTGAAGCATTATTCCAATCAATACAGTGGGATAACTCTGACAAATGGACAATTGGACAATGGACAATTGGAAAAAATCAACGGTATTGGAAGTGATCTGTGTTATCCATCTGCGTTTATGGAATCTTGTCTCAACAAGGCAAAACGAACTTTCTATCGGGGCAATAATAACACTCGTACTTTGTCAAAAAATATTTTAGTACTTCCATTTTTCCCGGGCTTTTTAGGCATTGCTAATGTACTTAAACTTTCGGATATTAATGTAGTATTTTCATATAACAATATTGTGAAAAATATCGTAGTAAAAAATAGCCCTACCAATAATTCAGGCATTATCTATAAAATTGGTTGTAAACAATGTGATTCCTTTTACATAGGTCAGACGGGAAAGGATTTGCACACACGTATAAAACAGCATCAATATTCCGTTAGAACAGGACAGTCGTCCAGTGCCCTTTTTGTCCATTTGTCAGAGTTATCCCACTGTATTGATTGGAATAATGCTTCAGTTTTATTTCACTCTAGCAACATTGTTAATAGAAATATTCTTGAGTCTGCCATTATCCAACTTTCAAATAACTTCAACATAAGCAAAGGTCTTTTTCAACTCGTCCTGTTGTTTTGAATTCCTTCAGAAAAAATTTAGATAATAAGGGTAGAACACTAAATCTTTGTTAAACTTGTATGCCACCTTAATAACTTTTATTTTTCAATTTATTTTTATATACAAGATGGGTAGAGTGATAAAACCCGGGCAGATTTCCAGTATAATTTTTTTTTTTACAATTAATTTAATCTTGTGCTAAAAATCGGTAGTTTGATCTTGTGCTAAAAATCGATAGTGTTTCCTTACAAAGTTGTATGCCCATCCCACAATCTTTTAATAATTTATATATATATATATATATATATATTTTTTTTTTGTAACCTATATATAGGCTGTAACCTTCTATGTACTTCAGTGTTCCTGAGGATGTCATTAGACGAAAGCACTTGAGCACCTTTCTGTGTTTCCTTTCCTTCGTGGTTTCATTCATCATCATATATATATATATATATATATATATATATATATATATATATGCGTGACAGACAGACAGACAGACAGAACGATATATACTCTGTGTGTGCATATATATATATATATACAGAGTACAGGGTGTCCCGTAAGTCTGGACCCATAGGGAAAAATAATAAAATTACAAAATAGTCCAAAAATTTATTACATAATCTGTTCAAAGTGTCCGCCGTTGTGTCGCACACATAGTTGAAGACGTAATCTCCACTGCGACAGCACTTTCTGAATCACAGTCGCAGAAATTTCTTGACACGCCTCCACAATGCGTGCTTTAAGGTGGAAAATGTTCTGAAGTTTGACCTCGTACACTTTGGCTTTCAAGTGGCCCCACAAATAAAACTCCAGCGGAGTAAGATCATAATAAAAAAATAATAAAAATAATAATAAAAATAATAAAAAAATATATTATAATTAAATTTTTGGACTATTTTGTAATTTTATTATTTTTCCCTATGGGTCCAGACTTACGGGACACCCTGTATATATCGTTCTTCCTTTTTTTCTTCCAATAATTTGTTCCCCGTGTGTGGCAAAAAGTCACTAATCTTCGTTCCATCTTTATTACTTCGTCAAGTATCAGGTGAGAAAAATCCAAGGTTCTTTTCAGCAAATACATGCAACGTTTATTTTGTTCGATTTAGAGGGTAAAAACCAACTCAAGATATTGCAAGTCATTTACGTGGACTTTTGTTGTATTTTGCCAAACGTCAATTCTTATACTTTTTATCGTCATTGACTTTTAAGGGGTTAAATTACATTAGTTTTTAAGAAATAAAACTTAAATTCTTTGTCTGTCTGTCTGTCTGTCTCTGTCTCTGTCTCTCTCCATATATATATATATATATATACACTGTATAATTGTACACACACACACACACACACACAACACACACACACACACATATATATATATATATATATATATATATATATATATATACTGTGTATATATATATTGTAGGAGGAGACTGTAGACACCAATCGACCAAGGAAGTACTCCGGAGTAGATGTTAGGCAGGAGACAGGGAGTGTTTTATTTCCGTTTCTTCTTGTCACTGTCCTCCTTAGCTGATCTTTTTCCGTGTCTCATCTACCCCGTGAGCAGTCCAGCATGCTCTCAAACACACACATGTCTCCCTCTATTCCTCATTACACATACATGCATCTTACACACTACACAACCTTTTCAAAATTTATATTTAAAAAAAAATGGCAAATAACTTAGTTTAGGCCGATGATATGGTGTTAATAAATCCCTCTGTCTACGAAGTGTCGGAAACGTGATATTCTTTTTAATGTTACAAAAACTAAGGTTATGCAATTTCATCCTAAAAGCTATAATCAGCCAGCTGACATTAGGTTTAAAATGAAAGGTGAAGTAATTGAGGAAGTGCAAGAGTTTAAGTATTTGGGTCAAACTATCACCAGCTCCTTGAGTGGTGACTTAGATATAAAAAAACAATCTCGAAGCCTTTGTGCTAAAGCGAATATGACTATAAGGAACTTTCGGTTCTGTACAAGTGAAGCTAAAGACACTCTCTTTCGTACTCTCTGCGGTAATATATACGGACAGCAACTGTGGGTGAATTATTAAAAAGGTTCTGGCAGAACTCTAAATTTTCTGTACAACAGGTCTTTTAGACCCTTACCTAAATTACCCCCGAGATGCTCAGCTTCGCAAATGTTTGCTACCCGGAATGTCCCGAGCTTCCCGGAAGTAACAAGACGAGCTCAATACAGTCTAATGCAAAGAATTAAAAAAATCAACCAATCCGATTATCCAAGATATCCATGAGCCCTGACGTTTATCCTCTAAGCTATGGACTTCTTGGTACGAAAACGTCTGTCTGTAGCTGCAGTTAACTTCGACATTACTGTATTATCTCTAATCAGTGGTATATATTTTTATCCTTTGTTTGTGAACTGTCATTGTATTAATAATATTTGTCATATGGACTGCTAATAAACCTTTTCATTTTCATTTATATATATATATATATATATATATATATATATATATATATATACAGGGTGGGCGGAAAGTAGCTCCCTATTTTGGATTGGTAAAAAAATACGTATATTATCCATTTATTTCAGAAGAAATAATATGAAAAGGTAGGCATACATGGTAGGTTTTCTCTAAAATTCAATGTGGGCTCCAACTCTTTCCACCAGCTTCTGGAGCCGCCCAGGAATGGCGTCCACTGACTTTAGCAGGAACTCCGGCGGGATGGAGGACATGACTTCCCGAATTCGGTCCTCCAGTTCTTCCAATGTCCTCGGTTTGGTGCGGTAGACTTCTTCCTTTACCCACCCCAAAGAAAGAAGTCGCACGGTGTCAAGTCGGGGCTCCTGGCTGGCCATTGATGTGGACCACGACGACCCATCCAACGCCCAGGGAAGTGGGCATCCAGCCACTCACGGACAACAAGAGCGAAGTGCGGAGGGGCGCCATCTTGCATAAATATCAGATTGTCGATGTTCTCCCATGTGCTGACAACCCGCTAGACCGCACCAAACCGAGGACATTGGAAGAACTGGAGGACCGAATTCGGGAAGTCATGTCCTCCATCCCGCCGGAGTTCTTGCTAAAGTCAGTGGACGCCATTCCTGGGCGGCTCCAGAAGCTGGTGGAAAGAGTTGGAGCCCACATTGAATTTTAGAGAAAACCTACCATGTATGCCTACCTTTTCATATTATTTCTTCTGAAATAAATGGATAATATACGTATTTTTTTACCAATCCAAAATAGGGAGCTACTTTCCGCCCACCCTGTATATATATATATATTAGGAACAGGACTAGTTCGTATGGAAACATTTAATAATTAGAGCTTTCGACACTTTTTAATGTTATCTTAAGTGCAAAAAAAAATATATATATATAGTTAATTTAAAAACAAATATGAAGTGGTAACTACCTTAAATACTGAAAGATGATAAACACTACAAAATTAAAATTAAAGCAGTTAAACAATTACTATGTTATGAAGTTAAATTAAAATTGTACGATTATAAACAAGTATAAAATATTACAAATAAAGGCAAAATTTATTATCCAGACCAAAGTCAGAGTCGGTGATGTTGCGCCCATGCAAATAATGCAACAGGTGTAATGACGTCATAAATTTTTTCTAATTACAAAGCTGCGTACCTACGTCATTCAATAACGTGTGAATGTATTTCAATATTCCTTATGGTGAGACAGATGTAATTTGAATGTGTTGGTGTCAAGACGTTTATCTCAATATTAAATGACTTTCAAAAATTACTGGAGGATGAGTATAAACTGCTTGCATATTTACAATTTCAGAACTTAGTTAGAGTAGGGGTAAATATATATATTTCCCAATGTATATATATTTTCAATGTTCACCACCACCTTTGGCTTTCCTCATTCAATAACATCCCTGGTGAACGAGCTTACAACTTTTCTATCCTAAATTACCTATGATCAAATTGAACAGCACCCTACTCGTATCCTCGATCGCCTTGGAAATAGGCCCAACATTTTGTATTTATTTCTCACCTCTCATCCTTCTTACTCAGTCAAACATTTTTCTCCGCTGAGCTCCTTCCACCACAATCTGTTTCTTGTCCTATTGCTCCAATTCGGCCTTTGGATCCTCCCAAGAGTAGCCGCTTCTAGCACTTTGGCGCCGCTGATTGGGAGGAATGGAAGGTTCTTAGGGAGTACTTCTGTGATTTCCAATGGAATGATTACTGCTTCCGTTGCCGGGGCTCTTCCGAGTGTGTTGAGCGTATCACGGAGGTAATTCAACTTTGCTTATTCTAATGCTATCCTCAACAGAGGGGAGGCTTTCAGAAGGTACCGTCGCCATTCAACTCCTGACTCTCACTCAACTTGTATTTCTGCCGGGAATCGTGCAAAATCTGTTCTTCGACTCGCCAAAAATTCCTTCATTTGACAAAATTTTGAAAACTTATCCAATTCTAATTCTTCTTGCTCTTTCTGGCATTTAGCGGAGAACTTCTCCGACAACTTTACTTCCTCTTCTTTCCCTCCTCCTTTCCAATCCGACGGCTCAGTTGCCATCTCTTCTCCTGACAAAGCTGAACTCTTAGCTCAAGCTTTCTCCTGCAACTCAACTCTGGACGATTCTGGTGCTGTTCCTCTATCTCCTCCTCCCTCTGACTTTATTATGCCTGAAATTAGAATCTCTTCCGAAGATGTTTTTTCTGCCCTATCTGGGTTTAAATCTAGGATGGTGTACCTCCTGTTGTTCTCAAGACTGCTTCAGTGCTGACACCCTGCCAAGGCAAACTCTTTCGTCTTTGTCTTTCATCTGGTACTTTTCCTTCCTATTCGAAGTTCGCTTCCATTCAGACTGTCCCAAAGAAGGGTGACGACTCTCAACCCTCCAACTATCGTCCAATTGCTTTGATTAATTGCCTTTCTAAAGTTTTTGACTGTATCATTAATAGGAAGATTATTAAGCACATCTCTATAGGAAGATTATTAAGCACATCTCTTCTCACAATCTTCTTTCAGATCGTCATTATGGGTTTCGCAAGGACACGCTACTGGCGATTTTCTTGCATATCTCTCTGACTCTTGGTCATCCTCCTTTCGGGATTTCGGTGAAACTTTTGCTGTTGCGCTAGACATATCAAAGTTTTTGATAGAGTCTGGTACAAATTTTTAATTTTCAAACTGTCCTCCTTCGGCTTCTATCCTTCTATCTGTGCCTTCATCTCTAATTTCCTTTCTGGCCGATCTATAGCTGCGGTTGTCGATGGCCGCTGTTCTTCTCCTAAAGCTATTAACAGTGGTGTTCCTTAGGGTTCTGTCCTCTCACCCATTCTTTTCCTTTTATTCATTAATGATCTTTTAATTCGCACTTCCTGTCCTACTCACTCCTATGCCGATGATTCCACTCTTCACTTTTCCACCCGCTTCCCAAAGCGTCCCTCACAGCAGTCACTTCATGATTCGCGTAGGACGGCTATGGGACACCTGACCTCTGATCTTTCTGCCATTTCTGATTGGGGCAGAGTAAACCTTGTGGCTTTCAATGCCTCATAAACTCAGTTCCTCTATGTGTCTACTCGTCACAATCTTCCACACGGCTATCCCCTTTCCTTCAACAACGCACAATTCAATTCTTCTTCTTCTCTTAACATTCTTGGCGTTTCGTTTTCTTATGATCTTTCCTGGAAAGATCATATATACTCTCTTTCCAAAACAACTTCCAAGACGTTAGGTGTGCTGTACTGCCTCCGCAGTTTCTTCACCCCAAATCAGTTGCTGTTTCTGTACACGGGTCTTGTCCGCCCCCACCCTTGTATGAACGGCCCTACTTGACCTGGTGGAATCAAAGGCTTTTCGTTTCATCACTTCCCCGCCTCTTACTGACTGTCTTCATTCTCTCTCTCTTCGTCGCAATGTTTCCTCACTCTCTCTTTACTATCGCTATTATGACGGACACTGCTCGTCTGAACTATCTAACTGCATGCTTCCTCCTTTGAGGAGAGCACGCAGTACCAGACTTTCTACACATTCTCATTCCTTTTCTGTCCAACTCTCTAACGCAAAGGTTAATCGGTATTTTCAGTCTTTCATCTACTCAACCGGTCAACTCTGGAACAATCTTCCTCAATTAATCTTGCCTCCTGTCTATGACTTCCAATCTTTCAAACGAAGAGTGTCCAAGCATCTCGAAAACCATGGACCTTGATTTTGGCTCTTTTCTTCTTCTTTGAAGGGGGGCGCCTTTGCGGGCATTCGCCCTTGACTCCTGCTTCCTGCATAAAAAGAATTAAACGAATGTTCTAACCTAACCTGACCTAACCCAACTAGACCTAACCGAACTTATCTAAGTTCATCTGACCTAACCTAATCTAACTAGACCTAACCGAAGCTAATCTAACCTAACCTAACCCAACTAGGGTAATTGTTAAGATAAACTCCCGTCTGTCCAGTCTCCATAAATTATATGTTGATGGATTCGTTTTTACATCAGGAATGCTTTTCAGATGGTTTGTAAAATATAAAAACTTTGATTAATTTTTACAACCATTATTCTTCATTTCCTCTAATAATGTCCTTAATAAAAATTGTCACATAAAACTTGAATTTTATGGTAATTTTATTTTTGATTTCCTAAAGCCGGGAGATTATCCTGACATTTACCCACGGTTCTTTAGGCCTTTAATAATGCATTAAATATTAAAATACTCTTAATAATTTCTTAACAACTGGACAGAATTAATAATAGCAATAGAAAGCATAACGCACAAGTCATAGGAGCTAGCTTATCGGCCTTGCAGGTAGGCTTTTGGCTACTTGGGTAGTTAGGCCTGCACTAGGCTAGGTTGCTCTAAGAATATAATTACATAAGTATGAGGCATTTCTGCAAGCAACTCGTGTTTACACCCCGTAGAAGGTAAGAACAGTTGCTACAATTGGAAGGTCATAATAACTTCGTAATAAGTTAGGTAAGTTAGGCTATGTTAGGTTGGTTAGGTTAGGTTAGGTTATTAACTATGGGCTTTGTCTCCGATGTGTGTCTGAATTCTTAAATTTTATAAAAATTTTATGTCTTTGGGTTACCATATTTGAACTTTCAAAAAAGAGGACACTCTCGGAGAGGGAGAGTGTATCAGTATCAGTATCTACCAACTCACGTTGTATTAATGTGTTATATACATGGTGTTTATAAAGTCCCTATCTATTTCAGTGAAAACGTAGCAAAAATGATAAAATTCAATAACAATATAATAGAAGGCATACATTTAATGAACACTTAAGCATATGATTCTACATGAGCACCATCAGTATCTCTACAGAGTTCGAATCCATCAGCAGCATTACGGAAAACATTTTGGAGCATGACGGGTTATTTTTGTAACTGCTGTTATGATACGAGCACATAAATCTTGCAGATCTGTAACCCTCGTTTGATTGACGTTTGACTTGATAAAGCCCCATGCAAAGAAATCCAAGGGCGTTAGGTCAGGAGACCGAGCCGCCCATGGCCTGTTGCCTGCACGTCCGATCCACCGATTTGGAAATCGTTCATTTAGGTACTCCCGAACAATTTTTGCGTAATGACAAGGTGCCCCATCTTGTTGAAAGAAGACGGTGTTTAAAATGCCATCTGAATGAAGCTACGACATATACTTGCTCGTATCGTAACAGCAGTTACAAAAATAACCCCTGTCATGCTCCAAAATGTGTTCCGCAATGCTGCTGACAGATTGGAACTCTGTAGAGATACTGATGGTGCTCATGTTGTTGTTGTTGTTTAGCCGATCAGCCCACCCTGATCGAGCAAGCCGGCGGCACGCAGGTAACCGATCGCCCTCTCCAGAGTGGACCAGAGGTTCACCGCACTAGTGATATTGTGTTGTGTTCGTTGTTATGCTAGAGCGGTACAGTCTGTCATAATGTGTTCAATTGTTTGTGGTGTGTCCTGGCACAGGTGGCATGTGTCGTCTGTAGAGTTGTCTAGTCTGGGTTCATATGTCCGTAAGTTCGGGTGATGTCGACGTCGGAATCGTGCTAAGTTAACTCGATCCGATCTGCTCAGGCTGATCTCTGACCTGTTAATGGGTGGCGGCTTCGCACCTAGGACCGCATTCGGACCGAGTCGTTTCAGTGCTTTGTGGGTTACGTGTGTGTGTATGTGTTTTCTGTACTGTGCGATGTCTGTGGGGCGTGGTATGGAATGGAGTATTTGGTTTTAATGTCTCTCTGGTGTTACCTTAATGGTGCGAGGTGTCGGTGCATGATTGTACATGTAGTGGCAAGGATGTTGTGGGTTAGTTGTCGCTGCTGCCATGAATTGTGTTCCCCTCATGTTTAAATGTTCCATAACTTTCAGTATTTTTGTTTCTGTGTGCAGGTGTTCTATTGGTGTTGTTTGAGTGCATCCTGTAATGATACGAAGTGCGTTGTTTTGTATTGTCTGTAAGGTGTTTATGTGTGTGTGTGAGATAATGGGTGCCCAGAATGGGCTAGCATAGTCCATAACTGAGCGAATATATTGTTTGTATATGAGTGATGTTTTTTCCTGCTGGTGTCGAAAGTTTGTGCCTGTTAGTACCCTAAGCGTGTTAAGTCTTGACGTACATTTGTTTTTAATGTCCTGAATGTGGTTTGCCAAAGATAATGATGTGTTGTATGTAACCCCAAGTATTTTGGTCCTGTGAGTGTGTGGAATGTTGGTGTGTGGAATGTTGTGTGTGAGCCAGTCTTGTATACTGTTTATGTATGTTTGTAGGTTATTTGTAGCGGTGTCGATGTTGTTGTGGGTGGATGTTAGAGTGATGTCATCTGCATATGATGATAAGGTAAGTTTGTTTTCTATGGGTGTTGGAATATCATGCATATATAAGTTCAACAGTGTTGGTGAGAGAGCAGAGCCTTGAGGGACCCCGTTCAGAAAAAGCTTGTTTTTGGATGACTTGCCATTAAATGTGACATGTGAGTATCTTCCTGAAAGATAGTTGCTCAGCCATCTTTTAGTGTTATTGTGCATGTTTTTGTTGAGTATTTTCTTTATGAGAGGGAAGCGTGGGATAGCATCAAATGCTGATCGTCTGGAGTTGATGCCATCCATGATGTGCTGCGTGACGTTAGTGAGTAATGTCATGGTTGAGTGGTGAGGTCTGAATCCATGTTGAGTAGGCGATAGTGGTATGTGTGGGTTGATGATTTGTAAGATTAGTCTTTCTGTTACTTTGGACGGTGTGCATAGTAAAGTAATGCGTCTAGGAAGCTGGTTTTGTTGGATTTTTGCTTGGTTTGAGTAGTGTAATAATTTTACCTTGTTTCCATATGTCAGGAATAATAAAGTGTTGGTATGAATATGTGCTGATATTTGTGAGAGGTAGTATTCCCTGTGGGCCCAAGTGTTTAAGGTGTATGTTAGATATGTTGTCTGGTCCAATAGCCTTCGAATTCTTAATATTTTTGATGATCTTGGTTGTCT
Source organism: Bathynomus jamesi (assembly GCA_023014485.1). NCBI lineage: Eukaryota > Metazoa > Arthropoda > Malacostraca > Isopoda > Cirolanidae > Bathynomus > Bathynomus jamesi. The sequence goes on along the minus strand of JAJOZX010000617.1, from coordinate 704,238 downwards.
GGTCTGTATTGAATGGTGTAATGGTCGTGTCGAGTCTGTAGGTTTTCTTGTGCCTGGCTGTTTGTCTGTCTGCGTGTTTTTGGTTGTTGTCTCTGTTTAAGTGACTTATCTTTGCGTAGTGATTAACTAGCATGTTTGCTTGTTTTGTATATGTTGGGATATTATTTTGGTTGCGATTGATAGCCGCGTGTGAGGTGTGAATGCCGCTGTTAGAATGGGTAATGCTGTTTATAGTCTTGTATAGCCTGGAAGTATCTGTGGAGTGGTTTAGTGTTGTTATGAATTCCCTAAATGTTTCTGTTTGTTTTTCTTTGAGTTTGTTGTTTATTTCTGCGTTGAGCTGTTGTTTATGCTGTTTTATGGTTTCTGTGTGTGGTGTTTGTGTGTTATGTTTGAGGTTGTTACGTTGCCTTATGAGGTGGGCTATTTCTCTAGTGTAATTTGGGTTGTACTTTCTAATGTTGCCCTCGGGTATGTATTTGTTTGTATTATTGATGATCTGATTAAATGTCTTGAGTGTTGTATTGATGTTTATAATGGGTGTGCTGTTTAATGTGTTGAATTGTTCTTCAGTCTGTATTTTGAACTGTTCCCAATCAGCTTTCTTGTACAGTAATTTCTGTAAGTGTGCCTAAGGCTGTTGGGGCAGAGTGTAGAACGTGTTGTAATGATGATGGGCAGGTGGTCTGATGACAGTTGTTTTTCTGTTCTCCAGTGTGTATGTGTTGCTAGTGAGGGGGAACAGAATGTTATGTCTGGGGAGGAGTTTAAGTATCCTGCTTGATGTGGTATGTGTGTATGTTCTTCTGTATTTTTAAGTATGAAGAGGCTGTTCAGTTGTGTGTCTATGTTGGCGCCTCTGGTGTTGCTTTGGTTGTGCAGGTACCAACTAGTGTCTTTAGCGTTGAAGTCTCCTCCTAAGATGACATTAGTGAGAGAGGCCAGATTGTGTAACTGTGGATTGTAATTGGCTGGCACCTAAGGTGAACTATCTGGTGGGATGTAAATGTTGATTAGTGTGGTGTTGTGTTTTGCGCTTGTTTTAATGTTAACTGCCGGTATTTCTATCGTGTTATCTGCTTGGATTGTGTTTGTAATGTTTTGGGTGGCATTAGTGTAGCTAATGCTTTTACGTATGTAAGTGATGAGTCCACCCCCGTGACACCCAGTACGATCTTGACGGATCGCCGTGAAGTCATGGATGGTGGGTGTTTTGTGTGTGCGTTTTATTTTTGCTTCTTGTATAAGTGCTATATGAATGTTTTGTTTGTGCTCATGTAGAATCATATACTTAAGTATTCATTAAATGTATGCCTTCTATTATATTGTTATTGAATTTTACCCTTTTTGCTACGTTTTCACTGAAATAGATAGGGACTTTACAAACACCCTCTATACTGTGTACTACATGTTGTCTATATTGAGTATCTATAAATAAGAACAAGTGTTATGGCCTCAAAAACCAACGTTATAAATATTCAAATTTCCCGAACATGTCAGGGAAAAACCGGACGTATGGTAATCCTATCTTAAGAGGAATTAATCAAGTACAAGTTACTTGATTAAAAACACAACAGAGAATGAGGAACGAAAATGATCTATATAACTTGCTAGAGGGCGTGTTATGTTGGTTGGTTGGTAAAATTCACTAAAGGATATTGAGATGAAAAGAAGAATATAATGATTTATATCCGGCTTATGTTTGAAAATGGGTATTGTTTCTAAGAAGGGCAGATCGTGTTTATTACCGTTTGCAATTATTGAAACATTATAAGGCCTAATTGGGTGGTCAATTTTATAGTAGTTCTCAACCTTTATCCCGCGGACCGGCACTGATCCGTGGCTTACTTTTTACTGGTCCCTTAAAAATACAAAAATAATATCCGAAGCATCATACAGTTTTTTTGAGTGTAAATCAGTGGCGTCTCTATAAGGTTATAATGTCTTATAATGGCCTTAAAACAGCTATTTCTATCTACTGATGAGAGATTGCTTGGAGCAATGCACACAAAAATATCGTATAGTGATGCTACTGCCAGGAGTACGACTACCGGCTATGTATAATATTATATGAATCATATTATTTATTAGTTCATTGAGATAAAAGTTATAGAAAGTAAAAATATATAGTATAAATAATGTCTCAATATATTACAGCAACTTAAATCTTAACCATATGATGAATGAATAAAAAATCTATAAAATTTACATGTAACCTTGAACTTCTAGCAACTGATCTCCGCCATAAGTAGTATTTACTTCGAGAGAGAAGCGTCATAGGCTAATCTTCTGTTCGTTTTTCCTTACTTTTTTCCAGAGCTGGGCACTTGCGGCATATTGCGGTACTGCGGTACTGCTGCACTACCAAACCGGTACCAAACCGGTACGCGGAAATTTGAATGCGGTAGCGGTACTGCGGTACTTTCAGCGATCCTTTGCGGTACTGCGTTATGGGGGCCCGGGGTGGTAGTGCGGTGGTACCGCAAGTACCGCAGTACCGCAAAATATGCCGCAAATGCCCAGCTCTGCTTTTTTCCCTTGTTTAATACAATAAGATACCTAGAACCAACATGGCTAAACAAACTACCCTGTTGAATTCTTTAAGTACACCTGAAACTAATGAACTGAGTAGCGTCGGAACAAAGCAAATGTTTGTGTTAGTGATATGCCATACAGTGAACAAGAAGTGAACGAGTCACCGTGCAAGAAACGAGCTATTTTCATTCGAAAATATGATAGTTCCTACATCGTGCTCGGGTTTACAAGTTATGGTGAAATGAGGAAACCTGAGAGCATTATATCCAGCAATGTCCTTTCAAATGATGCAGTGAAACCCTCAAAACGTAAAAGGCATTTGCGTATGATGCACAGTAAACGGGAGGAAAACATAAAGAAATTTTGAAAGAAGGCGTGACCAATTTAAAAGACAACAGAAAGTTATTCGCAGTGCTGTTAATACTAATGAAGCCTACACTAGGCAAAAGCTAAAAAACCATTCTCCGTTGGTGAGGAATTAATTTTGCCCTGTATCAAAGGCGTTTGTTCAGAAGTGTTTGGCGATCCAGCAGTCAATAAAAGTAACTGTATAATTGTCAAATAACACAGTAACCAGGCCTGTTCAAGAATTAGCTGAAAATATTGAAGATCAGCTACTGGAGTATTTAACGTCATCAAAATACCTTTCATTACAAATTGATGAGTCAACAGATATTACAAATAAGGCAGTTCTGCTGGTGTACGTACGATATGAAAATAATTGTGAAGTTAAAGAAGAAATGCTCTGTTCAATTGAACTCCCATTTCACACTACCAGTGCAGCAGTTCTTGAAGCTCTTAATGAATACATGGTTGCTCTACTGGACAAGTTGTGTTGGTATATGTATGAACGGAGCAGCAGCTATGAGAAGAATTCATTGTGGAGTTGTAGTAAGAATCAAAGCAGGACATTAGGCATGAGACAAGGAATACTGGAACTCCCATTTTTTCCTGTCACTGTCCTCCTTAGCTGATTTTTTCCGTGTCTCATCTACCCTATGAACAGTTCAGCATGCTCTCAAACACACTTCTCCCTCCATTCCTCATTACACATATATGCATCGTACACATTACACAGTGGTGGGCACGCGCAACGATTTTTGTAGCGCCGCAGCCGCAACCGCAACTCTGCTGAAATAGTTGCGCCGCACGCGCAAGCGCAACCCTTTTCAAAAAGTTGCGCCGCAAGCGCAACCGCAACGCGCAACTTTTGAAAAATAAATAAAATAATATTAAAATAAAAAGCCTTTTTACAAGTTAAACAAAATATATCTGATACAGAAAAAGATAATATCAATATTTTATTACAATATATAATAAATGCAAAAAAATCACTACATAAGAGCCAGGTTCCCCTTCATGAACACCAGCATCTTAAAGTGTGGATCGGAGAGTCCAGCCTGTTTTGGCTTCAGAACATCCTTCCCCAAAGAGAACAGACATTCTACAGCCGCACTTGAGGGAATGGGTGTGTTATACTGCACAAAGAGGTCTGTCAGTTCCTTGCAAGTGAACACGTTCCTCGCGATATTTTTCTCCGGCCTCTGGTCCAGGAAACTGTTCACCAGCATTGTGCTTTCCTTCTTCTGTTTGCGGCACATCATCTGCCTCTTGGTGGCAGCTTCGTGCAAGGATGCATGGCGTTTCTTGGCTTCTTTTGTCCCGTCCATACAGCAGTCCAAAAACTTCTGAAGGCAGTAGCCGTGCTTACTCTCCATATGCTTCCGGAGGCTGTATCTTGACTTCTTGTTGGCTGAGAAGACCTTCTTATTGGGCCTGCAGCGGACACACTCGTACAGGAAGTTGTCCGTGTGGCCCTGTGCCTGGGCCTGACCCTTGAACTCAAAAAAGTCGGCCAAGTAAGGCCAGGGGTTAACGGTAGAGGCCCCCGATCCTGAAGCGGAAACCTCACTGACACTTGCTTCAGTCTCAGGGGAACGGCTGTCAACATTCTCAGTCACTTCAACCTCTCTGTCCATGTCCTGGTCGGCAGAATCAGTGCTGTCCGCCACAGATACCACAAAACGATCCATAATACTAGTACTAGTACTAGTACTAAAAAGTAAAAAGAAACGAAAACAACAGAAAGTCAGACAGTGATACTGGCGCATTGAGAATGTGACTGAATGTAAACAATTGAAGTGCAGTGTTGCCAGATAAAAATATTTAAGTTACATTCGCTTGGGTTATTTTTACAGAGAAGTAATATTAAATGTTGCGCGTTGCGCGCTAATCTTGAAACTGCATATATAAGTTGCGCCGCAAACAATTCCGCAACTCTCTGTAAAAATGTGCGGCGCAAGCGCAAGCGCAACCAAAAATGTTGCGCCGCAAGTTGCGCCGCAACTGCCCACCTTTGACATTACACAATCTTTTCAAAATTAAAAATAAATTGTTAAGAATATTATTTATATTCCAGCTCTCTTCTTCTCTTTCTATGGGGGGCATTTTTGCGGGCGTTCGCCCTTTCCCCCTCCTTCTTGCATAAAAAATATTGCTCCCAACTGCAGAGCGACACACTGCTTCATTCACCATGAAATGCTAGCATCGAAAAAAATGTTCACCAAACTCCATAAAGTTCTCAGTGGAACTATCAAAATTGTCAATTTCGTAAAAGCCAATACCCTAAATTCTCGCTTGTGTTCATTGCTGTGTGATAACATGGAGGATATGCATCGACAGCTACTGCTTCATGCAGACGTGCGTTGGCTTTCTTCAGGAAATGTATTGCCTCGTGTTCTTGAACTCTGCAATGAATTGACATTATTTCCCAGCGAAAAGAAGTCTGGTTGGGAAAAAACTGGGTTGCCAAACTGGCATATTTGGCCGACATATTTTCTTTCTTAAATGAGCCAAATCTTTCCCTGCAAGAAAAGATGGCTCATTGTTTCGAATGTTTGACAAGATTGGTGGCTTCATAAAAAAACTACGGGTTGAAGAACGAGTATTAAGAAAACGTTTTGACATGTTCCCTGATGTTGTTTCCATTATAGACGACGGCAGCGAAGATATACAGGGTGTCCCGTAAGTCTGGACCCATAGGGAAAAATAATAAAATTACAAAATAGTTCAAAAATTGATTACATAATCTGTTCAAAGTGTCCGCCGTTGTGTCGCACACATAGTTGAAGACGCAATCTCCACTGCGACAGCACTTTCTGAATCACAGTCGCAGAAATTTCTTGACACGCCTCCACAATGCGTGCTTTAAGGTGGAAAATGTTCTGAAGTTTGACCTCGTACACTTTGGCTTTCAAGTGGCCCCACAAATAAAAATCATAATAAAAAATAATAAAAAAATAATAATAATAAAATAATAATAATAACATAATAAAAAAATATATTATAAATCCCTATGGGTCCAGACTTACGGGACACCCTGTACTATAAAAACACATGTTTACGCACGTCTCACCCCATCAGTATTCTCGTTTAATTAAATAAACCCGTCAAACTGTTGTCATTTCAAAATTTCTCTCCATTCAAAATGTCCCGAAATGTGCCAGTGTTTCAAGTCACTTCCCCCTCCACTGCTACCAAATGCCGTCAAATGGAGTAAATAATTCAGTGTAAAGCAGCAGGAGAGAGAACAAATTAAGTAAACTAACGAAATTATATAATAAATTTAATAAATCACAATATGATAACATGATGGTTAATCTATTCACGCAGAAACTTTAAATTCGGTGTTTCCTGCCTAATCATAAATATAAACAAGTTTTTCGTCTTTTCTTTAAAACACATTAATAAAGTCTAAACACGTTTATAGTCCTTAAACGTGCAGCATTTCAATGCATTGAAAAGTGGGCTCTTCATGAAGTATTTGAAGTTTTTGCCCTACACTCAAAGCATAGGTAATTATATTGAAAATAAACAGAAAGTAGTTGGTGAAAATTCTTAATTATTCTATAGAGAATAATGATAAGCCTCATCATAATAAGTATATATATATATATATATATATATATATATACACACACACACACACATAAACTTCAGCCATTTATTGGTGAATATAGGCAAATAATCACAAACAAACCCAAAATCATTTTTATAGATTTATATACAGAGAGAGAGAGAGAGAGAGAGAGAGAGAGAGAGAGAGAGTATCGTCAGCAAAGTTAATTTGGAAGCGGGATATTAATTATTTAACTTTTTCAAGTCACATTTTCTATGAAGGAGGGAATATTGTCATTATTCTTCATATACTTTAGAGAAGAGAAAATTATTTAATTTCTAAAAGGAAAATTAGAAAGGAAAACTTTAACTTTGAGATTTAGTCATTTGAAGTAATTAAAATAATTTCCCCTTTTAAAACCCATAAATTTAAATTTCTTTTTTCATTCTGGAGTCGCGCAAGGGAAAACACACGCATCCAGATAATATTTGGTATCTTTATCTGCTAACGTTTCGGAAAATCACTTTTTCCACAGAGCCTACAAAGATACAAGTTTGTAAAGCAATAAGGTGACTGATACTAACATAAAAGGGACAGTAATGAGTATCCGTAATACGTCAACTAAACAATAATCGATAAAAAAAAAGAAACAAAATTGGGGTAAAATGCAATTTAAAAATTGCGCAATCAAATTGAAATAAAATTAGAATCTTAAAAATCGTACAGTATTTTAAGAGTAGGAACTATGTCAGTATTAATAAAATAAGCTTTAATATAAAATGAAACATATAAAACTAACAACATAAGTTGAAATTAATAAAAAAATTAATAAAAGTTACAAGTAAAATTATAGGTACTGTAGACAAATCTTAATGTGAGAAGCAGAGCTGGGCAATTGCGGCATATTTTGCGGTACTGCGGTACTGCGGTACTACCAAACTACCAAACCGGTACCAAACCGGTACGCGGAAATTTGAATGCGGTAGCGGTACTGCGGTATTTTCAGCGATCCTTTGCGGTACTGCGTTATGCGGTACCGGTTTGCGGTTTGCGGTAGTACCGCAGTACCGCAGTACCGCAAAATATGCCGCAATTGCCCAGCTCTGGTGAGAAGCCAAACAAATGTCAAGGAGCCATGTCACTAATGCCAGGATTAAGTTTATGCTAGGATCAGTATTCTAATCTCGTCCATTAAAAATCTGTTTTCACCGACATAGTAATCAGTTCTTGGATTCTATACTGATAAGACTAGATAAGGGCTTGCTAAATTCTATTTTCAAAGCCAAATTCCCCTATTTTTGAGGATTTAAGTATGTATAAGCATGCGATCAGTGACTAGCCGAAATGTCGAATGCATAGATAGTGGTTCTGTTTATATAGTTATCTAATGATACCTCTATTCCGACATCGTTACATTGTCCCAAGAAATAAGTTATGAAAGGCACGTGAACACAATGAAATTTCGGTGCTGGTTAAGTGTGCGGTCTACCTAGCTTCGAGCAGTCTACCACAATTAAGCTGCGACCAACCAACCTACCAAAAAGGCAACCGTGAAGGCTACGATAAACTTTAATATATCTTAGTTTATTTGGTGCTGGTTAAGTATGCGGTCTACCATCTGAGTTTTGACAGAATATAAACTAACGAAAATATCACGACTTAACCTAACCAATTATCGAGGGCGTACAGTTGATCTATTATTAATTATAACATTGTTTGTTTCTGGAATAGTATTTACTATTTACTAATAGATCAACTGTACGCCCTTGATAATTGGTTAGGTTAAGTCGTGATATTTTCGTTAGTTTTAACGAAAATATTCTGTCAAAACTCAGATGGTAGACCGCATACTTAACCAGTTAAAAAGTTTGTAAAAAAAATGTTAAAAAAAAATTTTTACAAACTTTTTTTGGTTTCTTTTAATAAATAAAATTTTATAATTAAATATATTTCTTGAACTAAATTTCTTATATTTTAATTCCTTTCCTTAAATACATTTATAAAAGTGTAATTTAAGATGATGTAGACCGCACACTTAACCAGAACTCAGATGGTAGACCGCACACTTAACCAGAACTCAGATGGTAGACCGCACACTTAACCAGAACTCAGATGGTAGACCGCATACTTAACCAGCACCGAAATTTCATCGTCAGTAGAGTATTTCGTTTTTAGGGCTCGACCGACAGAAGCGCCATTCACCATCAGTGTTATACGCTTCAAGTTAAAATTTTCAAACTTGAATGAGAATTTTTTATATTTGCTTGAAGCAGTGTCATGGTCGACCATTGCTAAAAGTATTTTTTGCGGTAAATTTTCTAACATCACGTTATCAAGCTGTTTCGAGGATAAACCAGGCGTGACAGCAAACATTTTTAGTTGGATACATTTTATCCGGTATTTAGCGGTCAATCTCAACAAAAAAATTTTAATCTACATTTGTTTAACTGCGGATAATTTTACACGTCGAACATTGAGATACGTCATAATGTGGGGTACCGGGTACCATGGGTATGGAGGACTCTTCTGGGTCCTCATCCAAGATTAAACATATCTCGGGGTAGGTGCGGGTGATTTTAATCTCCATCTCAACTTGAAATGAATAATCGCTGTTTAGATGTGCATAAAAATAAAAAACTCGTTTTTCGATTTTTTAAATTTGTCCTTTACATCATTTGCTGTTTCAGTGGTATAACACCCTAAGCTAAGGCATGCAAATGGGTTTCCTAGGCGTGTTTTGAATAATTAGAACATTTTCTAAGTATGCGCGATAATGATAAAACTGGAACTTGCGAAGACATTCACTTGATTTAAATATACGCCGCATTGATTGATCATTGCATGCAAAATGTTAGTTTCAGGATAGAGTGGATAATCATCCTAACCATCTGTCCTGTAAGAGTGTGCTATTCGGACTTTTGTATTCAGATATATATTGCTGGGATCATAAAATAATGAGCCTGCGTTGGGTATAACAAACCCTATAGGAGCGGCCCACGGATTCCTCTATATATTTCTGAGTGGGTAGGATGGTAAAAAGGGAGAGTTCCGATTTACGGCACTCGTCGCTGTGTGGATAGACTAGATGGGTCATGTTGAATTGCTGAGAATGATTACCTAACCCTACCTTACACTGTAGGATCACAAATACTTATGAGAGATAATTGTACAAGATTGATGTTTATATCAGTTAAAGAAACCAACTAAAACTGAAAATAGGACAGGTGGGAATGATCCAGCTTTTTGTACAAGACGTTTTTGCTTTGATACAGCGTGTCTTTTACGAGCGAGTGTTCGTAGTCTGTTCTTGCAACGACGTAAACGACCTTTCTGCAACGCAGTCATTGGGACGTTGCATTTTATAACAGTGAGAAAGACTTTGCAGATACATTTAAAAAAGTCTGCGTCAACGTTTTTTACAGTCACTGAAGAGTAGATGGTAGCTGCTGGAAGGTTTTTATAAACTCGAGATATTTCTTTACATGTATCGTCATTTTGGCATATATATTGTTTCATTCTCGTTGGGAAATATGTCCGTTCTTAAAAGCACCTTAAAAACGGTTGCTTATTCACACTGGATGACAACTTTCCATGTCTGAAAATGTTTTACGTGTTCTGCACTATATAAATGAAAGGACTTCGATTCGGAAGCTTATGTCATTCTGTAGTGTTCGGAGATAACTTGACCGGTTGAATTGTGAATACGATTTTGTTTCTTAATTTGAAAAGAGTAAGAAATATTCCTTTTATCTGATATATGGACATTTTGATTTAACCCTTTCATACCTGATTTTCGTTTATTTTCATGCCACGAAAAAACACTTGTGTTATATCTCCAGAATGACTAAAATCTCATAAAATTTGATGGTCGCATTTGCGCCCATACGGCATGAAAGGGTTAATGATTATTTTCATAATTTTAAAAATTTATTAGTCTATTTGTGCTTTCATAAATTTATCATGAGAAACTTCATTTAGTAATACCATCGTTTGTGGAACATTAAGCGAGTTTTGTGAGTGTGTGTGTGTGCGTGTGTGTGTGTGTGTGTGTGTGTGTGTATGCTATTTTATAATTTTATAATGCATTAGAAAATTTTTGGGTAGGAGGAACATTTTCTTCACACAGGAACACTAAGCATATACCTAGTTACTTCTAACACTGTACACGAGAAGCCTCTTAACATAAATAAACAATACATTGTGAAAAGGCAAACATATGAAAAGTTTCTCGAAGTAAATAATGTTCGATTGTGTGGGAGGAATGGAGAGTGATACGTAATAAACAACTGTTTCGACGTCATTAAACAAAACATCTCAAAATTCCTATCTTCATTTACACGTAAAGCGTATCTTCTTTCCCTTCCACATTCCTTAAAGATGGAAGCGTGTGCTCGAAGTTTTCACGTGTTTACCCCCTCCTTTTAAGAAAGTTTTTGGACGGGTTGTCATTAACAAACTCGCAAGTTTATTCAAACAGAGCTATTTTGTAAAAGTTTCGTGAATATATGAGATAGATATACCATTCTCAATGAGGTGGGCACAACGCTTGAACTCGGGGCTAAAACCACTCGGAATACAAAGGGATCACCACCGGGAATAAGGTACTACCCGAACACAGGGTTCCATTATTAATTTTCATAAGGTCGGGTTATACTTCCAGTTGCACGACAAGTGAAACCAAAGTCAAACCTCGAAAACAGCTTCTATTCCTCTTTGTTTCTCGTTAATTCTTTTGACACATTCATACATTTACTAATTACAACCTTCCATTTTTTACGTGATCTTTCTCTAATTCTTACACCTACACATTCACTATTATACGCCTTTTTCATTCTCTCCATGTTACTCTCCTTCATTCTCGCCTCGAAAAACCTTTTCACTCCACCTTTTTCTCGAACCTCCTCATTTCTCAGACGTCAGTCACATATATACAGTAGGCCTACTAGTCTGAAAAATGCGTCCTGCAGAAGGGAAAAAATCTTTTTTGTATAATAATAAACCTTAAAAAGAACAGGACATAAAAGGCATAACGCGTTTTCTTTGTAAAAGCTGCCGCTAAATATTGTCCGTTTTTTAATTTTGAATTTCAACGCCAAATGTTTTTGGTGTTATCCTTTTCTTGTTCCTTTTAAGGTTTTGTTTTTCAGACTAGTCCATGATTTTTATGGGCAAAGCCTTTTTCCCCAAATTAGCGCTTATCCTACATGTTGAACAGAAGTTTTTAAGTTAGTGAGAACTTCACACTTACTTTAAGCTCACAAACCAGTTTCATTTTGAGTGCAGCTTCAAAAATTTGGTCTCACTCGTTTGAATGTAAAACTCAAAACTGTTATGGCTGTGGTATTTTTATAAATTTATGAGCTAACTTACTTTTCCTCGATTTCATAAAAAAAAGTATAAAATTTTGTACAAGAGTGGTCTGGCTAGATGCACAAAATTATTTTTTTTTTTCCCACACAATACCAAATTGTAAAATTATTTGCCACGATCTTTTGGTGTTGTTGTTGTTGTTGTTTAGCCGATCAGCCCACCCTGATCGAGCAAGCCGGCGGCACGCAGGTAACCGATCGCCCTCTTCGGAGTGGACCAGAGGTTCAGCGCACTAGTGATGTTGTGTTGTGTTCGTTGTTGTGCTAGGGCGGTACAGTCTGTCATAATGTGTTCAATTGTTTGTGGTGTGTCCTGGCACAGGTGGCAGGTGTCGTCTATGGAGTTGTCTAGTCTGTGTTTATATGTTAGTAAGTTGGGGTGATGTCCACATCGGAATCGTGCTAAGTTAACTCGATCCGATCTGCTCAGGCTGATCTTTGACCTGTTAATGGGTGGCGGCTTCGCACCTAGGACCGCATTCGGACCGAGTCGTGTCAGTGCTTTGTGAGTTAGGTGTGTGTGTATGTGTTTTCTGTACTGTGTGATGTCTGTGGGGCGTGGTATGGAATGGAGTATTTGGTTATAATGTCTCTCTGGTGTTACCTTAATGGTGCAAGCACTGCAAGGTGTCGGTGCGTGATTGTACATGTAGTGGCAAGGGTGTTGTGGGTTAGTTGTCGCTGCTGCCATGAATTGTGTTCCCCTCATGTCTAAATGTTCCCTAACTTTCAGTATTTTTGTTTCTGTGTGCAGGTGTTCTATTGGTGTTGTTTGAGTGCATCCTGTAATGATACGAAGTGCGTTGTTTTGTATTGTCTGTAAGGTGTTTGTGTGTGTGTTTGAGATAATGGGTGCCCAGCATGGGCTAGCATAGTCCATAACTGAGCGAATATATTGTTTGTATATGAGTGATGTTGTTTCCTGCTGGTGTCCAAAGTTTGTGCCTGTTAGTACCCTAAGCGTGTTAAGTCTTGACGTACATTTGTTTTTAATATCCTGAATGTGGTTTGCAAAAGATAATGATGTGTTGTATGTGACCCCAAGTATTTTGGTCCTGTGAGTGTGTGGAATGTTGATGTTGTTTAGTGTAAGCTGTGGAATTACCTGGTGTTCTTTTGTGTTGCTTGTAAGCAAGGTGATGGTTGATTTTGTGGGCGCTACTTTGAGTATATTGTGTGTGAGCCAGTCTTGTATACTGTTTGTGTATGTTTGTAGGTTATTTGTAGCGGTGTCGATGTTGTTGTGGGTGGATGTTAGAGTGATGTCATCTGCATATGATGATAAGGTAAGCTTGTTATCTATGGGTGTTGGAATGTCATGCATGTATAAGTTGAAGAGTGTTGGTGAGAGAACAGAGCCTTGAGGGACCCCGTTCGGAAAAAGCTTGTTTTTGGATGACTTGCCATTAAATGTGACATGTGAGTATCTTCCTGAAAGATAGTTGCTCAGCCACCTTTTGGTGTTATTGTGCAGGTTTGTGTTGAGTATTTTGTTTATGAGAGGGAAGCGTGCGATAGCATCAAATGCTTTACTAATGTCTATTGTTGCTAATAGTGTACGTTGAGCTGGTCGTCTGGAGTTGATGCCATCCATGATGTGCTGCGTGAGGTTAGTGAGTAATATCGTGGTTGAGTGGTGAGGTCTGAATCCATGTTGAGTAGGCGATAGTGGAATGTGTGGGTTGGTGATTTGTAAGATTAGTCTTTCTGTTACTTTGGAAGGTGTGCATAGTAAAGTAATGGGTCTATAGGAAGCTGGTTCTGTTGGATTTTTGTTTGGTTTGAGTAGTGTAATAATTTTACCTTGTTTCCATATGTCAGGAATAATACAGTGTTGGTATGAATATGTGCTGATATTTGTGAGAGCTAGTATTCCTTGTGGGCCCAAGTGTTTAAGGTGTATGTTAGATATGTTGTCTGGTCCAGTAGCCTTCGAATTCTTAATGTTTTTGATGATCTTGGTGGTCTGGTCTGTATTGAAGGGTGTAATGGTTGTGTCGAGTCTGTAGGTTTCCTTGTGTCTGGCTGTTTGTCTGTCTGCATGTTTCTGGTTGTTGTCTCTGTTTAAGTGACTTATCTTTGCGTAGTGATTAACTAGAATGTTAGCTTGTTGTGTGTATGCTGGGATATTATTTTGGCTGCGACAGATAGCCGCGTGTGAGGTGTGAATGCCGCTGTTAGAGTGGGTAATGCCGTTTATAGTCTTGTATAGCCTGGATGTATCTGTGGAGTGGTTTAATGTTGTTATGAATTCCCTGAATGTTTCTGTTTGTTTTTCTTTGAGTTTGTTGTTTATTTCTGTGTTGAGCTCTTGTATCTGCTGTTTTATGGCTTCTGTGTGTGGTGTTTGTGTGTTATATTTGAGGTTGTTACGTTGCCTTATGAGGTGGGCTATTTCTCTAGTGTAATTTGGGTTGTATTTCCTAATGTTGCCCTTCGGTATTTATTTGTTTGCATTATTGATGATCTGATTAAATGTCTTGAGTGTTGTATTGATGTTTATGATGGGTGTGCTGTTTTATGTGGTGAATTGTTCCTCAGTCTGTATTTTGAACTGTTCCCAATCAGCTTTCTTATAATTTCTGTAAGTGTGCCTAAGGCTGTTGGGGCAGAGTGTAGAATGTGTTGTAATGATGATGGGCAGGTGGTCCGATGACAGTTTTTTTTTTTTTTTTTTTGGTGTAAAGTGCATGTGGTGTAGTTTCTTATAAAAAAGTTATAGCTTTCAGGAGAGCTGTCCGCGAGATGTTAGTCGGGATTAAAAACGATTTGTCCGCGCTCAGTAGTGTGTGGACGATATGAGTTATTAATTGTCAAGTACTGTAAATGCAATTATTATAACATTTTATATTATGTTGATCTTTGAATTCAAAGAGAATAATTTATAATGAATAATTATCAAACTGGTATTATAAATTGAAGAAAAGTAAGTATTTCTCCATCCATTCCTTTCATAGAAACAATTAAACTAACAATATTTGTATTAGAGTGAGGGAGAATTGCCATTAAAAGTTGGTACATGTGTTTCAGGTTTAATGAACAATATTCTTAATTTTGTTCAAGCTTTTTAGTTACCATTTTATTTCGTTGTACAAGTTATAATGTTATAATGTTTCAGACCAACAAAGACCCAAGTATCCACTCATGGCTGATCTACCTAACTGTGTTCGTAATTGTGTATTGTGCATGTCCTCCGTGGTGGCGGAGAGGACCTACAATTTTACGTGGGCTCCGAACCACAAAGCCTTAATTTTACTACCTTAAACTGTAATACCCAATCTATCAACATATGCGTCTAATCGATTTTTAAACATGTTTATAGACGTGCTACTAATTACTTCTACTGGCAAACTATTCCACCTATTTACTATTCTCTGCGTCAAAACGTTTTTGGCAACTGCTGTCTCGAACCTTCTACTTGTCAACTTACACCCGTTTTTTCTAGTCCTATTATATTGAGATACTTCGAAAAAGCTATCTCTCTCTACGTTATCGAACCCATTCATAATTTTAAAACCTGGATTAGATCACCCCTTAGCCTCCTAGTCTCGAGTGTAGTCAATTTTAACTCCTTAAGCCTATCCTCGTACGACTTCGACCTAAGCGACGGAATCATCTTAGTTGCTCGTCTTTGAACTCTTTCGATTTTGTCTATATCTTTTGGCATATGCGGATTCCAAAATTGGATCGCGTACTCAAAATGGGGTTTTTATATATATATATATATGATGTGTGTGTGTGTGTACACATTTCCTTTCAACCTTTCAAATGTTCCGTGCGATGATTTCTCATTTCACGAAGGTCAAGCTTGTCGCCACTCCTCTCGAGTTGGCCTAGTGAAGTAGAGAGTGGGTTTCTTCTGCTCTCCACCTCATACAGCCAGGTACGCCCGGCTCATCTGGGATTGTTCTGAGCCAGGCGTCTAATCTTCTTTTGAAGATATCCACCCCAACACCACTCGTGTTCCTTAGTTCCTTGGGCAGCTGGTTAAATAGTGTTGGTCCTCTCACAACAAAACTACTTTTCTTCAGGGTTGAGGGTGTTCCCTGTCTAGCCTTTAATTTGGGAACACGACAAATTCTTCCTTTTCTACTTTAATTCACGTAACCTTGCCCAGTAATTTAATTCTTTACATCCACTGATCTTGGCTGCGAAGCTTCTCTGAATCTTTCTAGATGATTAATGTCTTCTTTTTTTATATGGGGATGTTAGGACCGAGCAGTATTCCAACTTGGGTATGATCAGTGTTTTCAACAGAGGAATCATTATATTCCTATCCCTTCGTTTAAAGGTTCTCAGTATCTGTCCAGTTATTCTTTTTGCTCTGTTTACTGCTATCTTATTTTGTGTTTCAAATTTCGCGTCATGTCATTACAACACCTAAATCTTTTGCTTTAGAATTTCTCTGAATTTACTGTTCATTTGGGGTATAGTATTCCATGGATTTTAGATCCTCCCTTCTTCCGTAACTTAACAGTTAAAATTTCTCAGTGTTAATTTTCATATTGTTGCCTTCCGACCATTTGTAGATTCTGTTCATGTCTGTTTGTAGGGATCCTATATCCTTTGGGTTTCTTATTTTTCTACCAATCTCTAGGTCATCGGCAAACGATGTTACTGTGCTGTTACTGGTAACGTTCTCATCTATGCCAGTTAGCATGATTATGAAGAGTAATGGAACTAATACTGTTCCTTGTGGTACTGAGCTAAGGACTTCTGATTCTGATGAAGATATTCCTTGAACTATAACGACTTACTGCCGCTCACTCAGGAAATTATATATCCATTTTCCTATTTTTCCTGTTATTCCCATATATTTCAGTTTATGTATTATGATTCCATGGTCACACTTGTCGAACGCCTTGGCAAAGTCTCTGTATATTACATCATAGTTTTCATTACTTTCAAATGCATCAATTATGTCGCTATAATGTTCCGTTAGTTGTGATAGGCTTGATCTGTCTGACCGGAATCCATGTTGGTTATCATTTAAATTTTCCCGAGTTTCCTAAAAGTCAGATTTTTTCTAACTATTTTTTCAAATGTTTTAGTGAAATGAGATGTAAGCAGCAACAATGGCCCCTAGTTTTTGGCCTCGGATCGATCTCCTTTGTGCATTGGAACTATGTCCGCTCTTCTCAGGATACTCGGTATTTCTCCCGTGTCGAGAGATCGTCTTCATATCCAATATAGTAGCTTAGCGATTGCATTCTTGCAGTCTTTGATCAGTGTGGTATTCCATTTGTCCAGTCCTGCCGCTGAATGTGCTTTTAGTTTCCCTGTAGGTGGGTGTAATATTATCTGTTGTAAAGTCGAAGTCCGTTATACTTTCCCCTTGTAGTTTTTC
Organism: Bathynomus jamesi; assembly: GCA_023014485.1. Lineage (NCBI taxonomy): Eukaryota > Metazoa > Arthropoda > Malacostraca > Isopoda > Cirolanidae > Bathynomus > Bathynomus jamesi. The sequence continues at coordinate 687,089 of JAJOZX010000617.1, read as the reverse complement.
TTCAAAGAAAGCGTGTCTATCACATATCAGTTTATCAGTTTTGGGGATACTGAAAGATGATTCATACTGAGTTCTTAATATTTCAGATATCCCTGTTAGATTATCAGATAAGGGCACTGTCTTCATTTTTCAAAGGTCAGATAGTAGTGTAATTTTTCCACTTCCTTTATGCAAAATTATAGAAGGACTTTGAATTAACCATTATCGCTTCTATAACGTCTTCTTCTTTCTGTGTATGCTTCTCAATTTTGTCTTGTATGACGCAATCTATACCCTGCAGTTTATCGTTTAATATCTTTCTGATGGTGTTGTCATTGCAGATTCTTAATTTTACAGTCGCTCTTTTTCTCTTGCGGAAGAATGACCTCTTTTTTCTCTCAAACCTGCTTCTCTTTCCTCTTTGTTGCATTTTTGGGACATGTCTTTCACAATTTCCAGCGTTTTCTCCTCTAAGGTAATTGGCGTTTCCTCCGTTGTCTTGGGTTTAAAGATGGTTTTCCAGTCTATTACTTCCATGCTGGATGCAACACCTTCCCAGTTTATAGCTTTGAAGTGAAAATTTAAAATTTCGAATTTGCTTGTATCTATAGTGTGTGTTCTTTCCTTTCCTGTTACTTTTATATCGGTTATTTCAATAATGTTGTGATCAGATATATTTTAATTTTTTTTTTTTCTATTTTTATCATTATTTTACGGATAGAAATCAAACAACTCTTTGAAGTTATTTATATTTAAGTAAATATTTATTTAAATATAAATAACTTCAAAGAGTTGTTTGATTTCTATCCGTAAAATAATGATAAAAATGGAAAAAAAAAAAAATTAAAAAATGCCGCATTACTTATGGGATGACCTAATAGTTAGGTTGCTGTTGCTAGTAGTATTTTTTCCTATCCTTTTATATTTCATAAATGGAAAATTAAAATCACCACAGAGAAAAATATTTGGGGTTGGAGAGTGTAGATCTTTTATCCAGTTTCTTACCTCTTTAATGGAATCTGAGAATTTTGAAGTTGGCGTGTTCGGGGGTCTATATATTACAATTAGTAGCATATTTAATTTTTCGACTTTTGTTGCTACTTATTTTACGTAGTTGTTTGAAGTATTTATAGTCATTTCTGCCATATGTTTCTCGCGTGTATAAATAGCACATCCTCCTTTACTTACGCCCGATTGTTCTGTCGGCTCAGAGTATGTTATAGTTGTCAATTTGTATTTCTGTTTTGTCAACACAAAACTCACAGTTTTCACAGTTCACCTGGCAGTCCTTGAGATGGGTTTCCATGAGGCATGCAAAGTCTGCTCTGGTTTCTTGCATGAGTCCTTTCAGGTATGTGACTTTGTCCAGGGAATGGTTTGGTTTAAGGCCCTGAAGGTTGGCTAAGATTATTTGTATTTTTTCACTTTCGTTTTTCCATTTATGTAGTTCCGATTCGTTTTCCAATGGTAATGCATGTTTCGTTGCATTCTGATCCTGAGAATTTTCCTCTCTTTATCTTTTTCGATACCTGTTATCCCGATATCGCATGTAATCTGTTTCTGTATGCCATCTGTACGGCTCTCGGATCACTGTGTTTGCCAGTTTGCTTTATATTTGCTGGATGATATTTAACAGATGAATTGTGTTGGCTACATCTAAAAAATTGGTAGCCCTCTTTGATGTTGGTTTTGCCTGCTCACCTGTCGCGTTTCTTTGAACTTGTATTTGTTTTCAAATTTGCAATATCCATTTGTGTAATGGAAGTTACATAAAGTGAGACGTGCATAGATGCATTGCCCATCCCGGTATCTGCAGTGCCCTTTTGCATAATACTTACATACAATATTTTCTATGTTTCTAGTTCTTATCGTCTGTTTATTTCCTATGTTTTAGTTTTGGTCGTCATTTTATCATTATCATTATTTTTATTATTATCATTATCATTTTCTACGTTTATAGTTTTTGTCGGCGGTTTATTTTCTATGTTTTTAGTTTCATGGCCTTTTTCCTGCCTTGTTCCAAACCTTTCTCAAATGCCTACTGTATTTCGATTAAATATATACTTTAAACTTGTGATAATTTGTGTAAACTATATTGCACTTTCTTACATTCAATGAATTTCATTTAAAATTTATATGCACGGACTCACTGATACTTTATACACTTTCGAGTGTAAATAGAATAAACCGCCGGGAAGTTATTCCCTGCTCATTTTAATATTAATACAGGGAGAGAAACAAATATACTCGTACATATATATTATCTATATAATATATACATATATATGATATATACATATATACATATATGTATATATGTATATATGATATATACATATATACATATATGTATATATGTATATATGTATATATGATATATACATATATACATATATATCACTACAATCCAGTAAAGTACATGTTAGGAAATCACAATACTAGAGAAATAATTTAGTGATGCTAAGCCGTTTCGGCCCTCAACACGAAAATCCATCAGTTGATTCCAGTTGACTGAGAGAACGTCAGATGGCAAGGCATTGCAGAATCAAGCAAAACCTTCCTGTGATTGCACTCAGAAGTCAGGTTTAACGTCTTCGCTGCATCATAAATGTTCATCGCTGTAAACTTGATAAAGTCTATTTTCGACCGACTGAAATCCTGTACTTTATCTATAAAATAAAACTTCATACACTCTAAAAATTAATTAGTTATTTTAATCGAAATTCGTATCAAATAAGCTTTCACCCACTGAGTAAATAAAATTAGTGCACTGATTCGTGCATTCAATTATTGTATCCAGTAATTTTAACTCCCTTATGGGCTAAAATAACTAAATAACTTTAGGAGTAGTTGTATTTCTGAATAAATAATAGTTTATCTTTGTTGTAGTTAATTCTATGCTTGGTGATACTGTCATGACTGAAAACTGAGGAACTCTCTTGTCCATATTTGATTGACTATTTATGGTCTCTAATTCCTTCAGTGTCCAGGATGAGTCCGTTTGCTCGAAGTTTGACAAGTTAGAGCCACTGCAAGACATCTAGTAAACTCCATTCGGTTCTCAGGTTTGCCTTTTAATGCAACATTCACTAAATTGTTTCTGATTTTATTTGGATAGTTAAAAAAAATCAGTATTAGTTTTTCTTAAAGACATACTGTATATCATATTTGTGAGTGTACTATTGTGTACTCTATTATAAGAACAGGGAATGTGTTAAGTTCTAAATATAATTTGAAACCTGAAACACTTCCTCCGAGCAAATTCTCTCTGAAGCTTGGTTTCCACGCGATCTCTCAACCGAAGAAACACCAAAAGTAGATAATGAAAGCAGTTCAAAAGTAAATAATGCAATGATAGGGAAGGAGTTTTCGAGTTACGAAATCTGAAAACCAACTTCTTACCAAACAAAGCTTTAAATTGAAATAAAGAATGGAAACTTTACTTGGATAAGGAAACTTGAATATAATCTATACTTCTGCAGGTTTTGATTAATTCTCAGGAAACAAACAGAGAGAGAGAGAGAGAGAGAGAGAGAGAGAGAGAGAGAGAGAGAGAGAGAGAGAGAGAGAGAGAGAGAGAATTTATGAATATTACAAACTTTTTTTCAACCAAGATGGCTCGTAAAATGATTTTACTTTTCTTCTTTAAACTTCTTTCATAGCAACATAAAGTAAAAATAGAATATATCATTCTTCATTGAAGAAAAAGTAAATAATTATTGAAAATGTGAGTGAGTGGAAAAGTTTGAAGCCGTCAAATATCTGCACGACGCAAAACATTCAAAATTCTTTTGAAAAATGTTACGCAGGCTGTGTATAAGAATATATATTACGAGTATATACTGTATACTGATCCAGAAACATCACTGTAAACTTATTTTTTTAAACGGGAAAGTTTTAAGCGGTGTGATTTCTCAATACACATGGAGTAGAGCAATGGTTCCCTAAGTAGGATTTTCCGTATATAGTCTATGTAGAGGTACGCATAACGTTCCAAAAATGGAAATTGGTCGTAGTTGTACAGCATCTGTTTTTACCATATATTTTTCGCCTGGCCCAGGCTTCAGTTGTAACGGTGTCTGTTCAAGAGAAGGTGGGTTCACGAAAATGGATCAGTCATTACATCCCATAGACGATTTACGGTGAATTAAACAAATCAACACCAAGCAAAAATCTTATCCGAATGTGGGTAAAGAGGCTCACTGCAAACAAAGGTGTTGACGAAGGGAATTCTCGGTACACCAAAAAATCCTTCAGAAAGAGTCAATGCTGTTCGCGAAGCATTTCTGAGAAACCCACAGAAATCAATAAGGAGAACGGGATCTGAGTTACACATCCCATACCCTTCTGTACATAAAATAATACGCAAGGTTTTAAAGTTCAGGTGTTACAAAATACAGGTTAATCACCAACTGCAAGAGAAAGAATACGCTATAAAACTTAACACCTGTCAAGAATTTATCGAAAGGACTGAAAATGATGTTTTCTCTTTAAAATCTCAATTTTCATCACTTTCCATAAGTGCCGTAACTGCAGGATTTGGGGCGAACAAAATCCACACGAAACACAAAACATGCGAACATGAGAGAGATTCATTAAAAGTGTGCGTTTGCTGTGCTTTGTCACGTGTTCGCATTTGCGGACCTTTTTTCTTTCGAAGACAAAACCGTTAATGAAGAATATCATATCAAAATGTTAAAATAGTTCGTTGTTCTCTTTGTACGACAAATTCCAGGTCTATTGCAACATGCAGTTTCAGCAAGATGGTGCCCCGCCTCATTTTGCTCGTATTGTGCGTATGTTTCTAGACGAAACATTCTCAGAACAGTGATTTGGCCGAGAAGGACGTACAAAATGGCTAGCTTGTTCTCCGGACTTATCTCTTTTCATATTTGTCTTTTACCCAGAATAAAACTTTCTAAATTTAGAACTTACAACTTTCTTTTGAGGTGCATTCTGGGGGAAGTTTAACTTTCTTTTGGGTATCAAAGCTTCTTGTCAGATGATACAGGGTGTTTATAAAGTCCCTATCTATTTCAGTGAAAACGTAGCAAAAAGGGTAAAATTGAGCACCATCAGTATCTCTACAGAGTTCGAATCTGTCAGCAGCATTGCGAAACACATTTTGGAGCATGACAGGGGTTAATTTTGTAACTGCTGTTACGATACGAGCACCTAAATCTTGCAGATCTGTAACCCTCGTTTGATAGACGTTTGATTTGATAAAGCCCTATGCAAAGAAATCCAAGGGCGTTAGGTCAGGAGATCGAGCCGCCAAGGGCCTGTGGCCTCCACTTCCGATCCACCGATTTGGAAATCGTTCAATTAGGTACTCCCGAACAATGTTTGCGTAATGACAAGGTGCCCTACCTTGTTGAAAGACGACGGTGTTTAAAATGCCATCTGATTGAAGCTGGGACATTTACCTGCTCGTATCGTAACAGCAGTTACAAAAATAACCCCTGTCATACTCCAAAATGTGTTCCGCAATGCTGCTGACAGATTCGAACTCTGTAGAGATACTGATGGTGCTCATCTAGAATCATATACTTAAGTATTCATTAAATGTATGCCTTCTATTATAGTGCTATTGAATTTTACTCTTTTTGCTACGTTTTCACTGAAATAGATAGGGACTTTATAAACACCCTGTACAATAACTTCTTTCAATGATATATATAACTTGTTTAGATGGAAGAAATTGTCTTCGAAACTTCTTTTTTCCGTGATTTGAGACAATAGAAGATAATATTTCAATATATACAATGTTACGGGAAGTCTTTGTTTGCTGTGTGGGGATATGTAGAGGTGTACTGTATATCACAACAAACCAAGGGATATTAATTCTAAAAAGCGTATTAGAGATGGCGGAGAATCAGTTCCTGTAACTATTTTGGACAATGTTTTTACTGAATTAGAGAGTAGAATTCCTTTAGTCAGTGAAAATGATGGAAGACAGATGGAGATTTATTAAATATCATGAATAAAAACTTGAAACATCACTGAATCAAATACCTTTTAAATTTTCCGAATGTATCAACTCAACAAATAATTATTACATTTTCATTTTGCATCATTCAGCCCACCCTCGTATGTATATAATCTATATATATATATATATATATATATATATATATATATATATATTATATTATACACACACACACACAGTGTGTGTGTATATACTAGAATGCCCGCTGCGCCTTGAGCAGCAAATCTCTCCTGAAACACAACCTAAGGTGGGGAATTGGAAGGGGCGAATGTGTTACTAAAACCTTCCCTGGTTCTCACTTAATGTATACACTAAATTTCATCCAGATTACTCTAGCCGTTTAGCCGTGTATAGGCGAACATAGAACATAATCCTATACACATAAAAATAAGATGTATAAAATTACCCTCACCGGCATTCGAAGCCAGCACCGCTTGATTAGAATCCGAAGTAGGCGACCACTTCGCTATGATAAGTTACAACGTTAGCACAACCTGGCGCATATTTCAACTACCAAGGGAAAACACAAAGCTTTCTTGTCCAGAGGTGTATTTTGTGGTAACTCTCATGCACTCGAGTCAATGGCAACATTTCGCTCAGATCTCTGCTGTAATACTGGGGTCCCACAGACGGTGATTGTAATCCTGCATTAAGAAAAATCATGCATATTCATGCGTGATATTTCATATATATATATATATATATATATATAATATATATATATATATATATTATATACACACACACACACACACACAGGGTGATCCGTTTGGGTATGGATAAAATAAAATTGATGTGAAATGGAAACAGTAACATTGTATAGTTTAATATTTGGCAAACAATGCCCACAAAGATGGTAGATTGTGACAAACCTAATTAGTCTTCAACATGACCCCTCTGCCGGACACGACAGAGGTCATAACGAGAGGCTAATTCTTACGACCACTTGTATGTGGTTTAGTGATAGATCCTGTCTCTCCAAATGTGCGGTACCACTGCACTATGGAGTCGTATTTAGGAGCTTTTCGAACACCATACACACGGCGGAACTCACGCTGTACCGCTGTCATACTCTCAAACTTCAAACCAAATGACACACTTCGCACGTTGTTGTGCATTCGCCGCCATCTTTGAAACTGGCATATGACTCATAAGTTTGACAGAAGATGGCGCTCGTACGTCTGGCAGTGGATGGCATAGCCTATTACAAACTCCCAAATTTATGACCACACGTGCAACAAATGAGCGCTGTATCACTTCTCGGTAGATTCTCACAGCGTTTTAATTTTATCCATACCAAAACGGATCACCCTGTGTATATATACACATACACACACATATATATATATATATATATATATATATATATATATATATATATATATATATATATATGTATGCGATGAATTTCGCGATGAAGCACGGGAAATTAATAAATAATACATACCCACTGTTATAAAAATAAAATTATTCCAAGGCCTTTCATTTTTCTTCAGTGTTTCTTCTTGATTTGCCACTTTATGCGACATATAATTCTAAGCAAATTAAATCTGTAAATTATTAATTATTGCATATCTTCTGCTGTATATATATATATATATAATATATATATATATATATATATATATATATATATATATATAATACAGGGGCGTAGCCAGAATTTCTTTTCGGGAGGGGCTAATATATATATATATATATATATATATGTAAAGAACGACGCTTGTGTAGAAGAACGTTCCGCACAAGATGAGGAGGGAGAACGAACAAATGAAAAATGAAGTAACCACCTGGGAATCGAACCCGGGATCTTCCGATTGCCGGTCAGATATGCTATCCACTACACCATGGGCCTCGATTAATCAGAAGTCGTAATTCTCCTACATACGAGCAGAAACCAATGCCCTGAGGGGGCACCTTCGCATGCCATACATATATATATATATATATATACATTTTAACTGCAAACAACACACAGTATAAGTAATGTAAAGAACGACGCTTGTGTAGAAGAACGTTCCGCACAAGATGAGGAGGGAGAACGACAAGCGTCGTTCTTTACATTAATTGTACTGTTGTTTGCAGTTAAAAAAAAAATATATATATATATATACAGTATATATATATATATATGGTCCTACCCACAAGGAAACCCACAAGGAAAACGAAAAATTATTCCAAGTCTTTTCATGTATTCAGAAGTACACCTCGTCAGGGAATGTACTTCTGAATACACGAAAGGCCTTGGAATCATTTTTCTTTTTCATTGTGGGTTTCTATCATTTATTCATTTCACGTGTTTAATTGTGAAATTCATCCCATATATGTATATATATATATATATATATATATATATATATATATTATATATATATACAGGGTGGGCCGTAAGTTTCCATACATAGGAAAAATAAACATTTTTTTATGGACAACCATTTTTATTTATATAATATGCTCTACATGGTTGCCATTGTTTTGAAAACACATTTCAATACGTGTTCCCCACTGTTGATGAACACGCATTAGCACAGTTGACGTTATGCTTGTAATGGCGTTGGTGATACGTTCCTTTAGATGATTTATGTCTCGTATCTTTTCCTGATACACCATGGCCTTCAAGTGCCCCCAAAGATAGAAATCAAGGGGGGTGAGATCTGGGGATCTGGGAGGCCACTCCACAGGACCACGCCGACCAATCCAAGCATCCGGAAACTGCTGATCCAAATACCGACGCACGTGAAGACCATAATGAGGTGGAGCTCCATCTTGCTGGAAGTAAACTGGGAAGTTACCTTCCTCGTTTAGCAGGGATGGGAAAATCTCTTCTTGCAACATGTTAAGATACCTTTCGGCATTAAGATTTCCACTGACAAAAATTGGTCCAATAATTCTGTCACCCCATATCCCGGCCCACACCATCACTTTACCGGCACCTTGCATCTTCGTCGGACTCAGCCAGTTAGGGTTAGCATTACTCCAATAACGTATGTTTTGCCGATTAACCTCTCCATTGACGTAAAAATTTGCTTCATCAGTAAACAAGATCTTAGTTGAAAAGTTTGCATCCTCGTTCACTTTGGTTAATGCCCATTCACAGAATTCCATCCGTCTATCCGGGTCGTCTTCACTCAAATGCTGTGCCATATGCAATTTGTATGGATGCCATTTGTTTGCTTTCAAAATGCGCCTGATACTCGATCTGCTGACACCACTTTCTGCAGACAACCGTCGTGTACTTTTTCTGGGACTCCGTGTAAGCGCTGTAAGTATCGTAGCTGTTGTGTCTTCATCGGTGGCTGTACGTCTTGGACCACTTCGCGGTTGATCTGCAACATTTCCAGTTTTCTGAAACTTGTTAATAAGTTTTGCCACAGTGTCGTGTGTGATGTTCGTTCCATGTTTCTGTTAAAGTTCATTGCAACCATGCGACTGCTTCCCGACCCAGCCATCAGTATGATTTCAATTCGTTGCTCTTTCGTCAAACGCATATTCTTAGGGTATCTGAAACATAAAAACAAACGTTTAAATTTTCCTATGTATGGAAACTTACGGCCCACCCTGTATATATATATATATATATATATATATATATATATATATATATATATATATATATATATATATATATATATATATATTAAAGCGTGCAAATAAGTAAACCTAAATGTGTTATAATAATTAAACATGTGATGATGGTACTTGGCATGGCGTACTTAATCAAAAGTAATGCATAGAAATATCAAACCTATGATTTTATTCCGAAAGCGGCTGAAGCCCCCGTAGCCCCCGTAGCCCCCCTGTCTACGTCCCTATATATATATATATATATATATACAGGGCGTCCCAAAAAAATGTATACACACTTTAACAGCTGATAGCTCAATTGATGTTTCTTTCTTTCCAAGTTAAACCCATTAGAATTAATAATGGCAGTCAGACTAAGCTTTGAACAAAGGAAATTCATTCTAAAATGCTACTGGAAGTGTGAAAACGCAGTTGAAGTGCAAAGACAGTTTAGGAGGGAGTTTCAAACAGATCCACCAACGCGACTTACCATCACTCGAATTAGAGATAAGTTTGAAGCCGATGGAACTGTTCAGAATGTCCACAAGAAGCGTTCCGGAAGACCACGGACATCGACAAGCCCCACAAAGCAAGAAAGAGTACTGGAAACGTATCACCAAAGTCCAAGAAAATCTGTGCGGCAAGCGAGTCGTGAGGTAGGAATTTCAGAATCGTCTGTCCAATGCATTTTGAAGCGCTGTCAATGGAAAAGTTACATTCCAAGATTAGTCCATGCTATTAATGAAGATGATCCGGACCGAAGAGTGGAGTATTGCGAGTGGTACTTGGCACGATGTGGATGTGGATTGGACGAAGGGGTTTCGTAGAATACCCTCCGCGTTCACCAGACCTCACACCACTAGACTTTTTTTATGGGGATACTTAAAAGACAAAGTCTACGCTATAAAACCTGCAACAGTCGCTGAATTGAGAACAGCCATTGAACGAGAATGCACACAAATACCAAACGAAATGTTTCGTGATGTTTGCGATTCCATTGCTTCGCGTTATCAGCAGTGCCTGGACCAGAACGGACGTCAGTTTGAAAACAGGGGTTGACAAAACAATTAAATAATGTCTGTAGATTCTATTACATTTTGAAAATGAAATGTATTTTAATAAACACTGCCTTTATAATTATTTAAAGTGTGTATACATTTTTTTGGGACGCCCTGTATATATCAGTGGCGACTCGTGGTATAAATGTATGGGGGTGCGAGTTCATAAAATTTATAATTTTTAGAATTCTAGTACATAAACAATCACATGGTACTTCCGTACGGTACTTATATGTCAAAAGAAGCCATAAATTTGTATTAAAAAAATATTTTAATAAAATATAAAAATAATTGTTGAATATCTTAAAATTAATATATTTTTTACCTGTTAAATTAATATTTAGCGTTTCAAGTAAGGGGGAGCGACCGCTCCATCGCTCCTATACGCCAGTCGCCACTGATATATATATATATATATATATATATATCCAATAATAAAAAGGCTCAAGTCTAAAAACTATTCTTGTTGGATTTAAAGTCATATTTAAGTATGAGTCGATGACATTTCGCAGACATTTCGTCGACGGAGAATTTCATTGAAATTTTAATAACCTAACCTAACCTAACCTGATGTAATCTTACCCCCAAAACTTTGATGATAATTTTTTATAATTTGTCATGTTAACGAAATGTTAGCGAGTCCGACCCGCATGATGATTTTTGGTTTAAAAATAACGTTTTCTTTTCAAATGCAAACAGTTTAAACATAATTGAACGTCTATCCCCCAAGAAATGTGTAATAATTTCTCAATTTTACCACCATATTATTCATGAAAGTAATTTTCTCAGTAGGTAAGACCATAATTTCAAGGTGATCAATAATATAATGTTGAAGAAAATATTCTGAATACGGCGCACTTTCTTGACATTTGATCATTAAAAGACTTCAGAAGTTGAAGGTGTAAATTCACATTGAATTCTAATGAAATCAATAACAAAAAGAAACTATTTTTTTCAGAGATATTTCAGTCGGTGAAAAGTCTGTCTTCCGAGCAGAAGAAAACTCTGTACAAAGAAAAACTGTAAAGCTACTATTTAGTTGGTGAAAGAAGCCGCGCAGAAAAAAGTAAGGAGAATTACTAGTTATGAAAAGGTAAGAAAAAATAAAAACAACAGCTGTTACAGTAGGTTGTGAGTAGTATAGGCTAATCATAATTAGTCACAAAGATCAGAAAGTGGCACAGCACTCAGGCCAACTAATATGGACCACTACTCTAACTCCTAAATTATTTCGAACCTTCGAACATCAGTGTTCACTTCGCTGACAGGAAAACTTGATATTGATATTGATAACCTTTATTGATAATAAAATAAATACATTCTTTTCAATTTACAATGACATGAATAATTGTGAAGCTCGACTATTTATTTAATTTAATTTGGCCCTTAAGCTTTAGGCTTTACTGGGCTCTTATTAAAAATAAACAGCTAGATGTTATTAATTAATAATAATAAATAAATAAATAAGTAAATAAGTATTATTAATAGTTAAAACATGTATTAATCTTAAATTATCACGACTGACATGACAAATACAAGGTCACCTTTGAAGGCAGTATACCAATACCATACAAAGAAACCAATATTATACATGAGAGATAAGAACTGAACAATCCCAAGAAATGTGTTTTTAATACTAGATTACGCACAAGAAATTAATAATTAGTAATCAATATTAATGGACATTAATCCTAGATTTTTGTTAGTATGCCATTATTAATCGGGATTTCAACTTGGTTTTAAACAAATTTACATTCACAATATTTTTTATATCGGCATGTAAGTCATTCCATAGTTTTAATCCAATGAAAATGGGTAGTTTTTGAGATGAAGACAATCTAAATTGAGGTATAACAAGCTTTGATCTATTTCTGGTCTGATACGAGTGGATTTCTTGATGAGTTACAAAATATCTATTTACCCATTGCAAATTAATGATTTTGTTCTTACACTTGTAAATAAAAATAAAATGTGCCAGTTTGGTTATATCGTTGAGCTTTAGTAGGTTTAGCGCTTTAAATAATGCACTAGAGTGATCAAGGAAGTCAGCATCAGATAATAACCTTATTGCTCGTTTTTGGATGACAAAGATACCATTTAATGCGTTGTTAGCGGAGTTTCCCCAAACAAGGGTGCAGTATGTTATATAAGGAAGAACAAGAGTATGATAAAGAGTCAATAAAACTTGTTTAGGGACTACATTTCTAAGTTTAAACATTATAGCAACGTTCCTTGAAATCTTTTTCGCGATATAATTTACATGATCACTCCATTGCAAATTCTTATCTAGCATTACACCAAGAAATTTTGTTACAGTACACTCCTTTATGGCGATTTCATTAACATTAAGTTCATTAAGATATACATTTCTTTTATTAGTAAAAATCATGAAATTTGTTTTACTGGTATTTAGGAAGAGTTTATTCGTGGTTAACCATTTCATTACACTAATGAATTCTGAATGAAATACAGTGCGTTCGAAAAGTCTCTCTGCAGTGCTATGTTAAACGCATAAGAAACTGAAAAACTACAATGTTTTCATTCAACCACGATTTAGTGATTTTATTACATAACCTTTTGATTTTACAGCATGTGTTGAAAGTGTTTTCCGCCATTTTGCAGGCACAGAGCAACTCGTCTACAGTTGTTGTCAAACACTTTTTTTAAAGTGTTGGTTGACTGCGGAGAGACTTTTCGAACGCACTGTACAGTATATTCTTAGCTGTATTAACATCTTTGCAAGAAAAAGAGACAGTTGTATCATCTGCAAACATTATGAAGTTCAGTATATCAGATGAACGTGGAAGGTCATTTATATATAATAAAAATAACAGTGGACCCACAACTGAACCCTGTGGTACACCATGTTTGACAAGCGCTTTAGTTGAGCAAAACTTGTTTACTGATACAAAATGATATCTATTGGACAAATAACTTTTAAACCAATCACTGATTGCTCCTCTAAAGCCGTAACAATATAATTTATTAAGTAGAATATTATGGTCTATTACATCAAACACCTTACTCAAATAAATAAATATTGATATAATTATTTTTTGGTTCTCCTTAGCTATATTTACATTTTCCATAAGATTTAAAATAGCCATTTCCGTTGTTTTATTATTGGAGATAAATTGTAGGATTCTAAATATCGCTGCATTCTACTTTTTACATGTTTCCTACTGAGGTACGGGTACTGGCGTGAGGAATGTAGGATGATATATTCATTATGACATTTACACCAAATCTTTATATCTATTTTCTTTTGGTTGTTTGTTGTATCATATATTTATTACAAAAGTGTAGTTCTTAAAGAAATATTAAATTCATTATAGAAAATTAATTATAGAAATTATGATAAAATAAGGGGTGGCAAGCAATGATTGCTCTCCCCCCCCCCTGCACAGATGAAACTAATAGAGGTACAAAAAACTGATTGTTGCATCTTTTAGACGGGTACTGGCGTGAGGAATATAGGATGATATATTCATTATGACATTCACACCAAATCTTTATATCTATTTTCTTTTGGTTGTTTGTTGTATCATATATTTATTACAAAAGTGTAGTTCTTAAAGTAAAAATTAAATTCATTATAGAAAATTAATTATAGAAATTATGATAATAAAATAAGGGGTGGCAAGCAATGATTGCTCCGCCCCCCCCCCTCCTGCACAGATGAAACTAATAGAGGTACAAAAAACTGATTGTTGCATCTTTTAGACAATTTAATTCTACGTCTAAACGAAACCACTCAATAGTTGGTGTTGCCTCCTTGTGCTTGGCGGACGGCTTCAAGTCGGCAAGGGTAGGAGGTGAGGAGAGACTCGAAAAGATCAGTGTCGTACTCAAGATTTCGGAGGATTGTTTCGATGTGCTGCTCCATGGTCCGGCGGCAGAATTGGGTGGCTGGTGGTTCAGCAAGCATCAGGGATTCCACTCGGTCTTTCAGTATAATAAAGTTAATGATGTAGAAGATGATTGGAATTGTAAAGTATGAAAGCGTGAAGAGCTGGAGATGGGAGAGGTGGACAGCAGTTGCGTACTGGAAGGACTAGGTTGACTCTTACTGGTTAAAGTTTAAAAGTAGCTCACCTTCCCAAAAAGGTTGAACACTCCTGTGTTAAACATCAAATGAAAAACTATAAAATTAACATGGAGAGAAATGGGAGTTTTTCTAGTTATTATATATAATAGTATTGTACTACAGTCTTAAATACCAACATTAAGATATTTTATTTATGCAGAAAAGAAGGGACAAGGTCCAGAGTTTTTGAGATTCCTGGACACTGCGTTTTAAAGATTGGAGGTCACAGACAGAGGGAAAGATGGATTGAGGAAGGTTGTTCCAGACTTGACCGGTTGAGTAGATGAAAGATTAAGAATACCGATTAACTCTCGCGTTAGAAAGTTGGAAAGAAAAGGGATGAAGATGTGGCAAACAAAAAGAATGGACTAAAATATTCTGCGAATACAAAACTACTGTTTCTATTTATGTACAAGTAAACTGAACGACTACATGAAAATATTTTTGTAAATATTGCAGCACTCAGTACATGATCTGGAAAAATGTAATTACTTTACTTCCCACTCAGTGTAATTCCCACTCCCATTCCCGGTCCGCAAATGAGAATGCACAAAGTGAGAAATGCAACTTTGACTAAAGAGATTCTTGACTTAAGGAAGAATGTCTAACGTGAACTAACCTAGCACTAGTCTAACCTAACCGAACTTAACCCAACTTGGAGGAAAGTGGAAAGGCCATGGATGAGAATGAGAATGGCAAGAAATAGAAATAGACTGATTTGCGAATTGCTTTATTTGAATACATAAGTACAGTGTGATACTTTTTGAACTGGTCTCTTGCCAATGAATGCCATTTCCTTTAATTTCCTTGCCAAAGAGTGAAACATCCGAGAGTGAGACTCTCATAGAAAGCAATTCTGAGATAGATCCATCCCCTTCCTTATTTCCATTGCAGAATTTCCTACTTTAAGTTAGATTTTTTCATAGAAAGTAACTCGAGTCTGCAGCTATTCAACTTTAAGTTCCTTATACTAAAAATTATATGCTGATCTAAAATAAAAAAAAATTACATCAACTTCAAGAGCCTCAAAGTCCCCTGGGGAGGGGACCAAAAACGTCTCCACTTCTGGCTCTCTTGTTATCGATACCGGGAACGCAGACTCAGGTAGCGGGGCTAGATCTGCTACCGCCCATTCGAGATGTCCTGGACCTCTGCCTGATTCATTTTTCATAAACTTCTGCAACTCGAACCATCGAATTCTATACCCTCTGGCTACGGCTTACATGCCACTCTCAAACTAAATACATCTGCACTGTCTAACTTTCTTCTAATTCCAATGATTATCCAAAATTCTTTGACTACCTCAATTTCAAAATGGAATACATTCTCTTCCACTTTTCTTTTGCTGAACTCTCCATTTCAGGAGATTTCAATGTTCACCAACACCGTTGGCTTTCCTCCCATTTCAGTAACATCCCTGGTGAACCAGCTTACAATTTTTCTTTCCTAAATGACCTACATCAGATTGTACGGTACCCTACTCGTATCCTCGATCGCCTTGGAGATAGGCCAAACATTCTAGATTTATTTCTTACCTCTCATTCTTCTTCTTACTCTGTGAAACTTTTTCCTCCGTTGGGCTCCTCCGACCGCAATCATATATCTGTTTCCCGTCCTATCGCTCCAATTCGGCATTTGGATCCTCCAAAGAACAGGCGCTTTTGGCACTTCGGCGCCGCTGATTGTGAGGCCCTTAGGCAGTACGTCTATGATTTCCCACGGAATGATTACTGCTTTGGTGGCCGTGGCCCTTCCGAGTGTGCTGAACGCATCACGGAGGTGATATCTCTGGTATGTAGGCGTACATTCCATATTCTATTCGTACTACGAATGCAAAAAAACCTTCGTTTAACTTTGCTTGTTCTAATGCTATCCGCAACAGAGAGGAATCTTTCAGAAGATACCATCGCCATTCAACTCTGACTCTCACTCAGCTTATATTTCTGTCAGGAATCGTGGAAAATCTGTTCTTCGGATTGCCAAAAATTCCTTCATTCGACAAAAATGTGAAAACCTATCCAACAACTTTACTTCCTCTTCATTCCCTACTCTTTTCCATTCCGACTGCTGAGCTGCCGTCTCTTCTCCTGACAAAGCTGAACTCTTCGCTCAAACTTCCGCCTCCAACTAAACTGGACGATTTCGGTGCTGTTCCTCCATCTCCTCCTCCCTCTGACTTTATTATGTCTGAAATTAGAATCTTTTCCAAATAGTTTTTTCTGACCTATCTGGGCTTAACTCTAGGAAAGCGTACGGTCCTTACCGTGTACTTCCTGTTGTTCTCAAGAACTGTTTTTCTGTGCTGACACCCTGCCAAGGCAAACTCTTTTGTCTTTGTCTTTCATCTGGTACTTTTCCTTCCTATTGGAAGTTCGCTTTCATTTAGCCTGTCCCAAAGAAGGGTGACCACCTCAACCCTCCAACTATCGTCATTTGCTTTGATTTCTTGTATTCTAAATTTTTTAAATCTATCCTTAATAGGAAGAGTCTTAAACACCTCTTTTTCAGATCGTCAGTATGGATTCCGCAAGGGACGCTCTACTGGCGATGTTCTTGCATATCTCTCTCTGACTCTTGGTAATCCTCCTTTCGGGATTTCGGTAAACTTTTTTATTGCGCTAGACATATCAAAAGCTTTTGATAGAGTCTGGCACAAACTTTTAATTTCTGTCTTCCTTCTGTTTCTATCCTTCTATCTGTGCCTTCATCTCTAATTTCCTTTCTGGCCGATCTATAGCTGCGGTCAGTGATGGGCATCGATAATGAAAATCGCTAAAGCGACACCGATACATCGATACATGAAGAACGTCTTAGGCGATACCGATACGCCGATACTTTCTAGATGTCTTAAGCGATACCGATACCGATACATGTATCGCCGGTACATTTTTATAATTATTCATTTAATATGTAGGTATTAGATATTATTGTTTATACTAGTAATTTGTACGCACTGTAAGTAAAATCAACGACATTTTAATGGGTTTTATAGATGTAAATAAAAACAATTGCTTTATTTAATGAAAGTATGTTTTAATTTTGTAGGATACATGAATGACTGAAAATATTACACTAACAATTAAAAGTAATTACTATTACCCTTCAAAAATACCAGCTGGCTAAACATCTGGTCAGACAGTCTATTCCTTTTTGGAGCGTGAATGTGACCAGCCAAACTAAACAACCGTTCTACAGGAGCAGAGGATGGTAGTGGTGTGTTATACTTCAGGAAGACCCGTAGAATTCCTGGGTACTGCCTCAGAGATTGGAGAGAATGACTTCCGTCATCCAGATACTGTAAAACTTCCATCTCAGTGGAATCTTGGGTTGCAGAGACATTAGTGGAAGCAGACTCATAACAGAAGAAATCATCTGCACTTCCGTCAGATGCAGCATCACTTAGTTGTTGCTGGGGGGTCTGCTCGCTGAGGCTCTTAACAGCATTAACCAACATTTCTTGAACCCTCTTTTTGACAATGTTAGTATTAAATTTGCCTTTTATTGTCATCCACTTTAACTTGAACAGAGGATTTGAAGACGATGCCAGTATTGCTGCTTTACACTCATGCGACGCATCAAGGCACAGAAACTTTTCAAACCGCTTAGTGAACCCTACTGTGACTGCATTGAGAAGTGGCTGACAATGACGCAATGCCTCCGAATTCAAACGCTCTAGCTTCTTCTCTACAGCTAACAATGTATGAGCGTTTATATATTATGGTTGATTAATCTCAATAACACAAGTACAAACGTGTTTAAACGTTGCGCCGTACTGTGTGACGTGACCAGTAGAGTAGTACTGTCATTAAATAAATATTTAATAATATTATTATTTATGTATATTCATAAATATAACTCAGTAGTGTCATATTATAACATCTATTTAAATATTTAAAAATTCTTATTAATGTATCGATGTATCGAAGTATCGATTTTTTTCGATACATTTAAGAAAATTGACCTTAGCGATACCGATAAATCGATACTTTTGTCAAGTAGCTAAAGCGATACCGATACAAAAGTATCGATCGATACGTATCGGCGATACATGTATCTAGATACTGCCCATCACTGAATACAGTATACAGTAGACTTCCCTAGGTTCAATCTCTAAGTTAGAGAGCCTTTGTTTGAGAAAAGACACTGTTGAGTTAGAAAGGGTTCGAGCTAGAGCAACCAAAATGAATCTGGAACTGAGAAGTCAAATACTTGAGGAAAAATTAGCTGAATTAGATATGTATTCACTTGAAAAGCATGGCTGCACTCATCGGAAAAGTTGAACAAACGAAGGTTTCTTAAACAATTGGTGTTCAAAAGCTAATCGAGGAATACAGAGATTTATTATTGGTAAAATATATATTAGTGTTAAAGAAATATATTAGCAGAATCTAATTATGTATATTTTGGTCGTTTAAAAAATAAATTTCCATCCTTAACATAAATTATATGAAATTTTTTAAAAGATGTGCCTTAAATTAGTTTATCTTTTAAATTAAGAGAGAAAATGGAGATGAAGTTGATCTTTCTTTATGTCATGATGTCTTCATCCTGTGATTCTGTCCCATTTCGAAACTCTTACACCGGTTTCGCTCTTCTCATGCCAGACAGAAACGAAAGTTTGCCTTCCAAGTGTAAGTAATATTGTACAAAAACCGTTATTTTCTTCTTTTTTATACATAAAAATAATTTTCACGTTTGAGAAATAGAATGTCAATGAGACAAACATGCAAATGTTGCATTAGAATTTATAATCTCAGTTTTCAGCAACACAAGCTGGCTTTGTCAACAAATTAGAGTCTAATATGGGATAGGAACCGTCTGAGAGGTTCCACACCATCTGAACGCGGAAAAAGGTCATCCATCCAACTACTGAATAGACCAACGACGCTTAACCTGACTGGCCTAATGGGAAGTATTCATGTAATGAAGCAGCGACTACATATGACCCTAGAATAGAACATATGCCACTCAGATATTCTATAATTCTGTGGTCTGACCTCATCTATTTTAGGTGCATGCCGAAGCCACTGTTTCGTGAACGTGACTTGTGATGCGGTTACAGTCAAAGAAACGCCAGATGGAGCTATCTGCGCGTTTGAATCTTTAACCACAGGACTATTACACATCACACGACCAGAACTCACAGAAGGAATAGTCACTCACTGTAGGCAACCTTGTGAGTAGGTGAAATTCGATGATTTTCATTCTTTCCTTTTGTATCATCAAGTTTCCTGCGTGAATTAAAGTAAAATCAGTTTACATCTATTGATTAAAAATTGATTTTGCAATTAATTAAAAGTTTGCACTACATTAATTTGAAAGGGAAGATTTAATTAGCGGTCAACAGAATATCGAAACTACACTCAAAACTACCCGTTGTGTGTGCCTTAGATCGGAGCGTAAAATAAGGGCTAAACATTCTAAAATATAAAGTAGCTGCAATGGTTATCTTCTTGACAAGCGGTTTCCTCTGGAACTAAGTGAAAAATACAAAGCGTACACTTCCAGGAATTAAAGAAAACTTCTCACTGTACTCTTAGTGTACATCCGGTCTACTGAATGTACTCTTTATATATTTTATATCCAGAGTACGTTGTGTCCTTTATTTCTGTTCGAATCTAAGGTAAACGCAACGGAAAGTTTTTTAGAGTATAAGGGGTTCCAAAAAACCTTAGCCCCCCCCCCATTTGCAGCTTACATATTTACTTATATCGAAATAGTTTTTAGTGATTATAAAAATATATAAAATTCTTTATTTATTGCAGGTATTAAAATTACTCTAGCTGATAAAGTGATAATATAATGGCTTCTCAATTAATTGGTGATTCGGAGAGGCAACGTGTGATAGATTGCATACGAGCAATAACATTTCGGGAAGCTCGTGATGCTGGAGCCACCTTTATAACACGTTCATGGGTTGCCAAAAACTTGCGAAGAAGTGAGGACTTCGTCAAAAGAAATTGGAATAAAACTTTGGATGAATGTGAAATGGATACAACCAAATCTGGGCGCCCAAATTTGCCACTCTCTGAGGAAACAAAGGACATCATTGAAAGCGGTACGCGTAAGCGGAAAAACAGCTGTGCTAAACTTTCTAGAGAGATCGAAGTGTTGAGAGGAAAGATCGTTAGTGGTGAGATCATTCGACTGTACCGTCATAGGCAAGGTTTAAAGCCTTGGCATGAACTTCCAAAGCCAAGAAAAACTCAACTTAACATCGATGACAGAATGTAGTTTGCCCATTATCTTGAAGATTGGGATGTGGATGATTTCATGCATTTAGCTGTCTCCGATGATTTTTTGTTTACGTAACACGTCGGCCTAACTACCAAAATGATCGAGTGTGGGCCACAACACCAGATGAAATCGATGACAATGAACATTATCGCGAATTATTAAAAAGTCCAGACTGTGTTGGTGTGTTTGTTTTGTTCACTGTAAAGAAGCTCATGTGGGTGCTGAAGCCAAATGGTCAGAGTTGGGATGGACAGTATTTTCGTGATATTATTCTATCCCAGCATGTCATTCCTTTTCTAAGAAACCCAAACAATGTTATGGATGTTGATCAGGTCACACTTCTGCACAATAAGGCCCCATGCTTTAAGGCATTAGCCACTCAACAGTTGTTGCGGAACCATGAGATCGATTTCTTTGGAAATGAAGAATGGCCAGGAAATTCTCCTGACCTGAACGTCTGTGAACACATTGGATCAGTTATAAAGGACAAGGTTGGATGTCTCTTGTTTCAAGAACCTGCAGCAAATCGATTTTCGAAGGATACAATGACGCAACACATTGAAACTGTTTCAGCAAATTTGCGTAAAGATCAAGATCTATTCACGTCACTTTTGGCAAGCTACCCAAAGCGAATTCAGGCTGTCTTGGAAGCCAATGGCGGGAACACCAAGTTTTAATTGTTTCTCATTAAATGCAGGATTAAATTCTCTTTTGTAAGGTATGTTTAGTTTTACTGTACCTCTAATGGTTTAAGCCATGGGCGAGGGGGTCTAAGGTTTATTGGAGCCCCGTACTACACAGAGTAAATTTTCTGTATTTTCGTCAGTGTTCCATATTTTCTGTTTTTACTGTATTTTATTCTATTTCCTGTATTTTCTGTGTTTTGCATTTCCTACATTTCTTATATGTTCTGTATTTGTAGTATTTCTTGAATTCTCTGTATTTTCTTCATATTCTGTATTCCTGATATTTACATGACATATACATTTTCCACATTTTATCTGTTTTGCATTTCATGTATTTTCTGCATTTCATGTTTTCCCTGAATTTTCTGTATTTTCTGCATTTCCTGTATTTGTTCACATCTCCTGCATTTTCTGTGTTCCTTGTTTCTGTCGTATTTCCTGTATTTTTCGTATTTTCTGATATTTTGCATGTAAAATTCTACAACTCTGAACTTATTAAAATAAAAAGTTTAAGCTTTATTTATTCGCATCATATGTGTGGATGTAATCATAGTATTAAGTGGGATAGGTCTAAAGCTCTCGTTAAAAACACAGATATAATCGAAAGGAATATGTGTGGATGTAATCATAGTATTAAGTGGGATAGGTCTAAAGCTCTCGTTAAAAACACAGATATAATCGAAAGGAATATTCTAGAATGTGCATTTATCCATTTTAAAAATAATTTCAGTAACAGTACGGGAATGTATAAAATTGACAATATCCTGTTAAAATACCTTTTGCCTCTAATCGACTCTTGTTAATCTTGTATTAATCATTTTGTTTTTCTGTCCCGTTGTATATATTTTTGGTCATCTTGCCTCCACCCTTCATTCCCTGACGAGGTGTACTTCTGAATACACGAAAGGCCTTGGAATCATTTTTCTTTTTCCTTGTGGATTTGCATCATTCATTCATTTCACGTGTCTAATTGTGAAATTCATCCCATATATATATATATATATATATATATATATATATATAAGGGAAGTTGCTATGGGAAACATAACGTTGCCTTGCCAGTGAAATGTCATCGAACCTTTAACACGTTTGGTTTCAAGTGTCGATCAATATCCGGTCATGTCTTAATGTGGAAGTTCATAAATTTTAGATTTAAAACGATCGCACTGTCATATATATAATATAATATATATATATATATATATATATATATATGCGTGTGTGTGTGTGTGTGTGTATGTGTGTGTGTGTGTGTGTCAGTATATGTTACTCTCTGTATACCTACTATATGCTTTATATATGTTGCAGAGAACAATAAATTATTATTATTATTATTATTATTATTTTGCAATGTTAAATTTGTTGAATCGTGCTAAATATTATTTATTCTCGTTAAGTTCTAAATGTAAGTCAACGATATCATGGTAATAAGGGAAAGCGAAATAAAGTCACGCCTCATAAAGTCACCTTCAATAAGGGAAAGCAAAATAAAGTCACGCTTCTTAAGGTCACCTTCATGGTTACTTTCATGAGGTCAGCTTAAATAATTTATTCTGTACACGCATAAAGTCAAATCTTGCATAAAATTGACTTGTGCATAGTCGAAATTCAGTATACTTGTATAATGTAGACTTCGTCTGGTTGGACTAGGTTGTTAGGTTATTAAATTATATTATGTTAGGTTACTAGGTTAGAGTCGGCTGTCTTATATATTCATAACATGTGAATCTTAAAATTTCACATTGTAGGCTTAGGATTTCACTTATCCACTGAAATGTGAAAGCCGTAGCGAATGTTCTTGCGAAAGTGTTCATGCATACTCGTAGTTGTTTGTTGTTTGTTCATTGGGATGGTTAGCTTTCTTCGCAAAATCTAAGGTCATATGATGGAGGGGACCTACAGCTTTACGTGAGATCTGAACCACGGGTCGCTACATAAACTGGACTCAAAGGACGATGTTACAAACTAGCTACGATGTAGTCCATGCATGGTTGTTAACTTGTTTATGGTTGTTAATGTAACGAGAGAAATCGTGCAGTTATGCAAAATGAGTGATGCCATAAAAATCATAATTATTACTTTTTTAACATTATGTGTTTATTTTCAGCTTGGTATTTTGTTTTATCTGTTTTCAGACTGATGTTTTGAGACAGACTCTGAAATTCGAAAACAAAGGTTAAATTAGGTTAAAAATCGAATTCAGTATTTCGCTCATTCCCAAAATATTTAATTTGATGTAACCTAAACACAAAAAAGTTCCTTTATTCGTCTACAATAACGTATCACAAAATGAAGTTAAGCATACGTTAGTCATAAAAGAATGAAATTAAACATTATAAATTCAGAACTTCAGAAAAGAATAGGTAGATGAATAAATTCATAATAAAAAATAAAACAAACACTAGTTATTCAGCATAAGCATTATATAAATAAAAGGCATTAGAATTTGTAGGGAAACATTTGGTAAATGTAATAATATTTGAAGACCAAATTTCACGAAAAGAAGCGTGTGGTGGTGTCTACGGATTCGAGATCTTTGATGGTTTGGGCTGCGTGCAGTTCGTTGAAGAACCAATGACATGGGACACTGCCAGGCTACATTGCCAAGGACTTAAAGCTGACCTTGTTGCCCTTGTTGACGTTACCTCAGCCGCTCACATTTTTGAACTATGCTCGAGCAAAAGGTATATAGTGGTATGTTACTTAGCTGTTTACCTAAAGAGAAACAGTGATGATGATGCAGCTGAAATGTTCTCTCAAAATGTTGTCAATAAAAAGTTAAATTCAACCAATTTAAGATATTGCCAGTGCATGGTAATGACAAAATTTAACGTTCTTTGTAGATTTGCATCAGGCAATCATTCTTACACAGCCAAAATTATTTTGTCACTCAAATTTAAAACAAATTTATACCCATATAGCGGAATAAAAGAAGATCTTATAAAATATACTTGAGTAAAATCAATTTGGCAATGATATGTACACATAAGGACTTCCCCACATAGAATCGATTTGCACAAGGCCGATCCTGAAAACTATATTTGTTTTTACTAAAAAGGTTCTGCGTTCCAATCCTGTTGGAGCAACTTTTTCATTATGCAAAAATCATGCATGTTTATGCATAATATTCCATCTATGGGACCTCAGTGTTATGCCAAAAAAAGTTAAATTAAATGCTGCCATTTCTCTGGAAGAAGAACGCTCAATCAACATGAATATAACCTGAGAAGAGGGAATAATAATAAGGAATAATAATAATAGTTGAACATAGCAGAGAATGAAATGATGCGAATGACGTGGATAATATACAGATTTTAAATAAAGTTTCAAATCTGGAATAGGGTGCATCGAAAAAATCAATTTTTATAATTTAATGAATGGCGGGTACGCAAAACATGTGAATGATCTCTACGAACCGTCGAACCTATATTCTAAGTTTCATTAGCCTACGACATGGGTAAGTGCCTGCGAGATGACTGAAATTATGAAACAAAAAATCGCTGAAAAAGGGGAATATTTTTCAGTTATCCTCCCGTTTTCAGCGAATAGCAAAATAAATTTGGCATATATTGATGTTTTGCCTAAATGGAAACGTTTTCGTAATTAAATTATCTTTAAAATGAAATGTTTACTTGTGTGGTGTAACATTTAGCCACTTTTTTCCAACAAAAAATCCGAAAAAAATGTTGCCCAGAGCTTACCACGAGGAGGGAGTTACACATTAAGCTTCACCCTCCCTCCCTCCTTCTTATAGTAACTAACTAAATTGCATAATCTTTCTTTGCGTTAAATGATGGCATTATATCTCTTGATTTTAAAGTTGCTTTAATGAAGCCATCTCTTCGGGAATATCCAGAAACGTTTCTAGAGGCCTCTGTCACCAACTTAATATGACGTTCTACATTTTGTGAATGGCATGGGAAACGAATGTAGTCAAACTTTGAAAAATCTTTGGAGTGAACCATTGATTCTAAGTCACTCGTTTTAATTTGTCTGGTGATAGGTGGTTCGGTCTTCTGTATATTACGCCAGTCAATCAAATCAATATAATCATTGGCTTGAAAGTTTATCATAGGAATCTTGAAGGTTCTTGCATGTTATGATCATTTTGATTTCTCGCTGAAAGCACTCTTCTAATTCCTAGTTCTCTTATATGAGCTCGGTCATCGCCCATCATTGCCAGAAGTATATTTTCTGGATGGGCAAAGTACCCATTGCGATGGATAACATCCTCGATTATTTTTCGTTGACTTGCCGTAAGATAGCTTGACAGCGTTATCATTCTGTAAATATGCTGAGGTCCGTTAATGCATGATGGGAAACATTTAATAGAGAACCACATTGGACAATATACTTTAATTACGAATGTTGCCAATGTTTGAAGATTCGGAGAAGGAATTTCTGTTCCAATATACAGACGTAGAATTCTTTCGGCAGTAGTTAGCCAGCGTGCATGCGATACTGGACCAAGTCGACGATTTGCTAGTTCGTCTGGACAATAACCGTTTGAAACTGCTATACTGAGATCGTACAACAACCTTTGGTCTGTGCTTAAATCATCGCACCTTTCTATATTTGGAAGTGCAGGTAGATCAATAGGCTCAAAATAGCAAACTGGAAGTGATTCGCATGTTTCTATCGCTTTGCCAATAAATCCGGAATAACTTCTCGGACCTGATGATACGCCATCAATGTGCGCAAACAAATGGCGAAGTAAAAGTTCATTACAATGGAAAAGGCAAATGAACCAATGTAAAGGTCTTCCTAGGCTTACCTCAAGATGTTTTATTACACGTCCCTTTATTCCAGTGTTTACCTTTATTCCATCACATCCAATACATAGCAAAGCGTCAGTACTAATTTCTCGATCAATTAAAAAGTTCAAAATTCCTTTGTGTATGCTATCTGAATCTCCTGAAATAGGAGAAATGTGACCCAAGTACAGTATTTGGAATTCGGTTCCTGTAATAAAACTATATGTTCTTCGGAAGTCATTTTCGGGTAAAATTTATTCCCTTTTTTTTCTTGAACTAAAGTACTATCTTTTCTACCATCAAAGTAAAGACCTTCGAGAAATCCAATCTGTTCACCGTGTAGGCTGCTTCTATACTTTTCTCTTTCTCTCCTCACTTTCGATTTATCAATTACGCTAGACATATTTTCCTTTCTCGCAATTCCACAATCTTGCAACACTGCTGTTGCAAGAGCTGCTGCTGATCTGTCCGATATATTATATCTATCTGCCTCTCTAACTAAGCTAGGCAAAGATGTTCTCATTTGAGACGAAAGTCTATCTTTTTGGGGTATGATTGTAGAACAGCAAGATTCTTCCTTTTGCCGATTCTTTTTTACGTGTGGAACATCATCTCTGCGATCGGTATTACTGTTTTCCCTCATCAACTGTTCATTCTTTCTTTTAGCATTTTCTCTCAAGCGTCTAGTTTTGTCCATGTCCACTCCCCCAACAGCCATGTTTCTTTTAGTTCTTTGATCCGCAAGAAACTTTCTTTCTTCTACGGTTACCGTCCTGCCTTTTTCAAAACTGCAATTGTTCAGATCTTTGCATTTATACGTACAAATATCAAATAACATTTCCTTTGCCTCAGTTTTAAACTTTTCTAGTTTTTCTACATATATTTTTGTGTTCTGTGATTTATTTAGGAGCTGATATTTATTTTTATAGTCAATGATTTTTTGATCAATTCTTGATGATATCACAGGCAAAGAAGCTTTACTCCAAATTGGTACAATTTCATTGCTGATATCCTTTACAACCTGTTTATTATCGTTATTAGATTCCTTTAAAAAAAAATAATGTTTCATTACATCAGCTTGAGTTGGCAACAAATATGTTTTCAAGATACACGGTTCTCCGAACACTTTAACATGACTTTGTTCTTGTTTTTCTTTTTTCGTTACTGACCTTGTGGTCTTAGAAGGCGTCATATTATTTAGTTGAAAATAATATTATAGTAATTTAAGTATACAATAGTTCAATACTCGAATATTGCGTGAATAATATCACAATGCTCACACTTTTGAAATACGTCCGTACAAAGCAAATGCTGGCCGACAGCAACATGGCGCCATTGTGATACGATGACTCAGCAATCAGCATTGCTGAGACATAACATATGCAAAACCAAATGTGTAATTTTATGCCTATTGCGATAAACAACTATGAATTGTTATTCATAGTTTATTTTTCAACTTTAAATTAAAGAGATATAATGCCATCATTTAACACAAAGAAAGATTATGCAATTTAGTTAGTTACTATAAGAAGGAGGGAGGGAGGGTGGAGTTTAATGTGTAACTACCTCCTCGTGGTAAGCTCTGGGCAACATTTTTTTTTTTTTTTATTGGAAAAAAGTGGCTAAATGTTACACCACACAAGTAAACATTTCATTTTAAAGATAATTTAATTACAAAAAAGTTTCCATTTAGGCAAAACATCAATATATGCCAAATTTATTTTGCTATTCGCTGAAAACGGGAGAATAACTGAAAAATATTCCCCTTTTTCAGCGATTTTTTGTTTCATAATTTCAAAGTCATCTCGCAAGCACTTACCCATGTCGTAGGCTAATGAAACTTAGAATATAGGTTCGTAGAGATCATTCACATGTTTTGCGCACCCGCCATTCATTAAATTATAAAAATTGATTTTTTCGATGCACCCTAATCTGGAATGCAGAAAGATTTTTGAAATAGTTTACATAGAAAGTTTTGATTGTTTTAACTCAAACTTGGATTCGTACCAGGTGGAAGAATTCGTTTCTATAATTATAAAACATGAGGTAGCCAGATGCACGAGGTTTCCTTCAATTCTGTATTTTTTTCAAATTTTTTATTTTTCTTAGTTAAGTCTCGACTGCCATTACAGTTGGTTCTCCAGCTTTTAAATGTTATTACCTTGAGGAAGGTACCTTGTTACTGACCGAAATAATTATATATATATATATGTACAGTGGCCCTCATAAGTATTCGTACAGAGAAATATTGAAGCTATATTCCTTCTTAGCTTTTGTACAGAGTGGCCACAAATTTCAGCATATCTGTATGTTGCCCTTGTTTTTCATGCAATGGAAATTTGTGGTCACCCTGTAATGTGAAAAGTTTATCGTTCGTTTGGGAAACTTAAACATACAATGTAAAACATGAACCAATTTGTTGAAAATAAAAAGAAGTTAAAATACAAATTTTTTTTACATTTACTTACAAAATTATTTAATACTCTGTGTATTCACCTTTTGCTTGAATAACTGACTTCAATGATTCGTTTTTGGGTATTTTTCTACAAGGTTTCGACATCTCTCATTAGAAATTTTAGCTCATTCTTCTAAAGAAAAATTGTTCCAATTCATTCAAACTCGAAGGGTTTCTCTTGCGGACAGTTTTTTTTTTCAAATGAAACCATAAATTCTCAATGAAATTGAGATCTGTGCTTTGACTGGAGCACTTGAGAAGCTTGAAATTCTTTTGTTGAAGCCATTTCATGGTGCTTATATTTTTATGTTTTGGATCATCATCTTGTTGCAGTACCCAATTACGACTCATTCGCAACTCACGAACTGAAGGCAATACATTATCTTCAAATATTTTCTGATATTTACTTGGAGTCAAGATTCCATTGATGACAACAAGCATTCTAGACCAGAAGCACTAAAGCATCCCTAAAGAAGCAAACTACCACTTCCATGTTTAACCGTAGGAAGGATTTTTTCGGCGTACTTTAACCGAACTTCTTTGTACCCTTTACCTAGCAGAGGTTCTCTTTGTGCAACTCTTCCATGCAGACCATTCTTTCTCAATGCACGATGTGCAATACAGGGATGAACATCGATCGTAGACAGTCCTAATGTTTGGTAAATATCAGCTGCAATCACTCATGGATTCGCAGTAGCCATTCTTTCAATCTGTCTAACTGTACGTTCTGAAATCTTGCAAGGCCGTCTACACCTTGGTAGAATTTTCATTGTTCCAAAGCCTTTCTATATTTTTATAAGGGCAGCAACAGTCGTAAGTGAAATTCCAAGTTCTTCTCCAATCTTCCTATAACTATTTCCAGACTAGTGTGTAGCAATAACAGAACAATAAATCTCCCTTCCATCCTTCATGAAGATTGAGAGAAAATTCTAGAATTCAGAATTACCAACAGTCTCTTATCAGTAAACAGCCAACTACTGATAAAATTTAAAACTTTTCAAGACTAATATATGGGTAGACGGTGAACCACATATGTCAAGACCAAGGGAATGTGCGATCTCTTCTCCGATCGGCGATGGTAAACTCAAAGATAAAGACTGCATCGCTGCCTATCCCTTTCTCTGTGAAATTTCAATCCAAAAATGAACGAATCCTTCGAGGAAGTTTTTGCCGCAAGAAGCGTTTTAAAATGAACTAAAATTTCAGTGTAGTATCCTCATTCCTTAATATATGGATAGTTATTTTGACTCCTATGCTAAAAATATTTGTTGTTTTTCAAACTAAAAATACTTGTATAACATTCTACAGTATACTGGTTAATTTACTGAAATTTGGTTATTTATTTTTAAGGCACCTTTTCATTGTTTATGTAAAGGTGGGGTCAAGGGCGAATGCCCTCTGAAACACCCCCACCCCTACCCGAACACACTCTAAATATAAGTAGACGTTTTGTTAAACGTTTCATTGTCCCTATTTCATAGATTTTCAAATGTCTATTTTCTTACACATTTTCCATTAGTTAATCATTTCGTTAGACATTTCAGAAAGTGAAATGAAATGTCTAAATTGTCCCAGATTTTTAAACAATTGAAAAGACGAATCACCTGAAGATCCGTCACCCCAACCTTCTTTAGTTAGCTTTATAAGGCTAACTAACGAAAATATCACGACCTAACCTAACCAATCGTCAAGGGCGTACAATTGACCTAACGACTGGTTAAGTTAAGTCATGATATTTTCGTTAGTTAGCCTTATAAAGCTAACTAAAAAATGCTGGGGTGACGGATCTTCAGGTGATCCGAAAAGACTAACCCGAAGGCAGACATGTCAACTCACGGATTTTAAGTCTAATAATAATAATATAATAATAATAAAATCGGGGGAGAATGAGAAATCTCACGGATTTTCATACTTCAAGGTTGACGTCTCTGCCAAAGGTCTAATAAAATGTCTAATGAATTGTCGGAGCAACTGTAGTTTACGTCCCCCTGTGGTGCCTAGTGTAGTTTACGTTCCCCTACATTATCCTAGTGTAGTTTACGTTCCCCTACATTATCCTCGTGTAGTTTACATTCCCCTATATTATCCTAGTGTAGTTTGCGTTCCCCAACTTTGTCCGCGTATACTAATCAAATAAAACGTTAAAACTAACGAAAATATTACGACTTAACCTAACCAATCGTCAATTATATATATATAAAATGCAAACCCACAAAGAAAAAAAAATGATTCCAAGGCCTTTCGTGTATTCAGAAGTACACCTCGTCATTCCCTGACGAGGTGTACTTCTGAATACACGAAAGGCCTTGGAATCATTTTTCTTTTTCTTGTGGGTTGCATCATTCATTCATTTCACGTGTTTAATTGTGAAATTCATTGCATATATATATATATATATATATATATATTAGGGTGCTCCGAAAATTAAAAGATGTTGAAAAAAGCTCATAAAACTTTGCTCCTCGGGCTTCTTCTCATTCTTTTATATCATATTAATGCCAGAAAAAATATTAGCTACATTGAAACATACTAAGCCTTGCCACCAGGCAGCTGAAAAATATTCTTTATTGAATTAATTTATTATACTTAATACTTACATTATTAAATTTTTTTTTCAGATTTACCTATCATAAATAGCGTATCTATTAAATAATCGTAGTTTTACTTGAGTTTATATAAACTAAATAATTATTACAAATTTAATACTTATTTTTGTCAAGAAGAGCAATAATTAATTACTTTTCAATGGCAGACGAAACGGTAATAATAATGAAGATGATCCAAATAAAAAAGCAAAGGATAATTCAAATATTTCCTTAAGAAAAGATGATATAATATGGCTAATAGAAAAGCCTATCGAAAAACTAGAAGAATTAGAAGAATTAGAAGAATTATTCCAAAAAAAACTTTTCTTTTTTGCTTGTAGACACCACATACTGGAAAGAATCTTATGTTATAATGTTATAATGTTATAATGTTTCAGACCAACAAAGACCCTACGATCCACTCATGGCTGGTCTACCTAACTGTGTTCGTAATTGTGTATTGTGTATGTCCTCCGTGTTGGCGGAGGGGACCTACAATTTTTCGTGGGTTCCGAACCACAAGAACGTAAGAAATTTATGTAAAAACTGCCAGTACATTGGCAACGACCAATTTTTACAAAACTAAATATTTATCAATTTAAAACTAATTAATTATCGATTTAAAACTAAAGATAGAATCTCTGGATCCAGAGGATCAAGTCATAATAGACTACTATCCACAAATATGTTACACTCTATATCTATTCATAACCGACATGCAAATATATCAGATCAAAAAAATCCAGTCAATTTCATTACGGTATCCATCAATACTAGTACCTTGCCAACCAAAAATAAGTCATGGTCCATATCGATTGCGAACCAAGTCAAAATTTACCACCATATACATTACAATATATATACTTAGGAGGAAAAGTGTAGGTGTGGCTGTAAAGACTGTACAGTAAAGTAGAAATGTGTGTGCACCCATTTTGGGTCTCCCATTTCAAGGTGTTTGTGGGGCAAGTGAAGATGATCATGAGTTTTTCAATACCTCACAGTACTATGGGGGCCACCGCTCGGCAGAGGAATCTCTTTAAATGGGGTGTGTAAGAACAGAGAGTATCCCCTAACCAAAGATGCTGCCTCCCTATATCCCACAACACTTGTGTTGAGCTGTGGGATCTATCACCACAAAGCCTTAATTTTACTACGTTAAACTATACCCAATCTATCAACATATGCTTGTGGGGCAAGTGAAGATCATGAGTTTTTCAATACCTCACAGTACTATGGGGGCCACCGCTCGGCAGAGGAATCTCTTTAAATGGGGTGTGTAAGGACAGAGAGTATCCCCTAACCAAAGATGCTGCCTCCCTATATCCCACAACACTTGTGTTGAGCTGTGGGATCTATCACCACAAAGCCTTAATTTTACTACCTTAAACTATACCCAATCTATCAACATATGCGTCTAATCGATTTTTAAACATGTTTGTAGACGTGCTACTAATTACTTCTACCGGCAAACTATTCCAGCTATTTACTATTCTATGCGTAAAAAAGTTTTTGGCAACTGCTGTCTCGGACTTTCTACTTGTCAACTTACACCCGTTATTTCTAGTCCTATTATATTGAGATATTTCGAAAAAGCTATCTCTATCTACGTTATCGAACCCATTCATAATTTGAAAACCTGGATTAGATCACCCCTTGCCTCTAGTCTCGAGTGTGTAATTTTAACTCCTTAAGTCTATCCTCGTACGACTTTGACATAAGCGACGGAATCATCTTAGTTGCTCGTCTTTGAACTCTTTCGATTTTGTTTATATCTTTGCGCATATGCGGATTCCAAAATTGGACCGCGTACTCCAAATGGGGTCTAACTAATGATTTATAAAGAGGAACTATAATATCGCGCGATTTGCACTCAAAATTCCGAGCTATAAAACCTAACACTTTGTTCGCCTTATTGACCGTTGCTGTACTTTGTTTCGCTACTTTTAAATCACCAGTGACTATAACTCCTAAATCTTTTTCGTGCTCTACGCTTGTTAAATCTTTCCCTGACATACTATATGCAAAATTACCGTTACGCGAACCTATATGCAAAATTTTGCACTTATCAACGTTACATCTCATTTGCCATGTGACTGACCAATCAACGATTTCATTCAGATCTTCCCGGATTTTACCTCTATCTTCGTCATTAATCGCCCTACCACTCAGCTTCGTGTCATTCGCAAACTTTGAAACTGTACTGACAAGGCCGACATCTAAATCGTTAATATATATAAGAAAAAGCAAGGGGCCCAATACAGAACCCTGAGGAACGCCACTCGCTACATTAACCCAACACGACTCCGCTCCATCAACGACCATCCTCTCTCTGTTTCCTACCTCGCAACCACTCTTCTAGCCAATTTATTACTACACCCCTGATTCTATGAGCATTAGTTTTTTCAATGAGTCTTTTGTGCGGCACGGTGTCAAACGCTTTTTGAAAATCTAAATACACTACATCAACCGCCCGATGACTGTCGTAAACGTCAACCACGCTTTGAAAAAAATTCTAAAAGATTAGTTAAGCAAGATTTGTTTCGCCTAAAACCGTGCTGCGTATTTCTAACCATGTTATGCGATTCTAAGTGTTCGATTATACGATCCCTAATTATTGATTCCAGTAGCTTACCTACAACAGACGTTAAACTGATTGGCCTATAATTTCCCGCCGCACCTTTATCGCCTTTCTTAAAGATTGGTGTTACGTTTGCTAACTTGAAATTAACTGGTACGCACCCCTCAGAAATAGACGCATTAAAAATCTTTGTTAGCGGCACAACAATGCTATCTTTTAATTCTTTTAGTTGTATGGGATATATGGAATCCCGTCCCGGTGATTTACGCGTTTTCATTTTATCAATATAGCGCATTACCACCCCTTCACTAACGACAATATTATCTAAAATATTACCATTATCAAAAGGTATTATGTCTATCATGGCCGTAACTACCTATGAGGTCACCGAGGTCCGGACCTCGGTAATTATTTCCTAAAAAAAAGAGAGACTGAACCGTTCTCCGTGTATGAAACGCATATTACCGCTTTTCTTTTGAAAAGAGGGAGCGTCGAGCGTTTTGTGTTTTGTGTTTAGTGTATAGCTTGGGTTGTGTTTGAGATGTCATTTTGGTCTGAATTTTGCTCGTCCCGCCGCGCTCGAAAAAAATCTGGACCTCACTAATTTCTAAACCCTAGTTACGGCCCTGATGTCTATGACCGTAGGGATATTCGTTACATCTTCTATAGTAAAAATTGACGTAAAAAATTCGGTTAGCAAGGTAGCCATTTCCTTGTTTTCAGAAACTAGATCTCCATTAACATTTTTCAACGGCTCCAAGACACTTTTTACTGGATTTCTATTGTTGACCTATTGAAAGAATCGTTTGGGGTTTTCTTTACCGTCACGAGCTATGGAGATTTCAAATTCGCGCTTGGACTTTTTTATTACACTTTTCGGTTCACGCCTTAGAGATATGTTGTTGTTTCGTAACCACAAATTGTCTTTATCGCACTTATGTAGCCTATAAGCCCTGTCTCTTCTCTTTATAATGTCTCCTACTCTAGCAGTAAACCACAAGGGCTTGTTGTTTACTTTCGCACACTTAATTTTGTACGGTACACATTCCTCATTTATAGTCCTAAATACTGTTTCGAACGATTCCCACATTAATTTTGCGTTGGAGTTCCCCATTACGTTTTCCCAATTGACGTGTGACAATTTATTTCGAAATTTACAAAAGTCTGCGTGCTGGAAGTTAGGAATTTTAGTCGAGTTAGCCGGTTTCGAGTGACTTACTGAGAGGACAAACTCTACCATATTGTGATCGCTATTGCTTAACGGTTCTATTACTTGAAGATCAGTAATTAGTCTATCATCCGTAGTTATTACTAAATCTAAAATACTGTCCAACCTCGTAGGTTTCCCAACCTTTTGAATAAGAAAGCTATCCTCGAGAAAATTAACTAAACGATTACCTTCCGCGTCTCCCTGCATTGTATCGTAATTCACGTTGGCGCAATTAAAGTCACCCATAACTAAAGCCTGCTCACTACCGATTATTCTCTTTAGTTCACGATATAACGCTTCGTCCGTATCAGCTGTTTGATTAGGGGGCCTATATGTAACCGCAACAAGGAGTTTGAAATCGTTCAATTTAAGTTCTGCTATAGTCGAATCTATCGGTTCTGGAATCGTGTGCTTTACTTCTATAACGTTCGCAATATTATCTTTGATATACAACATAACACCGCCTCCTCGCTTACCTATTCTGTTTTTGACAAAAAGTCTATAACCTTTAATTTGATACTCCACTACAAAGTCACGAGTTTCAGTGCTAAGCCACGATTCATTTATCGCAATTATATCATAGTCTTTACAAGCAATTAAAGAAAAAAATTCGTCTCTATTATTTCGTAGGCTACGAGCATTTAAGGATAGAACCTTCAAATTGTTTGTAATTGCGACACCTTCGCAAGCGCAGGGGAAATTTGTGGAATTTACGCCTGGACCGTTCGAGTTACGGCAGCCTGAAAAGAAGAGACAGTATTATGAAATAGTCTTCCTAAACGCGCAGCTCCAACGTCATTAAGATGAAGTCCATCTCCGAGGAACAAGTCCCTCCTACCGTAGAAACTGTTCCAAAAATTCGCAAAAAGCACTCCTTCCTGTTGGCAAAGAGACTTTAGGTTATTGTTAATATAGGTCGCCTTGCTGTAGAAATCGTTACGTTGGATAACTCGAGGAAGTATACCTGTTAAAACAATCTTATTAGTTTTTTCCTTTAATCGCTCTAGTAAGTCCCTGTACCTAGCCAGCAGTTCTTCCGATCTAGAATTTAAAACGTTATTAGTACCGACATGAATAACATACGTTGTGTCCTCGGAGGTACCATCTGTAAATTGGTCAACACTATTAGTTATATCCTCCACCCTTGCACCAGGGTAGCAGTAACGGCGCCTACGACGAGGGTTTCTCCCACAGAATTCCTCGAGCTGCCCTCGAACAATGGAGTCGCCAACGAGTCGTATTTCCGGTTCATCAGCATCATCGAAACCTAAAACACAAAAACTTATTGTTTGTTATTACTGGTAGACATGTCTTAGGTTTTCTCAATGGGGCTCCATTACGCACTCGAACGAAGGGTTGGGAACTAGGAGAAGAGAGAGGGCTATTAATACTATTTATATTATTAATAGAAACTGAGGCAGGAGGGGTCGAAACTGGAGTCTCAAGGGATTCTAATTTTGCCGTCAGGAGCATCACGCTTTCTTCAAGCTTTACTCTGGTCTCCTTCTCACGTTCTAACTCGTTCCTCAGCACTTTCATGCTTGAGCACCACCTGCAAACTAACTGTTCATTATTATTAGCCATTGCAAACGCGTAAGCGGCAAATTTCCCTTCACAGCGACTGCAAGTACTTGACGGGGGTGCCATGCTTTTAATTAAACAACAAAAAAACCAAAAAAACCGAGCGTTTGGAAATTAATAAATTACAACGTAGGTCTACCGCGTTCTTGAAACGCAGAAACAGGTTCTTGTAACACAAATTTATACTAAATGAATATAGAATTAAGCTACCGACAAAAGATCTGTAAAAGAAGAGTATTTATAATACTTATCTGTCAGCGATTCGACCCGACTTTTTCCCTTTTTTTCACACGGTGTGTGACCACACTCTACCTGACCTCTCGAAGGAAGGAAAAATGAACCTTATGACTCCACGTTTTCTGATAGATTTGAAAAACAAACAAGGGAAGCCACGTGCAGTAGCCTTGGTTTGATCAAATAATATAGTACTGAATAACGTCAATAAATGAAATATATTCGTTAATGAATGATTAGTAGCACGAATTAATTTAGTTAAGAATGCACCGAACACTTTTTTTTTTTTTTAACACTTCAACGAAAACCACTTATTCAATTGATAACACTGGACACTCGATAAAACACGTCTGTTCACAAGGAAGACTGATCACATATGAGAAAGACTTGCAAGTAGGTTGGTCAAAACTTTTCGGCGATACAAGTAGTCCAAATAATTTAGATTTTAAAAATTTTCAGAAGTTTTGGAATACCATCAACAAAGAAAATTTAAAAATTCTTGAATTTAAAAATCGATCCTTAAAATCTCGTTGCGAAGATGTTAAAAAATTTCTTCAAGAAACGTTGACCCAAAGTTCTGACAAAAAATCATTACCAAGAGAAGATTACAAAGAGTGTGCGGAACTTATGCTTATTCTCTTGGGAGGGACTCCTCCTCGTGGTGTGCATTGGTTAAAGCCAGGAGCATATCACCATGCAAGGTGGATGGCGTACATCTTGTATGCGGCTAAAATGTTTGCTTTCAGTGGTCAACTTGGGTACGATTCCAAAAAAATAAAAAATCTTAAACGCTTTTGCACATTCACATCGCTTTTTTATATACAACCCTGGTTATCAGCTACCAATGCAGGTGATGCTGCAATAAATGACCTAAAATTGTGGCACGATTTAAATTCTTATTGTAAAATTGATTCAGATGTGGCCTCAGCAGCTATAAAAACCTT
Source organism: Bathynomus jamesi (assembly GCA_023014485.1). Taxonomy (NCBI): domain Eukaryota; kingdom Metazoa; phylum Arthropoda; class Malacostraca; order Isopoda; family Cirolanidae; genus Bathynomus; species Bathynomus jamesi. The sequence continues at coordinate 649,145 of JAJOZX010000617.1, read as the reverse complement.
TGAAAGACATTTTTGGTATATGACAGAAGAGTTAGCTTCATTTTCACTGTTTTCAAATAAAATTGAGATCTCTGAAAAGCGCCAAATAGCTAAAAAAATTATGAAGATGAAAAAGTAAACAGTTTTAAAATGGGAGTTCCCACTTTCCCTAAATTAAACTCTTCGACGAAATTAATTTCGCTGATTGGAGTAAACTCTATGTTTCTTTTACAAACTCTGGAAATAGATGTGGAATGGATGACAAAGGACCCAAGTGAGTGGAACGTAGATTCTGAATATAAAAAGGCATTTGAATATGTTAGAAGTGTCAAAGTAGTAAATGATCTTGCAGAAAGAGCTGTGAAGCTCATTCAAGATTACTCACATAACATTACCAAGGACGAGCCCCAAAGACAGTACATGCTTCAGGTTGTAGAGCGCCACAGGAAACTAATTCCTGATTTCAAGAAAGGGACACTAAACCATCTTCTGTAAAATCAAAATAAGATCAAAACGGACTGTTTATAACTGCTAAAAGGAAGAGGCCCACTCCTGCTAAAACAAAAATAAACCTGATGGCTACAGTTATAAACAATTACGCAGGAGTGAGGGGGCAATACAATTTTAAGCTCGTCTTTGTTTTTTTTTTTGCACATATACTTATACTATATCACTGCTTTGTATTTTTAAATCAATTGTAATTAACCCTAATATATTTTTATGAGGTTTATGTACTTAATCTTAAGTAATAATACCTACACAATCAGACCTAATTGCATAATTCGAAATCACAAAACCTCAATTTTACATGAGACTGGTGGCAAGGCTTAATATGTTAGGATCGAGCTAAAAATTCCAAAAAGTATTCAGAAGCATGATAGCAATGAGAAAATAACTGAGGAGCAAATATTGAAAATCATGTTTTTTTTGGAGCACCCTAATATATATATATATATATATATATATATATATATATATATATATATATATACATACATATATATATATAATTATATATATATATATATATATATATATGTGTGTGTGTGTATATATAAATAAATTGACGATTGTTTAGTTTAAGTCGTAATATTTCCGTTAGTTTTACGTTTTATTATGATGGATTCATTTAAAAAATGTCTCCTAAAGATCCTACTGTAGGTTACGTTCCCCAACTTTGACCTAGTGTAGTGTGTGTCCCCTTCTGCGTCAGGGGGAAGTAACCTACACTTGCTCCGAATTGTCTAACAATGAAATATCTAATACCTAAAAGTTTAAGGAGTTTAAGTTTATATGAAAATTATTAAATTATTGCTTCAGACATTACTCTTAAAAACTTTTGACTTTCAATTTATACCCATTTCGGATCACTTTAACATATTGCTTCCAAAGCATTCGGAAGCAATATGTTAAAGTGATCCCTCCTGGGAGGCAATATGGTACTAATTGGTACTTATAGGTTATCTCTCCCCCGACGCTTGATTTGTCATCGTGGCAAATAGCACGCACGCAGAACAATCAAACGAGCATTTCGTTCTAGAATGTTTGATGCACATTGGTTGTTGATTTGTTATACAACTTACATTAACTTTGGATCACCTGAAGATCAGGGTCCCCAGCCTTCTTCAGTTAGCCTTATAACGCTAACTAACAAAAATATCACAACCTAACCTAACCATCATTAGGTCAACTCTACGCCCTTCATGATTGGTTAGGTTAGGTCGTGATATTTTCGTTAGTTAGCCTTATGAAGCTAACTAAAAAAGGCTGGGGGACCTGATCTTCAGGTGATCCTTAACTTTATAATGGCGATCCTTCAGAATCCAGCCATAAATTAGTTTAAAAAATAAATCGTATCAATAATTATTACATGAGCCAAATTTTATATTTAATAGTATCTATTTCAGTAGATATTACCAATCCTTTGCACAATTTAATTATTGCTTTTTCAGCCAGAATGAATTTACTGCGACTTCATGCTATTTGCCACGATGACAAATCAAGTGTGGGGAGGAGATAACCTACAAGTACCAGCAATATGTTAAAGTGATTAACACTGGGAAGCAGTATGTTAAAAAGAGAAAGGTTGGTTGGTTAGAAAGAGGTTGGTAATCTAGGCTAACTAACGAAAATATCACGACCTAACCTAACCAATCGTCAAGGGCGTACAGTTGACCTAACGATTGGTTAGGTTAGGTCGTGATAGTTTCGTTAGTTAGCCTTATAAGGCTAACTAAAGAAGGCTGGGGGCCCTGATCTTGAGGTGATCCAAATATTTAACATTCACAAAAAATGGCAAAGCATAATAAGTTAAGTTGCCCATAAATTTACATTTTCTCGACTAGCTAATCTCTAAATATTATAAACTATTGTAATGTAACTGTAATTGGTTGTATAATGTCTATTTTTGGGAAGCGATATGTTAAAGTGATTAACACTGGGAAGCAATATGTTAAAGAGAGGTTCCTGGGAAGCAATATGTTAAAGTGATCCCCTATTTCTTCTTTTAACTGATTCTTTGTCACTATCAAATAAAATTATATTTGCCAGTTTTAAATATTCAAATTAGGGAGCTATTGAAGAATAGGGACCCCAGCTTTCTTTACTTAGGCTTATAAGGCTAACTAACGAAAATATCACGACCTAACCTAACTGTACGCCCTTGACGATTGATTAGGTTAGGTCATGATATTTTCGTTAGTTAGCCTTATAAAGCTAACTAAAGAAGGCTGGGGGTCCCTATTCTTCAATAGCTCCCAAATTAGTTCTATAAGTCGAACCATTTCAAGTGAATGCATATCTCGTTCAGCTAATATCCTCAGATATTTTACTTCTCAGTTCTGGATTCATTTCGATTGCTCTAGCCCGAACCCTTTATAACTTAGCAGTGGATTTTTCTCAAATATAGGTTCTCTAATTTAGAAATTAAACCTAGGGTAGGCCTACTGTATATCAAAAGGTCTAGGTCTGAGGCAGGTTACTCCGTTAAGGGTCACAGACTGGTTCTTAATATTGAAAGACTTTACAAGCCAAGGCCTAGCCAAATAAATAAAATTAATAAATGTATAAAAGACACTTAGAAAACTTATGCCTTCATGGAATAAATGAATAAACGCATAAATATAATACTTGTTTTCTATTCTTTTCGAGATAGCTTATAAGTACAAACACTAAATAAACTGCGTCACACTTTCAAAATATTTTTGACTGCAGTGCGCATGCGTCCAGGTGGAAGGAACCAAAATCTAACTTGTTATACAAATAAAATGTTTAATTTCTACGCCTTTCTATATTTGAAACATTTAAAGACCGTTTTCAGATACATGAAATATTTATTAAGCAATTCAAAATATCTAATTTTCATTTCAGAAAGCTAAGTTTATAATGAGATGTCGAGTTGACGTTTCATATACAGGGTGATACATAAATGTGTTTCATAGAGCGTAGGGTATTGAGACAAAAGTAAACAAAGATCATATAAACATAGGTCGAGAAACCCGTAGGTTTCGAGCTATAGCACATGACAGAAAAATGAAACTCCTAAAGAGTTTTTACACTTTATGCAAATACAGTGATACATTTGCTTCATTAAAGTAAACGTTCGAAATTCTTTCCTACTTCTTGAACACATGCCTCAGCACGTAGCACCAGTGATTGTCTGACACACTAAAAAATTCTGAGTATTGCGAATCGTTTCGCAATTGTCTCAAACTCATTGCCACAATTCATCACATTCTGGGACATCTGTAACATAAACTAGGCTTTTTAAATGACTCCACAAGTAATAATCAAGAGGATTTAAATCTCATGACCGAGGTGGCCACAGAATAAGAACACTGCGCCCTATCCACCTGTCAGGATACACAGCATCGAGATATTCCCTTCAGGAGTTTCATTTTTCTGTCGCGTGCAATAGCTCGAAACCTACGGGTTTCTCGACCTATGCTTATATGGTCTATTTTCTTTACTTTTGTCTCAAGAATACACCCTGCGATTTATGAAACACATTTATGAATTAACCTGTATATAACCAAATGTCTAGTACCATTTACAGTGCATAGAGGAAGAAGTGATCCAAAATCAAGGTCCAAGGTTTTCCAGATGCCTGAACACTCTGCATTTGAAAGATTGGACGTCATACACAGGGGTAAAGATGGATTGAGGAAGATTGTTCCAGAGTTGACTGGTTCAGTACATGAAACATTGAAAATACCGGTTAACCCTTGCGTTTGAGAGGGATGAAAATGTATCGAAAATCTAGTCCGGCGCGCTCTCCTTGAAAGAGGAGGCATGCAGTTAGAGAGTTCAGAAGAGCAGTGTCCAAGTTAAATATATAAAAACAAAACATTTTTTTAAAATGAGACATAAACTAAACGTTTAATTTCCTGTTTCGGATCGATACATAACCTTTGAAATTTTATTTTTGCTTATATCTCTCGGCAACGAATTTTCTCTTGGTAACTACGTCATTTTATCCTTCAGACATCTAATAAATAAACTAGCTCTTCTGTATCATCTTGAGGGACATACATTGTAAAATTATATCTATAATAGACATCTTTCACTGAGAGCATCATTTCATTTTGAGTCGAAAGGCAATATAATTTCTAGCATAATATCGCGTCTAATATAAAAATATCACAATATCGTGTTATACATAGAAAAAATTATATAAATATTGCATCAATTTTTGTCTTTTGTCGAGGGACACATTTGAAGTAATTTGTTTTTATCCATTTAAGAAGCAAAAATACATGAATTACGACACAAAGTAATCTCAAACTCGCTATTTTCATATTTGCGTAAGAAAGACTGCTGTAGAATAAAAATATACTATAATTTGTATCATAAATCATAATCTATGTTAATGTACATATATTTTACAGCAGTTTTTCTTATGCAAATTTGAAAATAGTATGTTTGAGATTACTTTGTGTCATTATTTCAAACATTTCAGCTTATACACACACACACACACACACACACACACACACACACACATATATACAGGGTGTCCGAGAATTATCTGTGCAAGTTTTGGCTGCTATTAAAAGTCAACCATGAAGTGTAGAAATTCCAGTGTTGTCCTATTTTACAGAGAATCTCATTAAGTTTTTTCTGATACCAAGTTTTGACAAGTTTTTTAGAAATTCCAGTGTGTCCGAAAATTATCTGTACAATTTCATCTTTTAATAAAATTCTTGATAACACACGTAAAATTCTTAAACAAAATTATTTAGAATCTGTATTTTCAAAAGTTTCTTTTATTAAAGTAACGTTGTTACAAACATTCGATATGTGCACCATCAGTGATTTTCAAAACATCCAATCGATAATCCAAATGTTGCCATGTACACTGCAGCATATCCACATCAATTCGCTCAATAGCAGCTGTGATTCTTGCTTTTAAATCATCATTGTCTGTCACCCGCGTACAAAAAAGAAAAAACTTGTCAAAACTTGTTATCAGAAAAAACATAATGAGTTTCTCTGTAAAATGGGACAAGACTGGAATTTCTACACTTCATGGTTGACTTTTAATAACAGCCAAAAATTGTACAGATAATTCTCGGACACCCGGTATATATTTATATATATATATATATATATATATATATATATATAATATATATATATTATATATACTATATATATATATATACATATATTATATATAATATATATATACATATATGTATATATACATATATATATATATATATATATATATACATATATATATAATATATATATATATATAATATATATATATATACATATATGTATATATACATATATATATATATATATATATATATATATATATATATATATATATATATATATACATGTTATAATTTAATTTATCATCGAAGTAAAGCCGCGCCCTGATGACACAATTATTTTTATGTAATTTCATTCATTTAATAATTCCCAAGCTAGTGAATGCCTCATTTTCTTCCGAACGGAATTCACACGCCAGTGATTTCATCTGGGAAACACAATGGATTGTGAGACGCTCGGTTCTTCAACGTTCTCAGGTGACGTCAACCGCTTGCATGATGGTGTAGCCAGGTTCCGTTCCTTTGACTATATAAGAAGGGTATCAGCGCCCTTAAGGCAGATCCCGAGGAGACGGGTCTCCGGGCTGACGAAGAAAGTCAGTTCGTTAGGGAATTGCTTTTGGAATTGGAAGATTAATGGGTTTTCAATTGGAGTCTGACTGTAGGGAAAAGGCAGTAGCTTAACAATTGACTCATACAAGCTTGGAGACTCAGAAAGGACAAAGGTGTCTTAGAGGAGTCTCTGACTTATTTAATATCTTGCAATTAAGAAGTAACTAGTATTATATTTATGAAACTCTTATCTTTGAACTTTTATTAACTCTTATTTTTGATTAAAAGAAACATTTGATTCACCATAACTGATTAAACTTTATCTCGCCTAAATTCAAATTAAAAATCATATTAGCCGTTGAGTTTTCTTTACTCTTTGGACTTTAATAACTGAGAAAAAGAAAATCACGAGCGCACGCAGTACTCCTCGATTGTGGGAACTCGAACTTCGAAACGATTTCTGCATCCAGGAGTGCTTAAGTAATACCCTCTCTCGAATAATCTGTGACATCCTGACTTGCCCGAACCGGGGAGAGGCGTATTACATATATATATATATATATATATATATATATATATATATATACACCCCTGAATGTGGGGTGGAAACGCAGCATGCAGGGAAAGCGGTAAACCTCCCTCCCGTTCAGAAAAGGACTCCTGCTCCAGATTTCACAATGAGGAACGGACTGTCCGATGCCAAGAGACGAGGCATCACTGCCCTCTTCCTTACCTTCCACTGCAGGGGAGAGGCGTTCGATTACTCAAACGCCTCGCTCGGCGTGCACCACCTCCCACCGAAGAAGGAGGGGCACACGCGTCCGTCAGGATATAAACACCGCTAACAGACCCTCACCAAGCCACAGAGTAGGGGAGGGGCCTACTATCCCCCCAAGTTCGTGCCACCCATCCCCCAGGCAGGCGAACCCTGCCTCAGTGAGTTGAGGGAAGAGGACGGATGGGTCACAGTTAACAGGCGCTCTTCACGGAGGGTTCCTCAACCTCTCTTCGCGGCAAGGCAACCGGTAAGAAATCTCACCCTCCTTGTGTCGCGAATTCAGCTCTCGAACGAGGAAAGCGATATTCGACACATGATGGAAGAAGTCTGTAGTGAACACAGTATATTGTTAGTTAATAAACTAAACACAAAATCTCCGTATTATAACTCATATAAAGTAATAATTAAAGGTGTAAATTCGCATTTCAATCCGTACAACATGAGTCAGTGGCCAGATGGTATTATTGTTAAGGAGTTTATTCACTTTTCTAGGAGATTTGATAGCAGGCAAAATAATAATAATAATAATAATAATAAATAGGCGCCCTAACGGTAATGCCTGAAATTTGTAGTGTATATATAATAACCATACTAATAATAAATTTTCTATCAGTCATGGCGGATAACTTGTTGAAAATAGTCTCATATAACGTAAGGTCAGTGAGGAATTCAATTGTCGATGTTTATAAAATCTGTGACAGTGCATATTTGGTACTCCTGCAAGAGCACTGGCTACCTAAGCAAGAGCTAAAATTCCTCTCTACCATCCATGATGACTTTATGTACCATGCGGCATCAGCAGTAGACATGTCAGATGAATTAATGTACGGTAGGCCTTTTGGTGGTGTTGCTTTCTTAATAACGAAAAATTTGTCAAAACATAAAATTTTTAACAAGCGATAACGTAGGGTTGTTAGGCATTGAATTACAAGTGAACAATGATTGCATATTAATTGTAAACTGCTATTTACCATATAACAACGGCAGTAATCTAGATGAAAACATTGATTTGATGTACAAAATTAAGTCATTATCAGATAACCCCAAATATTGTCACTGTATAATAATGGGGACTTTAACGCGCATGTGAACTCTGAATTCTTTGTAGAATTAGGCAACATGTGCGAGTCGGCCAAATTAAGTATAAATGATGTAGTTGTATTAGGGGTAACCAGTGGTAATTTTACATACGTTAGTGATATGAGTGGTACCACCAGGTGGATTGATCATTGTCTCACTAGTAATAATCTAAAGGATCGAATTGTTAGAGTTCATATTCTGCATGATTTCCTTCTTTGTGATCATAGACCATTAGAAATATTAATTAATTTTACCAATTTATGCACAACACGACATAATGACAACTCAATAGGTAAGAATATTCGCGACGATTGGTCTAATGTTAATATGCAACAGAGAATAGAATACAAAGACAGAACAGGTCACCTCTTTAATAATTTAGAAATTTTGCATCTTGCCTGTAGTAATCCTTGCTCAAATGATTCTCACTGTAAACTCATAGATAGGTATTATAGTAAGATAGTATCCCTGTTAAGAGAAGCAGGAAGCCCCCTGATTAAATCTTACAACTATCATACTAAGATTTTTCCTGGATGGAATGATTTTATTCCTCCCCTGAAGAGGGAATCGAAAGACGCCTACGATTTGTGGTGCTTTTATGGTATACCCAGATTAGGACCAGTATACATGAATATGTGTAGAAGTAGGGGTCAGTATAAGGCGGCCATTGGACGATGTAAACAGGAAGAAGAGTTTATTCGAGTCTATTCGAGCATCCAGCCCACAGTCCAGACCTGGCACCTTCGGATATTTACCTGTTTGGACCACTAAAAGACGCTTTGAGAGGTCAGCGATTCCAAGGTGATGACCTACGCACACAGCCAAAAAAACATTCTTTTGTGATGGAATTAGGAAGCGTGTAGATCGCTGGACTAAGTGTATTGAGAAACAGAGAGACTATGTTGAGAAGTGATGTGTTTATAATCTATCAGATGTGAAAATAAAATTGTGAAAATAAAAAGTGTGGATACTTATTGAATTACCCTCGTACTTAAAGAAACAATATCTAAATACATTGACAGTAATTCAACTATTTATAGCTGTTTCGTAGATATATGTAAGGCATATGATAGAGTGAACCAAAATATTTTATTTAAAAAACCTAGACGACAGGAAGGTTGCAATGTACATATTAAATTTATTGAAATTTTTGTATTCCCACCAATCTTTACCGTTAGGTCGGGCAATGTACTATCCGAATGTTTTGGCTCCTCTTGCCGAGTGAGACAAGGCTCCTTACTCTCCCCTATGCTGTTTAATGTGTATATTGACGGATTAATTGCTTCACTTAATGAGGCAACAGTTGGATGTTGTATAGATAACACAAGGATAAAGAACTTAGTTTATGCCGATGATATGGTGTTAATAAGTCCCTCTGTTAAAGGTCTGGATCGACTAATAAAAGTCTGCGAAGTGTACTCGCAGAAACATGATATTCTTTTTAATGTTACAAAAACTAAGGTTATGCAATTTTATCCTAAAAGCTGTAATCAGCCAACTGATATTAGGTTTAAAATGAAAGGTGAAGTAATTGAGGACGTACAAGAGTTTAAGTATTTGGGTTAAACTATTACCAGCTCCTTGAGTGATGACTCAGATATAAGAAAACAATCTCGAAGCCTTTGTGCTAAAGCGAATATGACTATAAGGAACTTTCGGTTCTGTACAAGTGAAGCTAAAGACACACTCTTTCGTACTTTCTGCAGTACCCAGCAACTCTGAGTGAATTATAAAAAAGGTTCTGGCAGAACCCTAAATTTGCTGTACAACAGGTCTTTTAGACTCTTACATAAATTACCCCCGAGATGCTCAGCTTCGCAAATGTTTGCTACCTGCAATGTCCCGAGCTTCCCGGAGGTAACAAGACGTGTTGAATGCAGTCTAATACAAAAAATTAAAAAATCAACCAACCCGATTATCCAAGCTATCCATGAGTCCTGCCGTTTATCCTCTAAGGCCTAAGCTATGGAATTCTTGGTACGAAGACGTCTGTCTGTAGCTCCACTAACTCCGACATTAATATATTATTTCTAATCAACTGTATACATTTCTATCCTTAGTATGTGAACTGTCATTGTATTAATAATATTTGTCATATGGACTATAGTCTGCCAATAAACCTTTTCATTTTCATCTTCATTTTCATATATGGAGCCAAGTTTTTCCATATTTTTAGAATGTATGATAGTGTATCGTGTACACAAAAAATACACAGAGTATTTGAGTATTTCACGTCTGACGAATACGAAGAAGAGCAATGAGATGATGTGCGAAAAAAAATGGAACCGTGAATGACGTGTCGTAAACGTCGTGAAAACGTAAACGAAAACACACGAAAAGGCGCCAGACAAATTCATCGTTTTGACCAGAAGCAAAACAGGAAACACGAAGGGAAGCGCTTCATTGGAACTTCAAGATGAATAACAGAGGATCAAAGGGCGCAAGTTTGCGGATGGAGAGACGACACAAAGGGTTTCTCTCTCTCTCTCATTCTGGGTGATAATGATTAAAATGCTTCTGCAGTCTCTTTTCACTTGAATTATTAAGATAAAACTTATTTTTCTCCTCAATAAAAGAAAATTTCTGAAGAGAGAGAGAGAGAGAGAGAGAGAGAGAGAGAGAGAGATAAACGCCCTGTATATAAATTAGTTAATTAACACTGGTTTCGCTGAACAAATGGACACAGAAAATTCATTATTTGACTTGACAAAGTTTAACATTTCTTTTTCTTAACTTCTTTACTTTGATAGTTTGAAGCTGAAATTGAAAGCAAAGCTTTGTTCAAAAGGAGTTATTAAATATAACTGGGTTTTCGCTATTTTTTAAACGCAGACTTGATGAATATATAAGTATTGATTGAAATAAGATTATTACAATTTGAAACAAAATTAATCTCACTGATTCTCTTGTTGTTTCACTGTTATTCCAAGCGTGTATCAAAAGTCAAGAGCCATATCAATTATATTATTTTATTAATACGGAATACGGATCACACTACACAATCCCTCTTTATTTTTCTCCTCTGAACAACTGGAACGAAAGTTCTATTCTGTTATCGGCTTTTTTTATGGAGGAAGGAGGGTCCAAGGGCGAATGCCCTTAAAAACGCCCTCTCACCATGCGGGAAGAAGAGATCCAAAATCAAAATCCAGGTTTTTCGAGGTGCTTGGCATCTGCGTTTGAAAGACTGAAGGTCATAGACAGCGATAAAGATGGAATGAGGAAGGTTGTTCCAGAGTTTACTCAATCAATATTTGTGAGTAAGTTTGAAGAAATTTGTCATCCCATAAAGTATAATGATACTTAAGTCTTCGAGTTGCGTCACCTCTAAATATGCACGAATCGATGCAGCTTTTATTTCCAACATCGTTTGTGGTAGCGGAATATGGCCAAATGTCGTGAAAAATATATTTTCACTTTTATTTTTTGGACCCCCCTCGTGTATATGCAGTACTAATAGTACTAATAAAGATTATAAGGAGATAATTTATTTATATGAATAAAATTTATTCGTGCTTTCCTTCATCAAATCTCAGATACTTTTGCGTACGAAAAAAATTTCTGAAAATACATTTATATTCTGGTAAATCGAAACGGACATGAAATGGCACCCAAATTTACGAGCCTATAATGAGGCATTTAACTAGCAAACTAAATAATAAGGTGACTACACCAACAGTACTTAATAAATGCTTTGAAAACACTTTGAACTTTAAAAAGTGCATTTCTTTATCGGTTTACAGTAATATTTTTTTACCTGTTGTACTTGTGTTCAGGTGTTCTTTTTAAACTTTGAAAGAGACCTTTCGAAGTCTCTTAAAAAAAAAAAAATGTTTTGAAGTTTGTAAGAATGTTTTTATAAATAGACAACTTGAAACAAAATAGGATAAAAAATATATAGTGGAAATATAATATAAAAAATATATGTCATGAATATTTTCAAGGAGTAACAATTATTTTTTCAGTTTTCTCTGATTTTATTATAGTTATTAATATTTTATTCCCTCTATCGACGTACCAGTCCCGTATTTTCTTTCTTTCTCATATTTTCTTCCTTTACGTATCATTTAAATAAATTGCAATTACATATAACAAGTTTTCTTTTTCGAAATAAAGTTTGTATTTTTTCCCTAGAATTTACTTTGAAATAAAGAACAAAAATGTTTATATTCGATGAGACTTTGTGTCTCAGAAAATTAAAGTGTTTAACGTTTGGTTTATACTCTTTATTGTACTTTTTATAGCTGGAAGTGGGGCTTCCACCCGAAGCTAAACACTTCATCTATGTCTGAACTTGTCCTAGCGTTCGTTTAAAGAGGGTGACCGTTCCTTTTAATGCCCCTGTTTGGATTTCTATGGCCTGGGGCTGTCCTAAGATTGAATTCAGGTAAGTTGATAGGTTGTACTTGTGTAAGGCTTCGAATGTTTGACAAGATTGAATGGCTTCATGAAGAAACTGCGGGTTTGGGAAGAATGAGTATTAAGAAAATGTTTAGATATGTTCCCCGCTGTTGTTTCCATTATAGACGAAAGCAGCGAAGACCTTGATATTCATAATTTGACCACTGTTATTGTTGGGCATTTGAAATCTTTGCAAGAATAATTTGATGCTTACTTTCCTGCTGACGACCATCCAAGGAGTGGAAATGAAAGGATATGAAACCCATTTACCCATGTTGAGGTAACTAACTTAAATACTGTGTAAGAAGATAGATTGATTGAGTTTTCAAGTAACAAGGGGTTAGAAGCACTCCTTAAAAGTGAAATAACAATAACTGCATTTTTAATCAAAATTTTAACAAGAATATCCAGAGTTTAGTGATCTTGCATTGAGAGTGTTGACACCATTCCCCTCTACGTATCTTTGTGAAGTTGGATTCTCGGCAGCATCTTCAATAAAGACAATGTACAGGAACATGCTCGACATTCGAGCACCACTTCGCGCATTCATGAGCTCGTATCAAAGAAACAGGCAGAGAAATTTACTAGCACTCGGTAAATAATTTAGGAGCAAGTGTAGTTTACGTCCCCCTGTGGTGCCTACTGCCTAGTGTAGTTTACATTCCCCTACATTATCCTAGTGTAGTTTGCGTTCCCCAACTTTGTCCGCGTATACCTAATCAAATAAAACGTTAAAACTAACGAAAATATTACGACTTAACCTAACTAATCGTCATTTTATATATATATATATATATATATATATATATATATATATATATATATATTATATATATATATATATAAATTGACGATTGGTTAGGTTGAGTCGTAATCTCCTAAAGATCCTAGTGTAGTTTACGTTCCCCAACTTTGACCTAGTGTCGTTTGTGTCCCCTTTTGCGTCAGGGGGACGAAAACTACACTTGTTCCATAATTTATTTTGTTCAAGTTTTAATGTTTTTTCCGAGTTACAAAATCTTTTCATTAATTTTTTTGGCAGATTACCTCTTTTGAATCACCTGAAGATCAGGGCCCCCCCAGCCTTCTTTAGTTAGCTTTATAAGGCTAACTAACGAAAATATCACGACCTAACCTAACCAATCGTCAAGAGCGTACAGTTGACCTAACGATTGGTTAGGTTATGTCGTGATATTTTCGTTAGTTAGCCTTATAAGGCTAACTAAAGAAGGCTCGGGGCCCTGGTCTTCAGGAGATCCCCTCTTTTATTTCAGTTTACATGCTACCTTTCACTGATGTAACATAATTAGTTCAGTTAAGTTCTCAGTTATGCAGTCTTAATGAGTCCTATACATATAGTACTGATTTGTTTTTCTAGAGGGAAAAAGACAAAATTGTTGGTGAGACAGTCTATCATATAATTTTGATTGTTAGAATTAATCTTCTTATTGATCTGTGTTGCACACATGTGGTACTGGTCCGCGAAAATTTCACTGCGATTTTTACCGAATCCAGGACAAAAACTCACTGGACAAAATCTCACAGGACAAAAACTCACCGGACAAAAACTCACCACATAAATGCAAAAGAGGACAAAATCTCACCAGACAAATGTTTTTGCGAAATACATACACTCTAGCCTATAGATCTTAAGATTTTAGACTCATTGTAGGTCATTACTCTTTATCTTTTAAATTGTTCTGTTTTAACGAACTCGGTATACTAATGTAGTTTTGGCCACTGATTTAAAAAATAACTTTCTTTTTTTGGAGAAATGAAAAACAAACATGTTAGAGCACTTTAAATGATTAATGTGTTTTTAACGAAAATATCATGACTTAACCTAACCAATCGTCAAGGGCGTACAGTTGACCTAACCGGGCATTCAATTGACCTAACCTGGCATTCAATTGACCTAACTGGGCATTAATTCTTGATTTTTTTCTGCTACTTAAGATCTTAAGATCTAGACTAGAGTGTATCTATTTCGCAAAAACATTTGTCTGGTGAGTTTTTGTCCTCTTTTGCATTTAAGTGGTGAGTTTTTGTCCGGTGAGTTTTTGTCCTGTGAGTTTTTGTCCAGTGAGTTTTTGTCCGTGCCCCATTTTTACCAGTCCGTGAGTTCGGAAAGGTTGGGAACCACTCGATTCGATTGTAAGGGGTTTGTAAGCCTATTGTTAGTGTGATTGCTAACACATAAATTGGATATAAATCACTATACCCCTTTCGTGATTTACTTTCTCTAAACGATTTAAAATTTTAAAGAACTGAATTGATTCACCTCTTAAACTTCTAGTTTAAAAGGTGTATACAAATTCAGTTCTTTAAGTCCGTCTTCATATAATTTAGTATGTAATGATAGAATAAGTAAGCTTTAATGGGGGGCACTGAACCATTTGTACCATTTCTATATCCTTACACAATACACATGCATGGCTACCAACACTGTATAACATATTCTAAATGAAGTCTAACGAGCGTCTTATACTGTATGATGACAAAACAATATCTGAGAATACTCAAAATTACGATAAATAAAACTCAATACTTTATCAACTTTACTGCTTACGACTGAACATTGTTTTAAAACTTTGGATCAAGTAAAGATAATCCCTCCCAACAGAAAAAGGAGGGACTATCTTTACTTGATCATTTTTTGGGAGGGATCATCTTACTTGGTAAAGTTGGTAATACCGCTTTACCGCAATACCGCAATACCGCTTTAATTAAAGTCTTTGGATCAAGTAAAGTTAAGCACCCCCAACCTTTTTTAGTTATAAGGCTAACTAACGAAAATATCACGACCTAACCTAACCAATCGTCAAGGGCGTACAGTTGACCTAACGATTGGTTAGGTTAAGTCGTGATATTTTCGTTAGTTAGCCTTATAAAGCTAACTAAAAAAGGTTGGGGGTGCTTATCTTTACTTGATCCATTGTAATAAATGAATTTTAATAAATTTTGTTTTCAAATAAATCATTTTTTAAAAAAAGATTCTCTTAATTTTTATCCTTATGTCAGACTGCTTCACTTTACTTTACTTTCTGGGAGGGATTATCTTTACTTGGTCATTTTTGGGACGGATTTGCTTTACTAGTGTGACCTGGGAGGGATTATCTTTACTTGATCCAAAACTTTTAATCCTTTGTAACAATGACACCTAAACCTTTTTCCTCCGCGGCTTTATTTAATGTACTATTTTCCAAAGTATAACTAAATTAACTCTTGTGATAACCTACATGCTTGCATTTACATTTATTTATGTTAATTTACATTTCCCACTTGTTAGACCACTTTACTAATTTATTAAGATCGCGCTGCATATTATCTCTATATTGAAAAGTAGGTGTAATTTTAGTAACATCAGCAAATTTAGAAATTTTTCTTAATAAGTTGACGTCAAGATTGTTAACATATATATTATGAAATATATTTTTCCTCAAAACTGACCCTTGCAGAAACCCGATAGTGTCATTAGCGCAATCTGGCTCTTTCCCCTTTATTACAACTCTTTATTTTCTACCTGTTACCCAATCAGGAAACCATTCGCGAGCTTGACCCCTTATTCCGTTAGCCTTAATATTTTCTGTAATAGTTGTTTAGTCAGAAACTTTATGAAGCACTTTTTGAAAATCGAAATACATTATATCTACCACTCTATTATAACTACCATGATGTCATGGGAAAGCTATGGATCTCCTAATTTCCTCTCGTTTTTATTATATTTATTTTTGGAAAAATTAATAATTTTATTTAATTTTAGGTATTTTTTTAATTGAAATGAATAACCTTTATTAATAATAAAACAAATACGTCAAGATACTTTTGTTCAGATCATGTAATTATAATTACATAATAAATTTCATATTTACTGCTAAGTGTATTTCAGTTTTCGAAAATATTGCTTATTTGAAGTAGTACATACTGCTTGAAAGTAAGTTACACATGCAAAATTCATTGAAAGTTACTGACAAAAAAAATTATATACAGTATATACATATAGTATATGTTGCAAAGTTACAGATGAAAGTTACGTTTAGTAAGGTTAAATTAAGTTAATCCAATTTACTGACAAAAAAACAAGGAATAATTATGCAGTAGTTTCGCATAACTCATCTACCCTATGAGCAGTCCAGCATGCTCTCAAACACACACTTCTCTCCCTATTCCTCACTACAAATACATGCCTCTTACACACTACATAATCTTTTCAAAATTTAAAAAAAGGCATCAACTTTAAGAGCCTCGGAGTCCCCTGGGGAGGGGACCATAAATATCCCCACTTCTGGCTTCCTCGCTGCCGATACCGGGAACGCAGACCCAGGCAGCAGGGCTGGATCTGCTACTGCCCATTCGAGATGTTCTGGTTCTCTGCTTGATTCACTTTTGATAAACTTTTGCAACATTCGTGGCCTTTTCTCACATTTTTAATCTGTTGAACACCACCTCGCCTCCTCTAAACCTCATCTTCTCTTCCTCACTGAAAATCAGGTGTCTGGGACGACTGACAGCAACCCCTTTTCTGTATCCTCTTACTTTCTCCACAATCAATTTTACTCCAAAGGTGGATGTTGCGTATATGTACGCAATAACCTAACTTGTTCTCTTATTCCCGAACTCGACTCTTCCGAATTCTATACCCTCTGGCTTCGGCTTACATGCCAATCTCAAACTAAATACATCTGCGCTGTTTATCTTTCCTCTAATTCTACTAACTATCTAAATTCTTTGACTCTTCACTTCTATTCCGCTCTTCCCTTGCTGAAATCTCCATTTTAGGAGATTTCAATGTTCACTACCACCTTTGGCTTTCCTCCCATTTCACTAACATCCCTGGTGATCTAGCTTACAACTTTTCTATCCTAAATGACCAAGAGCAGATTATACAGAACCCTACTCGTATCCCCGATCACCTTGGAGATCGCCTTGGAGATAGGCCCAACATTCGGGATTTATTTCTAACTTCTTATCCTTATTCTTACTCCGTGAAACATTTTTCTCCGTTGGGCTCTTCCGACCACAATCTTATATCTGTTTCCTGTCCTATCGCTCCAGTTCAGCCTTTGGATCCTCCCAAGAGGAGACACCTTTGTTACTTTGGCGCCGCTGATTGTGAGGCCTTGAGGCAATACTTCTGTGATTTTCATGGAATTATTACTGTTTCCTTGGCCAGGTCCACTCCGAGAGTGCTGAACGGATGAAGGGGCATGGAGGGGTACATCCCAAATTCTTTACCTACTACCAATGTATCATAAAAAACCCTTAGTTTAATTTTGCTTGTTCTAATGCTATCCTCGACAGAGAGGAGTCTTTCAGAAGGTACCGTCGCCATCCAACTCCTGACTCCCACTTAGATTATACTTCTGCCTTGAATCATGCAAAATCTGTTTTTCGACTCGCCAAAAATTCGTTGATCTGACAAAAATGTGAAAACCTTTCCAATTCTAATTCTTCTCGCTCTTTCTGGCATCTACCAAGCATCTCTCCAACAACTTTACTTCTTCATCTTTCCCTCCTCTTCTCCATTCCGATGGCTCAGTTGCCGTCTCTTCTCCTGACAAAGCTGAACTCTTCGCTCATACTTTCGCCTTCAACTCAACCCTGAACGATTCACGTGCTGTTCCTCCATCTCCTCCTCCCTCTGACTTAATTATGTCTGAAGTTAGAATCTATTCGAAAGATATTTTTTCTACCCTAACTGAATTCAATTCTAGGAAGACGTACGGTCCTGATTATGTACCTCCTGTTATTATCAAGAACTGTGCTTCTCTGCTGACACCCTGCCTGGGCAAAATCTTTCGTCTTTGTCTTTCATGAGGTACTTTTCCTTCCTGCTGGAAGTTCGCTTTCATTTAGCCTGTCGCAAAGATGGGTGACCGCTTTCAACCCTCCAACTATTGTTCAATTGATTTGATTTCTTGCCTTTCTAAACTTTTTGAATGTATCCTTAATAGGATTCTCAAACACCTCTCTTCTCACAATCTTCTTTCAGATCATCAGTATGGGTTCCGCAAGAGACGTTGCATATTTCTCTGACTCTTGGTCACCCTCCTTTCAGGATTTCGGTGAAACCTTTGCTATTGTGCCTTCACCTCTGATTTCCTTTCTGGCCGATCTGTAGCTACGGTCGTAGATGACCACTGTTCTCCTAAAGTTATTAATAGTGGTGTTCTCAGGGTTCTGTTCTGTCACCCACTCTTTTCCCTTTATTTATCAATGATCTATTAAGCCACTCTTCCTATCCTTCTCCATCCGCTTCACAAATCGTCCCTCTCAACAGCCACTCCATGCTTCGCGTAGGACGGTCATGGTACATCTGACTTCTAATCTTTCTACAATCTCGGGTTGGGAAAGAGAAAAGCTTTTGGCTTTCAATGCCTCAAAAACCCTGTTTCTTCATCTGTCTACTCGTCACAGTCTTCCCCGCGACTTTCCCCTTACCTTCAACAATACACAACTCAGTTCTTCCTCTTCTCTTAACATACTTGGCATTTCCTTTTCTCGTGACCTTTCTTGGGAAGATCACATATACTCTCTTTCTAAAACAGCTTCCAAGAAGTTAGGTGTGTTGTAGCGACTCCGCAGTTTCTTCAACCCCACTCAGTTGCTGTCTCTGGATAGGGGTCTTGTCCGCTCCTGTATGGAGTATGTTTCTCATCTGTGGTGTGGCTCAACCCACACAGCCGTACTTGAGCGGGTGAAATCTAAGGCATTTCGTATCATCAATTCCCCGCTTCTTACTGACTCTCTTCAATCTCTCTCTCTCTTTGCTGCAATGTTGCCCCACTACATCTATACTATCGCTATTATAACGGACACTGCTCCTCTGAACTCTAACTGCATGCCTCCACCTTTAAGAAGAACGTGCAACACCAGACTTTTTACACATCCTCATTCTTTTTCTGTCTAACCCCCTAACACAAGGGTTAATCGCCATTTTAAATCTTTTATCTACTCAACCGGTGAACTCTGGAACAATCTTCGTTAATTTGCATGCATTCGCCTTTGGCCCCTACTTCCTACATATAAAAATAAACGTGTAGGCATTTCGTCGTCCGGGAATTTCACTGAAACTCTAATAACCTATTTTAACCAAACCTAATCTTATCTAACCTAACCTGACTTAATATTACCCCTAAAAGTTTGATGATATATTGTCATGTTAACGAAATGTCGTTAGCGTATTCCCCTAGTATTCTCTTTGATTGCATGATAATTTTTGGCCTGAAAATGAATGTTTTAGAAGTAGAAACTATTAAACATATTTAAGCGATCAAGAAAGGTTTTATATTCAGTCATTTTCATGCTAATTTTTTACCTTTAAATAAATAGTTTTTAGAAATGCAAACCATTAAGCATACTTAAGCCATGAAGAAATGTGTCATAATAAGTCATTTTTACCTCAAAAATTATTCGCGAAAGTAATTTTCGTAGTTCGTAAGTCCATAGTACAAAGTAAAAATGTTGAAAAAAATATTCAGGACACGGCAAAAATTCATCACATTTGATTACAATCAATGATTTCCACTTCAGAAGTGGAACGTGTAACTTGGAACTGAATTATTAGGAAATCAATAGGAAAGGGAAGCTAATGTTTTTAGAGCTATTTCAGTCGGTGAAAAGTCTGTCTTCTGAGCGGAAGAAAATTCTATACGAAGAAAAAGTGAAAAACCACTATTCAGTTGGTGAAAGAAGCTGCGCAGAAAAAAGTAAGGAGAATCATTCGTTATGAAAAGGTAAAAAAAATAAAAACAACAAATGTTAAAGTCAATTGTGAGGAGTATAATAATAATAATCAGTCAAAAAGATCAGAAAGTGGTACAGCACTCAGGCCAACTAATATGGACCACTGCTCTAACTCCTGAATTATTATTATCAGCAAAATCGGGAGTCGAACCTTCGAACATCAGTGTTCACTTCGCTTACAGGAAAAAGATGTTTCCTACTGAGGTAAGGGCGCTGGCGTGGGAAATGTAGAATATATTCATTATGACATTTACACCAAATCTTTATATCTATTTTCTTTTGGTTGTTTGTTGTATCATATATTTATTACAAAAGTGTAGTTCTTAAAGTAAAAATTAAATTCATTATCGAAAATTAATTATAGAAATTACGATAATAAAATATAAAAAATGTAAGTAAGAAAACCAAATAATGTGTATCTAATCTTTTAACTTTAACACTACATTTCTTTTGCTTTTTTCTGGCTGACGTTAGACGATTTTATCCTCTTGCTTGTTAAAGGGTTATATTGAGGGATTCATAACCGGAAAATCCAAAAGCATTTTTAAGTTATCGCAAGGTCGAAATGGACATTTTTCCAAAACTGAAATAATTCTAGAAAATAATTATAAAAGGAAAATAAAATGTCAATGAAAATGCACACAACAATTCTTAATTTACCTGAATCTAATTTCTTGTCAATACATCCTCTTTTTGAGAAGCTTGTAATTTTGTCCTTTCTTACAATTCAGTATAGTAAAATTAATGATGTGGGAGATGATTGCAATTGTAAAGTATGAAAGCGTGAAAAGGTGGAGGTGTAAGAGGTGGACAGCAGCAAATTGGCGGGACTAGGTTGACTCTTACTGGTCAAAGTTTAAAAGTAGCTCACCTCCACAAAAAGGTTGGACACTCCTGTGTTAAACATCAAATGAAAGACTGTAAAATGGACGTGTAAAAATGGAAGTTTTTGTAGTTATGTATAATAATTTTATACTACAATATTACATACCAACATTAAGATATTTTGTTTATGTAGAGAGGAGGGGACAAGGTCCAGAGTTTTTAAGATGCTTGGACACTGCGTTTGAAAGATTAGAGGTCACATACACGGGTAAGATTGATTGAGGAAGGTTGTTCCAGACTTGACCGGTTGAGTAGATGAAAGATTGAGAATACCGATTAGCCCTTGTGTTAGAAAGTTGAACAGAAAAGGGATGAAAATGTGGCAAGGAAAAAGAATGGGGACTAAAATATTCTGCGAATACAAAACTACTTTTTTTATTTATGCATAAGTAAAATGAACATCTACATGAAAATAATTTTATAAATATTCCGGCACTCAGTACATGATCTGGAAAGGTGCAGTTTCTTTACTCCCCACTCAGTGTAATTCCCACTCCCAATCCCGGTCCGCGAGTGAGAATGCACAAAGTGAGAAATACAA
The DNA here is from genome assembly GCA_023014485.1 of Bathynomus jamesi. NCBI lineage: Eukaryota > Metazoa > Arthropoda > Malacostraca > Isopoda > Cirolanidae > Bathynomus > Bathynomus jamesi. The sequence continues at coordinate 627,619 of JAJOZX010000617.1, read as the reverse complement.
ATTTGACGAAAGAGATTCTTGACTTAAGGAAGAATGTCTGTCGTGACCTAACCTAACACTAGCCTAGCCTAACCGAACTTAACCCAATTTGGGGGAAAGTAGAAAGGCCACGGATGAGATTGAGAATGGCAAGAAATGGGAATAGACTGATTTGCGAATTGCTTTTTTTGAAATTCTCACCAGCGGATTTCTTCCTCTTTTTTGCGGAATGAAATGGGAATGGCTTTCAGGAAGAGGATGCTACTAGAAGACACCTCCGCGAGTGAAAATCTCACAGAAAGAGCCTTCGAGTCCACAAGTGTTCAAGTTTAAGCTCTGATACTTAAAATTATATATTGATCTAATCAGAATTTAAAGTCTCTATTAGCCCTAACGCAGAATTTAAAGCCTTAAGAAGTCACTGGCCAGAAATTAGTTATTTGTCTTTGACTTATGCGTTTCTATTAGGTTATCAACTTCCCATCTTGAATAACAAGCAAACAAAATGAAGATAATATGTAATTAATACGTAATTAGTCGCAGTGTGTAGGGTTAACGTTTGGATGTGCTTCCATATATGGATATGATAAACTGTACATTAAAATTAGCTTGATAACGATATACGATTAAACTGACCATAATAATTTAGCAATGATCAATTTAGCAGTACACCCTCTCCCCCCCATATATATATATATATATATATATATATATATATATATATATATTCTCGGAGGCCATTGATGACATCGGAAAGCTAATAAAGGCCATAAACCCTCCATCCCCCAATATAATGATCTGCGGTGACTTTAACTTTCCATTTATAAAATACAAAAAGGTGGATAGGCATATGTTAACCCCCCCTTTATGGCCCTGAGTCGGTTCGGAATCGACGGGGGTTCTAGTTAGGAGGCAAGCAACGGATGTTTCTTCTTTATACTTCTCTATAATTCTTTTCGGTCGCCTTAAATGGTGGGTCGCCACTCTGTTATGCCGATATCGTCTATGGTGCTTGGGTTGTCTCTTAATTTGGGCAAAGGGTCGCCAATTTTTAATTCTTCTCTTTGTATAATACTCTGATACTTTTTCTGATACTAAACATTATCGACTTTTCTTTTATAACTTGTCGACTTACTGACTGAGTTCCTGAAGAGAACAAGGCTCGAAGGAAAAAGATAAAAAAACTTCTTTTACTGTGGTTTACTTCTCAAAAATTACAGTTAGTACTCTGAATTTACAGGGGTAGAGGTTCGACCTCTTTCGACCGTGGCTCAGGCCGGAATCTAAAGATATTAAGAAGGCAAGGGGCCTCTGCCCCCTCCTAATGAGGTGCTAATATGAAGAAGTGCAATGCAGAAGAGCCTTAAATGAAGTGGTAAAATGAAGTGGCAAATGAAGTGGTCCCTAATTTTTCAAGTACATGTATAATATAGCTTAAATGTTTTGGGGGAGGACAGTCGAAGGTTAAGTTTCCCCCCTTTTTTTAAACACATCAGATGTTTTTGAATGATTGCAAATAAGAATTTAAAATAAAAATAAAAACTAATTTGTATTTTTCGCCGAGTCTATATTTATAAAGGCGATATCATTTCGTAATAGTACACAAGTACAAATTAAGTACATGACTGAGTACGTACTAATTTTGGTTCATTACAATTTCGATTACAATTATGGATTATTTCATATTCACTTGTTGTTTAATTACACTTCTATTAAAGTACATTCTTACATTATAAATTAAATCATTACATTTAATTACAGTTTCACTGAAGTACATTACAAGTTATTATTAATTACAGTGTTTTTATATATTTATATATGGTTATACTAGATGGTTATACTAGATGGTTATTAGTACAACACAAGTACATAAGACATGACACACATGATATAACATAATATGTTATAAATGTTATAAATTTGAAATCAGAGCGAACGGAGGTATTTTTATCTTTGAGGCGCTCGATTCTGTTGTCGTGAGTGGAATTCGATCTTACTAAGCATTTTTTTGAGTTCACCTCGGGAGGTCAATATAATTAAAAATAAAAATGAAAAAATAATACGAGAACGTTTTTTCGCGTTCTCGAACGAACGCCCAAAGTTTAGCGCGTCACAAATTGACACGAGTAAACATAGACTGATAAGTTGATAGGGCATAAGTAGACAATAGGTAGATGAATGAATAAGTAATAAAATTAATAAAGGATAGCGGTCAAGAAAGAACATGAATGTAAGAATGAGTATGGTTGAATAATAATGTTTTATACTACATAACATATAAATAATGACTTCTATAGAGTGTTTCGTCCTTAGCATGATGTTAAAGAATTTTCATACATTGGATACTAGATATATGATGAAGGGAAAATGTGACGTCATAGTTATTGAATTTTTACGGATAGTACAAATCATTATTAGGAAGATTTACAAGAACAAATTAGAGTCAAAGAGTGGGAAACGTAAAGAGAATAAAGTTATTTTATGACGTCATAGTGTATAAGTCATTATTAGAAAGATGAATTAGAAAAATACAGGAATGAATAAAGACGTACAAATCGAAATTCTATCCAAAAACTCGCTTATGCGATTTTTTGGTTTCTTATGTAAAAATGGACATTCGAACATAAAACTATACGAACATAAGTATGCATAAAGACAATGAATCCATATAATGATGGTGTAGGAATTGTTCATTGTTCACTTTTTACACATATACAGGGTGTCCGAGAATTATCTGTACAATTTTTGGCTGTTATTAAAAGTCAACCCTGAAGTGCAGAAATTCCAGTGTTGTCCCATTTTACAGAGAATCTCATTAAGTTTTTTCTGATACCAAGTTTGACAAGTGTTTTAGAAATTCCAGTGTGTCCGAACATTATCTGTACAATTTCATCTTTTAATAAAATTCTTGATAACACACGTAAAATTCTTAAACAAGATTATTTAGAATCTGTATTTTCAAAAGTTTCTTTTATTAAAGTGACGTTGTTACAAACATTCGATATGTGCACCATTAGTGATTCGCAAAACATCCAATCGATACTCCAAATGTTGCCATGTACGCTGCAGCATATCCACATCAATTCGCTCAATAGCAGCTGTGATTCTTGCTTTTAAATCATCAATGTCTGTCACCCGCGTACATTTCTAAAAAACTTGTCAAAACGTGGTATCAGAAAAAACATAATGAGATTCTCTGTAAAATGGGACAACACTGGAATTTCTGCACTTCAGGGTTGACTTTTAATAACAGCCAAAAATTGTACAGATAATTCTCGGACACCAGGTATATATATACCAGGACAAGGGGGGCACAAGAGAAGACCAGGAGCAAGCAAAAATGTTGATGGCTCTCACAAATGAGTTTATGCTGACACAGGAGATAACAGAAAATACCAGAAAAAATAATTGCCTGGATCTGGTATTCACGAATAACACGAACTTGATTGCTGATATAAAAATAACCCCAACCATTATCTCAGACCACAACTTAATTGAGATATCAACAAATATGACGACAACATTAAAAGACAATACACATATTGAGGAAAGAAGCAAATTTGGGGCCTTTAACTTAAACTCCAAGACTATAGATTGATAGATTGGGAAACAATCAGATCGCACATGGCCCAAATAGAGTGGAGGACAATTTTCGAGAATAAAACAACTGAAGAAATGCTAACAACCTTGGAAAAAAAACGCTGAGAAATTTAGAAAAATATGCTCCGAAATCACAGCCAAAAGGAAAGAGGAGCTGGCTAGAGAGGCAAAAGAGAAGACTATTTCGCAAAAGAAAGCGAGTGGAGGCGAAGTTAGGCAACTGCGGAGATAATGACAGGAAATTAATACAAGAAAAACTGGAAGGTTTCGATAGAGAAATGCAAACCCTGATTAAAGACCATACAGAGAGGGAAGAGGAAAAGGCGGTAGAAGCAATAAAGGAAAATCCAAAATACTTCTATAGCTATGCAAAAAGGAAAACAAAAACGCGCGCTGCTATTGGGCCATTAAGGACGAGAAATAATGAACTAACCGACGATCCAAAAGAAATATCTGAAACATTGAGAGCTCAGTATGAATCAGTTTTCAGTACCCCAAAAAGTGACAAAGCGATACCTGACATAGATGCATTCTTTGAAGAGGAATTGCAGGGAGAGTATATAACAGACTTTCATTTTACCTCAGAAGATGTAGCGAGAGCTATAGGATAAATGAAACCACATTCAGCTGTAGGTCCGGACAAATGGAACGCATTATTGATTAAGAACTGTAAAAATGAAATAGCTATACCTTTATACTGGATATGGAGAAGATCCCTAGACACTGGGGAAATACCGAGCATCTTGAAAAGAGCAAACATTGTCCCTATATATGAATGAGGAGGACAGATCTCAAGCAAAGAACTACATACCAGTTTCATTGACGTCCCACCTCAGCAAAGTATTTGAGGGAATAGTTAGAGAGAAAATTTATGATTTCCTGAAGACATGGGAAAGATTCAACGAAAATCAGCATGGATTCCGATCAGGTAGATCATGCCTATCACAACTAAGAAAACACTACAATAATATCCTAGATGCACTGGAAGGCAATGACAACCACGATGTTATACACACAGATTTTGTTAAAGCTTTCGACAAATGTGACCATGGTATAATAGCACATAAAATGAAATATATGGGAATAACAGACAAAGTGGGAATATGGATCTACAACTTCCTCAGAGAACGTCTACAGGTCGTCAAAATTCAAGGTATATCATCATCAGAATCGGGATTATGCAGCTCAGTGCCACAAGGGACAGTAATGGCCCCCACTTCTGTTCATTATCATGCTAATAGACATAGACAGCAGAGTAAACAGCAACAGTATAGTAACATCATTTGCAGACGATACAAAGATCATCAGAAAAATCAGCGATGTAGATGAAGTGGAGGCCTTACAGAGAGACACGAACAAAATATACAAATGGTCAGAAGACAACATGACTTTTAACACCGAGAAATTTCAGCTCTTGAGATATGGTAGAAAAGAGGAACTTAAACAGATTGCATATTATGCTCCAGATAGACAGGAAATTCAGAGAAGCACGAAAGCGATCGATCTAGGGGTAATAATGAACGATGATGCGAAATTCGAAAAACAAAATCAGATGGCGATAAATAAAGCAAAAAGTGTCGCGGGACAGGTACTAAGAACGTTCAAGAGAAGGGACAGGACAGTAATGATTCCCCTGCTAAAAACACTGATTATACCAAAACTTGAATATTGCTCAGTTTTGACGTCCCCATATAAAAAGGAAGAAACTAATAAACTAGACGAAACGCAAAAGCATTTCACAACCAAGATTGATGGCTGCAAAGAACTCAACTACTGGGAAAGACTACGGAAACTAAATCTGTACTCCCTGGAAAGAAGAAGGGAGAGGTACACCATAATCTACGTATGGAAAATGATCGAAAAACTGGTACCAAACCTAAAACTAAACCCAATTACCATTCAAACAACACTGGAAAATAGGAAAGGCAGACTGTGTAGTGTTCCCAAATTAAAGGCCCGACAAGGGTCCTCCTCAACTCTGAAGGAAAATAGCTTGGTTGTCAGAGGGCCAAGACTTTTCAACCAGCTTCCAAAGGACCTTAGAAATAACGGGGGTCAAAGTTGAAGTCTTCAAGAGAAGACTGAATGCCTGGCTCAGGGCGGTACCAGATGAGCCGGGCGTGCCTGGCTGTGTACGGTGGAGAGCGCAAGAAAGCAACTCGCTCCTCCACCAAGCCAGACCTAGAGACGGGGCAACCAGCTTGACCTCCGTGTGAAGAAAGACCAACGCACGAAACAACATAAAGTTCATAAGGTATACATACCGGGTGTCCGAGAATTATCTGTACAATGTTTGGCTGTTATTAAAGGTCAACCATGAAGTGTAGAAATTCCAGTGTTGTCCCATTTTACAGAGAAACTCATTAAATTTTTTCTGATAACAAGTTTTGATAAGTTTTTCTTTATTGTACGCGGGTGACAGACATTGATGATTTAAAAGCAAGAATCACAGCTGCTATTGAGCGAATTGATGTGGATATGCTGCAGCGTACATGGCAACATTTGGATTATCGATTGGATGTTTTGCGAATCACTGATGGTGCACATATCGAATGTTTGTAACAACGTTACTTTAATAAAAGAAACTTTCGAAAATACAGATTCTAAATAATCTTGTTTAAGAATTTTACGTGTGTTATCAAGAATTTTATTAAAAGATGAAATTATACAGATAATTTTCAGACACACTGGAATTTCTGAAAAACTTGTCAAAACTTGGTATCAGAAAAAACTTAATGAGATTCTCTGTAAAATAGGACAACACTGGAATTTCTACACTTCATGGTTGACTTTTAATAGCCAAAACTTGTACAGATAATTCTCGGACACCCGGTACCTATTAAAAATATTTCCTATGAGTCCGGACATTTGAAACAATATATATATATATATATATATATATATATATATATCGTAAAGAACGACGCTTGTATAGGAGAACATTCCGCGCAAGATGAGAAGAGAGAACGAACAAATGAAAAAATGAGGTAACCACCCGGGAATCGAACCCGGGATCTTCCGATTGCCGGTCAGATATGATAACCACTACACCATGGTCCTCAGTCGATCAGAAGTCGTAATTCCTCTACATACGCGCAGAAACCAATGCCCCGGGGTTCGATTCCCGGGTGGTTACCTCATTTTTTCATTTGTTCGTTCTCTCTTCTCATCTTGCGCGGAATGTTCTCCTATACAAACGTCGTTCTTTACGTTATTTATACTGCGTGTTCTTTGCAGTTGAAATGTATATATATATATATATATATATATATATATATATATATATACATTATAACTGCAAACACGCAGTATAATTAACGTAAAGAACGACGCTTTGTATAGGAGAATTACCCGCGCAAGATGAGAGCGAAAGAACGAAACAAATGAAAAAATGAGGTACCCACGTTAATATATATATATATATATATATATATATATATATATATATATATAGTGGGTGTAGAAATTTCGAATTTTGGTGCACTCTAAATATTACTAAACGTTTGGTTATATAGATACATATATGAAATGTCGAGTAGACATTTCATAATGATTTTAGGTTTCTGAAATGAATAATAGTTATTTTGAAATGTTTACCAAGTATTACAAATTTCTGAAAACAGTGCTAAATTGCTTCACATATATAAAGGCGAGGAAATTAAGCATTTCATTTGTACGAGTATAATAAGTTAATTTTCTTCCTTGCGCCTAGACGCATGCGCATTGTGGTTAAAAATATTTTGAAGTTGTGATGCAGTTCATTTAGTGTTTATATTTACAGGATATCTCGAGAAGGGTACAAAGCAATTAATATATCTGGGCATTTATTTATTCGTTCCATGTAGGCATAAGTCTTTTAAGTGTCTTTTCATGCATTTTATTTATTTGACTAGGCATTTGATAGTAAAATCTTCCAAATTAAGAGCCAGACTGTGACCCTAACCCCATCCTTAGACCTAGGGCTGTTGGTATACAGTAAGCCTACCTTTCGTTCAATCTTAAGTTAGACAGCCTCTATTTGAGAAAAGACACTGCTAAGTAAGAAAGGGATCGGTCTCGAGCAACCAAAATTAATCCTGAACTGAAAAGTAAAATTTAGGAAAAATTGGCTGAACTAGATATGTATTCGCTAGAAGAGCATGCCTAAATTCACCGGAAAATTCTTGAACAAACGAAGGTTTCTTAGACAGTTATGTTCAAAAGCTAATCAAGGAATCCTATAGAATGAAATTGGACCAGTAATGATAACAGCAGACCAAGAAGACCCTCAAATCTATCAGAAGCTGATATTAGGAACTCATCTGCAGTTAGGGTGAGTGTTCCCAAAAGGTTACCTGAGTACGAGCATTAATAGGGTGAGTGACCTCCCAGAACCGTCGCCAGCAGCCGGGAGTGAACCCAGCTTCTCACCCATGCAGAGTACGACACAGGGGCCACTGAATTCCGGGAGCCTTAAAACCTGATATACCATAATGTGTTTATCGGTATTGTAAATAATAAAAATAAAGCTATTGAAATGTATAGGGAGACACAAAAAGGTCTTGCCAGAAATAACTTATTAAACAAATATTTTTTGAGAACCCTTTTAGGATTACTGTGTATATTCGTACTGAAATAAAAGGTTTACTGAAAATTTTATAACAAAGTCAAATATTTTTATACATTTTTTAAAATATAAATATTCCATTCATACATGACATCTGCATATCGTGATTTTCCGCTGAGAGATTTAGCAACCAATTAACACTATTTGTGGCACCATATTAAGCAAAAGTATTGGAAAAATATTAGTGTTAAAGAAATATATTGGCAGATTCTAGTTATGTATATTTTGGTAGTGTAAAAATTAAATTTTCATCCTTAACATAAATTATATAAAAAATATTAAAAGGTGTCCCATTTAAATTAGTTTATCTTTTAAATTAAGAGAGGAAATGGAGATGAAGTTGATCTTTCTTTATGTCATGATGATGTCTTCGTCATGTGATTCTGTCTCGTTTCGAAACTCTTACACCGGTTTCGCTCTTCTCATGCCAGACAGAAACGAAAGTTTGCCTTCCAAGTGTAAGTAATATTGTACAAAAACCGTTATTTCTTCTTTTTCATGCATAAAAATAATTTCCACGTTTGAGAAATAGAATATCAATGAGACAAACATGCAAATGTTGCATTAGAATTTATAATCTCAGTTTTCGGCAACACAAGCTGGTTTTGTCAACAAATTAGAGTCTAATATGGGATAGGAACCATCTGAGAGGTGCCACACCATCTGAACGCGGAAAAGGGTCATCCATCCAACTACTGAATAGACCCAACGACGCTTAACCTCACTGGCCTAATGGGAAGTATTCATGTGACGAAGCAGCGACGACATATATCCCTAGAATAAAACTATATGCCACTCAGACATTCTATAATTCTATGGTCTGACCTCATCTATTTTAGGTGCATGCCGAAGCCACTGTTTCGTGAACGTGACTTGTGATGCGGTTACAGTCAAAGAAACGCGAGACGGAGCTATCTGCACGTTTGCACCTTCTACCGCAGGACCATTATAATCACACGACCAGAACTCACAGAAGGCATAGTAACTCACTGCAAACAACCTTGTGAGTAAAGGAAATTCAATGATTTTCATTTTTTTTTTTGTATCATCAAATTTCATGCGTGAATTAAAGTAAAGTCAGTTTTACAGCTATTGATTAAAAATTGATGCTGTATTTAATTAAAAGTTTGCACTACGTTAATTTGAAAGGCATCGAATAATAAGATTTAATTAGCAGTAAACAGAATGTCAAAACTACACTCTAAAAACTGTCAGCTGTGTGTGCCTTAGATCAGAGCAGAAAACAAGGGCTAAACACTTTAAAATATAAAGTACGTCCAAGGAGCATAATTAGGGTGGCTAATAAAAAATGAAGTCGCAAAATTTAAAATGTGCGGGTGCTCATTTTATTCGGTTTATTGAAAAAACAAATTCTGCCAAATTTCAAGTTCTAATCTTATTTTAAGTGGTGGTACAAGACACAAAGAACTTTGTGCTCTAGGCTATTGGAAACGAGTGTTCGAGTGAGCTTCAAAGTTATACAAAACAAAAAACTGAAAAGAACGATTCTGATAAGACTCAAACAACCTCAAATAGGACTGCAATAGCTTGTAGTGATCTGATAGATTACAATTATGCCTAATTTTTCTGGCTTCGAATGAACGTGGATTTATTGGCATCAGGGAACATCTTCCGGTGCTGCTCCACAACCTGAAGAACGTATTGCTGTTGATCCTCCTGTGTGGTCAGCACAGCGTTAAAATCTTTCATTAGGGCAACTCCTCTTTCTGCGGGATCATTGACAACACTGATGGCAGAGACGCGCTGTTTCGCTTGTTGAAAATCTTCATCTTCCCACTGCTCCGGATCCTTGGAGAGGAAGGATGTGGGAAGCTGGAGCAGGTGGAAGAAGGCCAATGTGTTCTTCGTGACAAAGGCTGCCAAAGAAAGATGTTCAGCATCTCCCACATCAATCGTCACACGAGGCGAAGGACTCTTCCTTTCTTCATTTTTGAGCGCCTCAACCATGCCTCTTTTCACCGCGCTGCTGAGATATTCATCAAAAAAGGCCAAAGCGACCAACTTTTCACTTAAGTACCAAAGATGGTTAGTGATCCCTTTCAAAGCGGCCTCTGCCACGCGTCGGTTAACTTGTCTGTACTGCACCAGCTTTTGTATCAGCTCCAAGTCCAACCGCGGAGCATATCTGGCTACCGGGGCATTGAACCAAACTTTAACGTAAATCTCTGCAACAAAGAGGCAGAAGTCAGTAACATCCTGGAGCTCCTGGTCCGTGAGTTTCCCCAAGTTCCGCAACTGGTGACGGTACAAGAAGATCTTAAATGCATAGATGCATTTTGCCATCCACCGTGCCCTGTGGAGGGCACCCGGAGTTTGAATATGATTTCCCCGTGGTAGATTTATTCCGAGAAATAGCAGTACGAGTTCCAGGAATTCACGGTAATCATCGCGAGGCTGCTGAGATCTCAACTGTTCGTGCACAAACTCTGCAACTTTCTCCTTGAATGCGTGCATCCGATCTGCCACCTCACGGTCTCCCTCAGCAGAAAGAAACGAATCCTTTACAATCTTTGGCCACACCTCCGCCAATCTTTGAAAGAGCTTGATCTTTGGTCCCGAAGAGCATGCTACTAAGGCTTCGAAAACTTTTTCGAGAACTATTTCCGCGATGTGGTGACGACAAGCAAGATTGAGAAGTTTCTTCCCGAGCTTCTGCTCGAGGAATTGACAAGCGCCGTTCAAGCGACCGGTGTTACATGATGTCGTATCAAAAGACATGGCTACGATCCCGGGAGATAACTGCCAGTCTTCCAGCATGTCATGCACTGCTGTTGCCTGCGCCAGACCTGTTGATGATGGCAGCTTTGGTACCCCCAACAGCTTCATCACACCTTCTCCTGAAACCAGGACTGGAAGGCGATCGACCTTCTCTTTGTTTGTAAGGTCTGGAAGGAGCTTGCCATCCCAATGAACTGTTAATGGTACCGTGGGGGAAAAGGACCTTCTCAGCTCGTCCGCGATGTCTTGGCGGAATTTCATTCGAGCTAGTCGGATTGTCTCTCGATTCAATGCGTAGTGCTCCATACTTTGTCCAGCAGCTGCTAAGGTATTGGCCACAACATGGACTGCCCGGCGATTGGATATCTTTGTGCGGTCCAACGCTTGCGCCAGTTCTTGAGTAACAATCTGATTTAACCCTCTTGATCTTTTCCTCTTGGGAGTGGCAGATGACGCGCCTCCTATTGCTCCGACATTCACCTCATCTTCCTTGTCAGTATCCTCGTTTGTAGAACTGCTGCTCGACTCCAAAACCACGGACCTGTCCATCTTCTGGAGTTCATTCAGGTTCCTTCGTTTCCTTTTCTCTTGCTCACGCTGCCGCGTCATTTTGTTCTCCTCTTGTCTAATATACTTCTGATCAACAAGTCCTATAGTTCCTCGACGACCAGCTCACGCTGCGCAAGAAGAAACTGCTTGTCTTCTTTATTTTTGATGATTTTGAGCGCATCACCGTGAGCGCAATCGAACAGGCCTTTCAGACCTTCTAGAAAGACCTTCTCCTTGTCCATCTGGGTTTTGGTACGCCTCGCTCGTAATTTCTTTAAGCTTCTCCACTCAGAATGGAGGTTCTCCAGCTTGTCTTGTGCCCGGTGCGTAGCTTGAGTCGGAAGACTTGCATTCTTCCACATCTGTTCGACCTCTGTCATCACCAGTCGGCTACTTTCTCTGACAGGGCGAGACTCGGACAGTGAAAGAACAAGAATCGTTCCAGGACCTGCCGCTTGGACGGCAATTTGGCTCCTGTAAGGGCATATGAGTTGGGAGAAGTCTCCAGTAGCCATAAAACATCATTCTTTCTTAGAGTAGTCGCCATTTTTCATCTACCTGCAAAGTATACAAAATAGAGAATTAGTAAGTGACAATGGTGGAAACTTTGTTACTCTTGTACCACCCCCTAATGTTTATCAAAAGTCCTAAAATTTGCCTGAGTGATTTTCTTCAGGAACTGCACCAAACGTGCCACCGCACTTGCTCCTCCAGGCAACTTGGATTTTTACCCCTATTGGCTATTGCCACCCTAGACTCAGCATATACAGTACGTGGGTAGTAAATAGATGGTAGCTGCAACGGTTACCGTCTTGACAAGCGGTTTCATCTGTAACTAAGTGAAAAATACAAAGAGCACAACACTTCCAAGGGTCGCTACATGATGTAGAGGCAGAGGACGGTGTTTCGAACTGGCTACGCCGTAGCCCATGCATGGTTGTTTGTTGTTATTAATGTAACGAGAGAACTCGTGCAGTTATGCAATGTGAGTTACGCCATAAAAATCATAATTATTACCATTTTAACATATATGTTTATTTTCGGCTTGATATTTTGTTTAATTTATTTTCAGACTGATTTTTTGAGACAGACTCTGAAATTTGAAAAGTAAGGTTAAATTAGGTTAAAAACCGAATTCACCAAAAAATCCTCTATTCTTCTAAAGTAAGGTATTACAAATGAAGTTAAGCACAACTTACAAGTATTCATAAAAGAATGAAATTAAACATTATAAATTCATAACTTCATAAAAGAATAGATAGATAAATAAATTCATAATAAAAAATAAAACAAACACTAGTTATTCAGCATAAGCATTATATAAATAAAATGCATTGGAATTTGTAGGGAAATGTTTGGTAATGTAATAATATTTGAAGACCAAATTTCACTTAAAGAAAAAAAATTGTTATTCTTTTACAATAAGGTACAGAAGTGTGTGGTGGTGTCTACGGGTTTGAGATCTTTGATGGTTTGGGCTGCGTGCAGTTCGTTGAAAAACCGATGACATGGGACACTGCCAGGCTACATTGCCAAGGACTTAAAGCTGACCTTGTTGCCCTTATTGATGTTACTTCAGTCGCTCCCTTTACGAACTACGCTCTAGCAAAAGGTATATAGTGGTATGTTACTAAGCTGTTTACCTAAAGAGAAACAGTGATGATGATGCAGCTGAAATGTTCTCTCAAAATGTTGTCAATAAAAAGTTAAATTCAACCAATTTAAGATATTGCCAGTGCATGTAATGACAAAATTTAACGTTCTTTGTAGATTTGCATCAGGCAATCATTCTTACACAGCCAAAAATTGTTTTGTCACCCAAATGTAAAACGAATTTATACCCATATAGCGAATAAAAGAAGATCTCATAAAATATACTTGAGTAAAATCAATTTGGCTATGATATGAACACGCTAGGACTTCCCCGCATCGAGTCGATTTGTACAAGGCCGATCCTGAAAAATGTATATTTGGTTTCACTAAAAAGGTTCTGCGTTCCAGTCCTGTTGGAGCAACTTTTTCATTATGCAAAAATCATGCATGTTTATGTATAATATTCCATCTATGGGACCTCAGTGTTATAATAATAATGTTATAATGTTTCAGACCAACAAAGACCCTAGGGTCTACTCATGGCTGGTCTACCTAACTGTGTTCGTAATCGTGTATTGTGTATGTCCTCCGTGGTGGCGGAGGGGACCTACAATTTTACGTGGGTTCCGAACCACAAGAACATAAGAAATTTATGTAAAAACTGCCGGTAAATTGGCAACGACCAATTTTTACGAAACTAAATAATTATCAATTTAAAAATAATTAATTATCGGTTTAAAACTAAAGATAGAATCTCTCGGTCCAGAGGAGCAAGTCATAATAGACTACTATCCACAATATGTTACACTCTATATCTATTTATAACGGACATGCAAATATATCAGATCCAAAGAATCCAGTCAATTTCATTACGGTATCCATCAAGTCACGGTCCATATCGATTGCGGACCAAGTCAAAATTTACAACCATATACATTATCAATTTAAAAATAATTAATTATCGATTAAAACTAAAGATAGAATCTCTCGATCCAGAGGATCAAGTCATAATAGACTACTATCCACAAATATGTTACACTCTATATCTATTTATAACGGACATGCAAATATATCAGATCCAAAGAATCTAGTCAATTTCATTACGGTATCCATCAAGTCACGGTCCATATCGAATGCGGACCAAGTCAAATTTACAACCATATACATTACAATATATACACTTCCGAGGAAAAGTGTAGGTGTGGCTGTAAAGACTGTACAGTAATGTAGAAATGTGTGTGCACCCATTATGGGTCTCCCATTTAAAGGTGTTTGTGGGGCTCTGGAAGCAGAACGCTCAATCAACATACATAAATAAATAAGTAAATGTAACCTGAGAAGAGGGAATAATAATAGCTGTTAAGTTAAACAGGGGAGAATACAATGATACGAATGACGTAGATAATATACAGATTTTCAAAAAAGTTTCAAATCTGGAGCGCAGAAAGATTTTGGAATCATTTTACATAGAAAATTTTGATTGTTTTAACTCAAACTTGGATTCGCACCAGATGGAAGAATTCGTTTTTAATATTATAAAACATGAGGTAGCCAGATGCACGAGATTTCTTTCTATTTTTTTATTGTTTTTACTTTTTCTTTTTTAGTTAAGTCTCTGCTGCCATTGGAGTTGGTTCTCCAGCTCTTAAATGCTATTACCTTGAGGAAGGTACCGTTGTTACGAACCGAAATAATCCTTTTTTCCTTTTCTATATTAGTTTTTAATTTCTTCTTAATTGCGTGTTTACTTTCCATTTTTTCAATTATATATATATATATAGTAACGCTCGTAAGTTTTCGTACAGAGAAATATTTCAGCTGTATTCCTCATCTTTTGTACTGTGCATATAATAATTATGAAAAGTTTATCGTTCGTTTGGAATAATTTATGAAATAAAAAAATTAAATAAAACATCAAAGAATTTGAGGAAAATAAAAAAGTTAAAAGGCAAAAGTTTTCATATATTTACCCACAAAATTAATTAGTACTTTGTGTGTCCACCTTTTCCTTGAATGACTTCAGTGATTTGTTTTGGGTATTTTTCTACAAGGTTTCGACATCTCACTCGTAATTTGAACCCATTCTTCTAAAGAAAATTGTTGCAATTCATTAGAATTTGAAGAGTTTTTTCAGACTGCAGATAACTGTTTTCAAGTCATACCATAACTTCTCAATTATATTGAAATCTGGGCTTTGACTGGACCACTTACGAAGTTTGAAATTCTTTTGTTGAAGCCATTTCATGGTTATTTTACTATTATGTACCCAATTGCGACCCATTCGCAACTCCCGAACTGAAGGCAAAACATTTTCTCAAAAACGTCTTGATATTTATTTGAATTCAAGAGTCCAGGGATGACAACAAGATTTCCTGGAACAGAGGCACTAAAGCATCCCTAAGGAGGTAAACTACCACCGCCATGTTTAATAGTAGGAAGGATGTTTTTTCCTCGAATGCGGTATATGATTTTCGCCAAACACACCGTTGTTTGTTGTCCCCGAATAATTCAATTTTTGTCTCGTATGTCCAAAGAACTTTCTTCCAGAATGGAAATCCATCATTTTGATGATCATTGCCGTAATTTAAACGAGCTTCTTTGTGCCCTCTTCGTAACGGAGGTTCTGTTCGTGCAACTCTTCTATGCAGACCATTCTTTCTCAATGCAACGATTTCAATATTTCTCGAGTATACTGTACGTCTTTAAAATTCAATTTATTTCCTCAGTTCTCATTCCTGCAACTATCATTGATTTTTTTCACATTTTCACTACCATTCCCGTTATTAATGATACTATATATATAACTCGATTAACAGGTATTGATACTGACTTTTGGATTGGGCTGCACAATACTCAACCCAAGATTTCAGGCATTTTCTCTTTCACTCTTGGCGGAGAAGTTCAAAAAACTGCCAATATATGGGTAGCTGGTGAACCACACATGTCAAGACCAAGGGAATGTGTGATCTCTTCTCTGAGCGGCAATGGTAAACTCAAAGATAAAGACTGCACCACTGCCTATCCCTTTCTCTGTGAAATTTCAATCCAAAAATGAACAAATCCTTCGAAGAAGTTGTTGCTACAAGTAGCATTTTAAAGTAAATTAAAATTTCAGTGTAGTATCCTTAATACATGCTGTAGGCAGTTACATTGACTCCATTATTAAAAATATTTGTTGTTTTTCAAACTAAAAATACTTGTATAACAATAACAGTATATTGGTTAATTTGCTGAAATTTGTTTATTTATTTTTAAGGCACCGTTTCTTTTTTTATGCATGAAGGAGGGACCCAGGGTGAATGCCCTTAGAAACTGCACATCTCCACACTCTAAATATAAGTAGACGCTTTGTTAAAGGTTTCAGTGTCCCAATTTTGTGAATTTTGAAATGTGTAATGCGTTAGCTATGTCATATTACTTGAACATTTCGTTAGACATTTCAGTAAGTCAAATCAAAGGTCTAAACTGTACCATTTCTTTAAACAATTGAAAAGACAAACCCGAAGTGTCTATAAAATGCCTAATGAATTGTCTAACAATGAAATATCTAATGCATGAAAGTTTAAAGAGTTTAAATTTAAGTATAAGTTTAAGTTTATATGAAAATTATTGCTTCAGCTATTACTATTAAAAACTTTTGACTTTCATTTTATACCCATTTCTTCTTTTAACGGATTCTTTGTCACTATTAAATAAAATAATATTTACCATTTTTAAATATTCAAATTAGTTCTATAAGTCGGCCCATTTCAAGTGAATGTATATCTCGTTCAACTAATATTTTCTTAGATATTTTACTTCTCAGTTCTGGATTCATTTCGATTGCTCGAAAACAGAACCCTTTATAACTTTGCAGTGTTTTTTTCTCCAATATAGGCTCTCTAACTTAGATATTGAACATTGGGTAGTCCTAATCTATACTAGGAGCCCTAGGTCCAAGGCTAGGTTAAAGGTCACAGGCTGGGTTTTAAATACTGAAATACTTTACTAGCGAAGGCCTAGTCAAATAAATAAAATTAACAAATGCATGAAAGACACTTAGAAAACCTATGCCTACATAGACTACGTCACAGTTTCAAAATATTTTTAACCACAACGCGCATGCGTCCAGATGGAAGGAATAGAAAACTAACTTGTTATACAAATGAAATGTTTAATTTCTACGCCTTTCTATATTTGAAACATTTGAAGACCGTTTTCAGATACCTGAAATATCTATTAAGCCAGGGGTGGGGAACCTCTCGCCCGCGGACACATTTCAATTCGCCCGCCAATGATATCCTATAAAATTCTAAAAATATATATGAACCAATTTCCTAAGAGCAGTAGATAGATATTTCGGGAGGATTGAAGAAGGCGGGCGCATCGTCATTTTTGGAGTGGTGTCAGAATGTTTGCCGCTCACGTTCAGTACATTTCGTTCGCGGGTACGAAACATTCTGACACTCTCTCCAAAAATGACGATGCGCCCGTCTTCTTCAATCTTCCCGATATTTCATAATAATGTTTCAATCATAAACTATTAATTTACCAAAATCTTGTTGAGCGCCATTATTTTCGTTACAAAAATTTAGCCTTAATGAACGTGATTTATTTGAAAACGTATCTAGTTGTTATTCGACGTCTCTCATATAAACAGCTGATTTTTTTAATGCCTCTGATATCCATACTTAAATGATTCGTTTGAAAATGTTTTTGAACGTCGAGTAATAGATTGATAAAGATGCCAAGTAGTACAATGCAATTATTTTAATAAAATATTTTTTTACAGTAAATATTGCAAATGAAGTTGAAGCAGTATCTCTCTCTTAATTTTTAATTCTCACTTATAAATAACTAAATTTAAATTTTTGAAATATTACGATTGGGATATTTCAATTCAAATGAAGATCATCTGGCACCACTGTAATGCTGACAATAATGAATGTCAAACAGTCAATGATATGTTTTAAGTTGCTGAAAATTTTTGGAAAAGCTATAGGCGAGTGTTGTGTTTTCATTGAAAAATGGACAAATAGTTATTTCTTTGTGGAAGTAAATGGAAGTCCCATATGTCTCATTTGTAGAGAATCGGTTTCTGTTTTGAAAAAATACAATCTTGAGCGTCACTATTTGACCAATCATGAGGAATACGAAAAAATTGAAAGTAATCTAGTTTAGAGAAGTTAGCATGTTTGAAAAAATCTTTACATAAACAGCAATCTATTTTAAAAAGGTCAATTCAAGAAAATAAATTCATAATGCAAGCAAGTTATGAAATTTCTGAACTGATTGCAAAGAAGCTGAAGCCACACATCGAAGGCGAATTTGTTAAAGAGTGCATACTTGTTGCAGCACGTAGTTTAGCTCCAGAAAAAGTCAAATTATTTGAAAATGTTAGTTTATCCCGGAGGACAGTATCTGACCGTATCAAAGACATGGCTGATGATATCGAAATTTCGGTGCTACTGTAGTATGCGGTCTACCTACGATTGGTTAGGTTTAATCATGATATTTTCGTTAAAACTAACGAAAATATCATGACTAAACCTAACCAATCGTCAAGGGCGATCGACAATGGGATGTAAACAAACAATTAGTAAACAAGATAAGAAGCTATAATTAAAAGGTAGACCGCCGAATCGTAGGTAGACCGCATACTACAGTAGCACCGAAATTTCTTTGAAACAAGCCGCATCAGAATTTGTTTTTTTCGCTAGCTGTAGATGAGACAACAGATAGATCAAATACGGCACAGCTGGCTATATTTATTCGGGGAATAATGCCAAATTTTACAACACGAGAAGATTTACTTGCTTTAAAATCGATGTATGGAACTACTACTGGTGAAGATATCTTTTCTGAGGTCAAATCAGCAATTAGTGATTTCAATTTATCGTATGAAAAATTGAGTGGTATAGTTACGGACGGTGCGCCATCTATGGTAGGATCTCAAAAAGGGGTTGTTGCTCTAATTAGGAAAGAATTAGAGAACCGTCAACTGGATTCCAAGGCTTTAATAGTGTGCCACTGTCTTATTCACCAAGAAAATTTGTGTGCACAGTCTCTAAGAATGAACAATGTAATGGCAGTTGTAGTAAAATGTATTAACTCTATTAAAAGTAAAGGACTGAACAGTAGGCAATTTAAAGAAATGTTGAAGGACCTTGAAGTGGAATATGGTGATTTATTGTACTATTGTGATGTTCGATAGCTTAGCAACGGGTGTATGCTCAAGCGTTTTTATGAGCTGAAAGATGAAGTGAAATTTTTCATGGAAATGAAAGGTACCCCCATTTTGGAACTAGAAAACCCAATGTGGTTATGTGTTTTAGCGTTTTTGGTTGATAGCACTATCCATTTAAATGAGCTAAATTTAAAATTGCAAGGGACTAATCTGCTTATTACCTCTCTTCTGTCAAACATAAAAAGTTTTGAAGTAATGCTGCAACTGTTTATAAACCAGTTAAAAAAAACTGCATGGTTCACTTTCAAACTTTGAAAGAACAAAATCCGCATCGACAGTTGAGTATGCCACAGAGTATTATAACCTCTTGAATGAATTAAAAAAAAGGTTTCAAGATTTAAAAACTAAAGAACTCGAATTACGAATATGCGAAACTCCTTTTGATGTGATGCCAGATGAAGCTTCCGATTCCTTGCAATTGGAGTTGATACATTTGCAATCGGACAACACCTTGAAATCTAGATATAATAGTGTATCTATTTTAGAGTTTTATAAATCATATGTATCGGCTGAAAAATATCCACATTTGAGGAATCATGCATTGAAAATTGCATCACTGTATTCTACTACATATCGATGTGAACAATTCTTTTCAAAATTGAATTTGGCCAAGAACCGCCTGCGTGCTAAACTAACTGATGACAATCTAACAAATCAGTCAAGAGTTGCTACATCAGCAGTGCCACCTAATATTTCTGAACTTTCTAAATCAAAGGAATGGCAACCTTCTCATTAGAGTACAAGGTAAGGAATATATTGAAAAATATAACAATTTTAATTATGTATAGTGGCATTGTAGGTATATACATATAAATTAAAAAATGTGACAAATATTTTTCTTAATAAAAATTCGCCCGCTACTGATTCTTACACTTGAAATTCACCCGGGGTACTAAAAAGGTTCTCCACCCCTGTATTAAGCACTTCAAAATATCTAGTTCATTATGGGATGCAGAGTAGACGTTTTATGTATAAAACAAAACGTCTTGTCCATTTAGAGTGCATAGAAGAAGAAGTGATCCAAAATTAAGGGCCAAGGTTTTCCAGATGTCTGGACACGCTGCATTTGAAAGAGTGGAGATCATAGACAGAGTGAAAGATGAACTAAGGAAGACTGTTTCAGAGTTGACCGGCTAAGTACATGAAACATTGAAAATACCGATTAACCCTTAAGTATGATATTTCTTTTTCTTAACTTTTTACTTTAATCGTTTGGAACTGCAATTGAAAGCAAATATTTGGTCAAAAGAGGTTATTAAATAAAATTAAGTTTTCGCCATCTTTAAAACACAGCCTTGATGAATATATAAGCATTGATTGAAATAAGACTATTGCAGTTTAAAACAAAATTAATCTCACTGATTCTCTTTTTGTCTCACTCCGATTGCAAAGCGTGTGTCTAAAGTCAGGAGCCATTTCAATTATATTATTTTATTAACAGAGATTATACTGAATGTTCATATTGAGTACATTTACTGTAACTTGCAAATTCCTTTCAACACGTTTCACAGAACTGTGTAAAGTACACAATCCCTCTTTATTTCTCTCCTCTGAACAACTGGAACGAAAGTTGTATTCTGTTATCGGCTTTTTTTATGGAGGAAGGAGGGTCCAAGGGCGAATGTCCGCAAAATCGCCCTCACCATAGACGAAGAAGAGATCCAAATAAAGGTCCAAGGTTTTCGAGATGCTTGGACTCTGCGTTTGAAAGAGTGAAGGTCATAGACAGGGACAACGATGGACTGAGGAAGATTGTTCCAGATTTGACTGGCTGAGTAGATGAAAGATTGAGAATGCCGATTAACACTTGCATTAGAGAGCTGGACAGAAAAGGAATGAGAATGTGTCGAAAGCCTGGTGGTAAATGCTTTCCTTAAAGGAGGAGGCATGCAGTTAGAAAATTCAGAAGAGCGGTGTTCGTTATAATAGCGACAGCAAAGAGAAAGGGATTGAAGACAGTTAGTTAGAGCAGGAAATTAATGAGAAGAAAATCTTTTGATTTCATCCGGATTCCTTCTAAGTATAGAAGGTTGTGGGAAGTTTTTTCTTTTATATATATATTGTCTTAGATATTTTCCATGAGCCATGAATGAATTAGTTGGAAAATTAAATGTTTGTACATATTTTAATGTTATTTGGGACATTTATCATTTTACAATAGTAAAGTAGGCTGTTGATATTTATACTTAAATTACATATTCTGCAGAAGTTGTTGATTCGTACATAATCATTAAATTAAATTAAACATTTAATTTGGTCTGGTGAAATAAATAAAATCTAACACGTAAATGGCTACGCATAAGGGTTGTATATTTTTTAGGTTGAAACCTAAATTTGGACGTTTCTCTTTACAGCATCGGGTAAATTACTGTTCATAATTCAAGCATTCGTGAAGATTAGTTGGTATTCAATATTATGTTCTAGCTATAACCTATGTAAAAAATTGGTAAAAAATCAGCAGAATATTTATTGTTCTCTCTCTCTCTCTCTCTCTCTCTCTCTCTCTCTCTCTCTCTCTCTCTCTCTCTGCATATAATATATATATATATATATATATATATATATATATATATATATATATATATATATATACTATATATATATATATATATATACGCTGTGTATATATATATATTATTTTTTTTTTTAATAAATAATTTTCTTACTTAAGTCAGTTGTAAGATATTGAAATCATTTAACTTTCATTATACACACAATATATACATTTACAATTTAAAAAATACTTGTATGAACTCACTATACAATTTACATTCGGAGATATCATGAATTCAAAATGAACGCAATGATTTGTTTGAAAAGCAGAGAGTTATGATTGAAACCTGTTCGAAGGTACTGTGCAATATATTAAACGTTCAGCAAATCAATGAATGCAACTAATCCCGTTTGATTGGCACTGACTGACCACCCTTCATATTAACTTCACCGTCACTAAAGAGTACTCAGGATGTGTGTGTGTGTGTGTGTGTGTGTGTGTGTGTGTGTGTGTGTGTGTGTATGCGTATGCGTCGGGGCGCTTTGGCAAGTGGGTATTAGGGAAGTTGAATGTTATGCTTTACAGATGGTGTGCGATAATTTTTGGGAGGTAACACCTTTGGTACCTCGAAACATTAAAAAATTTATAAAAAAATCTACAAAAATTTTTAGTGTCGGAAAAGAATATGTTGGTCCTGATTAGGTTACGTTACGCTCGACTAGGTTATTTACGATTTGGTTAGGTTAGGTCTGACTAGATTATTGAGTACCTTACTATTTAATGACTTTCCAGACACCAGCTTTCAAAATCTCATTTGCGTCTGAAACATTTATCACGCCCTTCTCGGCTTTGTGGCACTAAAATTAGGTTAGGTCGCTACCTCGTTCATGCAAAGCTGCGCATGTGTATAATTTTGGGTGGGTTGAAAAAATTTAATTTAATGAAACATGCTATATCAAAGCAAACTGGTCTTGCCAGGATGGGGGCAAAAACTTTTTCTTCATGGTTGAGCTCTATCAAAAACTACATACAATCGACCAAAACATTATTCGTCTTGTGTTACAAAATAACTGTTACTTTTGTCATCCTGAAAATATCCTTTTATCTGCTATCGCTGACAAGAATAAGAATATTCGGAAGCTAGCTAACTACCTAGCTAGGAGTGTTATACCGGATGAAATTCGAATGTTTGACAAGAAATCCATCAGGCTCAACTTCTCAGCTCGACCTATATGGATATGATTGATTGGAACAAAATGGATATTACTGTTCCTTCCTTACTCTCTGATGTTATAAGTAGCATTGGTGACTGCCAAAAACCCATAATTCTTGACACATACCCGTGTCATTCCCAGGCAGTTGAAAGAAATGTGAAGGAAATCTCGTCTGCAAGTGAAAAAGTCTACGGCCATGACGCCCGCCATGGAATGGTTATTCTCAGCAAGAAATCTCGGCTAGAGAATCCAAAAAGGGAAACAAAGTCAGATTTTAAGTGAATGAACAAGAGGATAGCAGTTACACTTCATATAATTTAGTGATGAACACATGTTTTGGTTTATAAAAGGAAATATTGTTATAATTTTTAACCAAGCTAAATTTGCTTCAAAATTTTGGCTTTTCTTCAAAATTGAGATCAAAGTTGGAAGAATGCACATATTTATAGGCTATAAAAGTTGATGTTTTTATGATAGGTGGGTACTAGAGCACCTTTTTAGCCATGTTTCATACTGACAACTTGAGCTCGATATATTTTCGCCCAGCCCTAGACTGTGTATATATAATATATATATATATATATATATATATATATATATATATATATATATATATATAACTCTATCTAACTGATATTCGACGAATTAGTGGTGAAAGATATACTTTCCAACAAGATGGAGACCCTGCTCACAGAGCACGCCAAACTGTCACATTCCTTGAGAACGAAACACCGGATTTTATCGGACCCAATATGTGGCCGGCTAGTATCCCCGATCTTTCACCACTAGATAATGGTGTTTGGGAAGCCCTGAAGTCCAAAGTTTATATCCTTGGTACCAATATAAGAGACATAGATGAACTACGCGAGAGAATTCTGCTCGGTTGAGAGAAGGTGTCTCAACGATATGTAAACAGGTGTATTGATCAGTGACGTCCACGTTTGGAGGCCTGCATTGAGCAGGAAGGAGGACACATCGAGCAACTTCTCAATTAAGACGAACAACATGGTAAGGTAAGCATCTATGAAGTGTGGGAGCTCTAGTCCCCTTCCTTTTTTTAATATGAGAGTTTACCTCTAAGGGGTCACTTTTTTTTACCCATCCTGTATATATATATACACACACTCGTGTATGTATATATATATATATATATATATATATATATATATATATATATATATATATACATATACTGTATATACACACACACACACACACACACACACACACTCGTGTGTGTGTATATATATATATATATATATATATATATATATATATATATATATATATATATAAGTGTGTGTGTGTGTGTGTGTGTGTGTGTGTGTGTGTGTGTGTGTTCAACACAATATTTTCAGTAAATAAATTTTCAGTATAAACAGCCGACATTCCTAAATAAATGAGCACTTCGTCTTTTAAAGCATTTTTTGCAATTTGGAGAAGACCTCCGAATCTCTTCAGAAAATAATAAATAAATGAATATCTCCTTGCAGTGATAAAGAACGAAAAAATATTTGCAACTTAAACCTTCAGAGCAAAGAAGAATCACTTTAGTCGTTTATCCAGACGATATTATTCAATCTTGGATGAAAGTACCTTCTATTGAAGGGCAACGTAGTCAGTCCGTCTGTTGTACGATTTAAAAAGTTAATATTATTCCAGTGTTAAAGTAAAAAACAAAAGTACTATTATTATAGTTTATTTTATTTCAAAATTTCTTTCCTTCAAGTATTAATTGAATGAAGGGTATATAGGATAATTTATATTTATAAAAATGATATTTGGAATACGATAGAGTGTATTGGCGAAAGCAGAAAGTCACATTATAATAATAATATAAAGGTGGGTCCAGCTCTCAACAAAGCAAGATCAATTTTATTAAAGAGAAACCTGGAAAGAATGAACGAAGAAAGTCCTGAATGAAATATAGGGAACAAAATATCCTATCAATAAGAGTACTTCTTAATTTTTTCAAAGTCACGTTACACTCAAAAGTACCAAATCCCTTACTAATGAAGAACAAATGAACAAGAGATTCAAGTAGCCAAAGTAAACCTTATATAAATGATACCTCCTATGTGATTTTAAGCTGACTGCAGAAGAAGCGAATAGTAAGGAAATAAGTAGAATCTTTTTGTTGCAAAGCTACAACAACGTCTAATAAGCGCAACTATGCATTAAATGGGAACTGATCACAAAGTGAGCATAATCCGTGTACATATAAAGTACTCCGAATCTCCAGTAAGTAATAATAAAAAAATATAATAACCAAAATGTAATAATTTTGTTGTGATGATGTAGTCCTATTAGTGGTAGTGGAGTAATGAAAATGTAACGGGCGTTCCAAAATAAAATTAATCACGATGGGCTTGCGCATCATTCTATCAAATCTATAATTTTTTCGGCTTCCTCATATTATTGTTATTATTATTATTATTATTATTATTATTAGACCAACAACGACCTTACACCACATTTACACCAGATGCATAGCGTGCTGAAGATAACCATATTTTCTCTTTCATCCCAGAGAAACTCAGTGCACAAGTGTCAGCGTCTCTCAGTTAGATCCAAATCATACGCTGAAGACTGTTCATGACTGGAACAGCTTTAAAAGAAAAGACTTCAGACCCCTTATGGGAAAGTGTCTTCCGTTCTACAAATGCTGAACATGCACACAAACACATCAGTCTTATTAAAAATGTGTGACGTGTGTAAAATTCCGTTTTCAGCAATGTCTTCCGTGAAATTGTGACCTAACTTTGAGACAGACGCAAAGCAAAAATCGTGAAGCGCATTCAGTTGACATTAATTTTTATATCAAATGATATCTATCCATCTATCGTATCGATCTAGCTATCTATCTATCTATGTATCTATCTATCTATATATACACACACACACACACACACACACACATATATATATATATATATGTGTGTGTGTGTGTGTGTGTGTGTGTGTGTCTGTGTGTCTGTGTGCAGTAAAAGTTGGAAAAAATGTGGACTGCCATGACACAGTGACTGACAATTTTGACAGATTTTTTCCTGAAAAATATGAAGTGAATATTTACTGGTTGTGACATCAATGGCTGTAAATCTTTGATCTGCAAATTTATTGAATAACAACAAACGTATAAAGGAAAAAATGTATTGAGTAAAAATTACACTATGTACGGTATACAACAGTAAATAAATCAAGAAAACATTGCATACATAACAATGAGTTACAAAGCATAAGCATTTATGTTAAATTTAGTATTTAGTGTCAGGTAATCAGACCACGTGCTATCATTAGTGTAAAAAGAAATGAAAATTAAAAGAGAATTGTGTTAATTCTTTTACAAGTGATAACATGCCTGTTTCGAGCATAACACTACTAGAGAGATCACTTCAGAATATATTTTCTTCTCCACCCACATCACCCCCCTAAAAAGTTAGTGGTTAAGGAAGTGAAATTTTCATCTGAGCTTTAATTTTGTTCTTGTTGGAAAATAAATTCTTAAAAATTCTTTGATCGATAGCTTTCTTTTATAGAAAATGATTCTGTACTTTTGTTGTCAAAGAGAAGTAATATAACGGGTGTGCCATAAAAAAAGGGTACAGTTTTAAAAGGCTATAAAATCAACATTTTTCAATTAATTTTAATAAAACTTCTACACGATAAAATATATGTATTTATCTATATGCAAACAAGTTTTCAAAATAAAATATCAAATAATTTAAATTCTATCAACATTTAACGAAAGAGTATGATTTTTCTACTTAACATACAAAAATTATTAAACCTTTTTAATATTTTTTTTATAAAAATAATTTTTAACGTAAAATTTAGCTGAAATTATTAAAAAATTTGTTCAAAATGCTTTCCTTCCATTTCAATAACTTTTTTATTCTTGGCCGGAATTCATCTATGGTTCGATTTACTTGTTCCTGTGGAAGCTCTTCCCATTTTTGAATGATGATCTCGCGTAAATGAGCGACATCTTTTATCCTAGTCCTGTAGACTAGCTCTGCTAAGTTTTCCCATATTCCGGACAAGAATAAAAAAGTTACTGAAATGGAAGGAAAGCATTTCGAACAATTTTTTTAATAATTTCAGCTAAATTTTACGTTAAAATTTTCATAAAAAAAAATATTAAAAAGTTTAATAATTTTTGCATGTTAGGTAGAAAAATCATATTCTTTCGTTAAATGTTGATAGAATTTGAATTATTTGATATTTCATTCTGAAAACTTGTTTGCGTATAGATAAATACATATGTTTTATTGTGTAGACGTTTTATTAAAATTAAATGACAAATGTTGATTTTATATCCTTTTTAAAATGTACCCTTTTTTATGGCACACCCGTTAGTACAGCCACTTACTTAGTGAGAATTTTGCAGCTGATGAAAGAAGTTCAGTTTTACACGAGCTGGGTAATTTAATTTTCCATCCAACATTTTCCGTGGAAAATTATTTAAATTTCTTTCCGCAAATATTAACAAGAAAATATTCTAATTTTCCAGCACTTAAAAGAAATTGTCAAGTAGATTCAACGAAAACCTAAAACCGAAGCGGACAATGTTCGTTTTAAATTCTTAAACAAACATTTTAAAACGGAGCAAAATTCAAAGTTTCAGAATGAATAAAATCTCACTTTAAACGTGGCATAAAAAAAAAAAAATAGAATCATGAAAATGTATGCCATAAAATCTTTATTTTGAGGAAATTTTTTTCTGGAAAGTTTTTGAGCTTCAGTCTCTTTCTCTCTATTTTGAGTTTCTCTTCTGTGTTTCGTTTCAGTTAGAAAAAGTGTATTTGGTTCACTTCTCCTTCATTCATTGAGTTGTTCATCTATGTAAATCTGTCAATTGATTTCGGAAAATCGAATTTCGTCCTCGTTTTTCCATCTTTGGTATCTGTGCTCGATACTTGCAAAATAAACCCCTTTTCAGTTCTGTTTGGTCAACTCAATATCCTTCATTCGTGGAAAGAACAAAACAAGGTGTGAATATGATCTAGTGAACGTGAACAATATATCTATTAACTATTAATGAATACAAATAATACTTCCTATAGTTTATAAAATAATTATAAATATTAAATATTTTTTATCTATAACTTCCTTTTGAATAATATTTGCACCGAAAATTTGTAAATCCACCGAGGCCTGAAAAAGTGAGTCTAGAAGTAAAATACTGAAGGCGTCTCTAAAATCAGAAGTACAGCTCTTGTTAAATAAGAATATAATAAAGATAAGAAACCAAATGAATATGATTTTTAATGTTAATTAAAGGCATTTTTAAAGTTTCTAGTTTTTTATTTAGTATATTTCATTTTGTTCATTCTGTCACTGCATTCCTTTACATTTCTCCGTCATCCTTTATTCATTTTCCGTTGTTATTAACTATAAGTGAACTGATTTAAAAGCAAAGAATTCCCATGTCTCGAAGAAAGATTTCACTTAGTGTTTTCATGAGATATTTTTCTAAATCAGAGACATTTTAGTTGCTTTTGAAATTTATATTAAAAGTATTCTCTTTTCTCAACTTAATTTGTGAAGAATATTATTTGTTGGAGTTACAACAACAGTTTTTCGAGTTAAATTTTGAATACTTTGCGTATGACTTTAAATATTTGGTATGTTTTCTGTTTTATTTTATAAAATAAAAAAGGAGATCAAAAATTTTGATCTGCTGAAAGAAGAAATAAAGTGAGATGGAATGAACTCTTGTTGCATTTAAGGGTCATTGATCAACTGCTCCTTCACTGACATTCTGACAACGGGCTAAATGTGCCTTCTCGCGACTTGCCGGAATTTGGAAAGAGTTTTTTCCAGCTACAATTCAACCTTGATTGATGAGGGCCAAGTTCTGGAAGTGACAACTCTTTTTAAGGGTCGTTCTAAGTCAGTGGCGAAAATCATAATATTACTCATATCTGTTGATTTTAAAGTTCAAACTGTCCAGATTTCCAGTGTAAAATTTAAGTACATTTGTAAAGTATTGTGTGTATATATAGTACTAGTAAAGATTATAACAACATAATTTATTTGTACGAATAAAACTCATTCGTGCTTTCCTTCATCAAATCTTAGATACTTCTGTATGAAGAGAAGTTCCGAAAATCCATTTATATTCCGGTAAATCGAAACGGGCATGAAATGGCACCCAAATTGTGATTATACTAGTGCGGTATTTAACTTGCAAACTATATAACAAGGTGAATGCACCAACAGTGCTAAATATTTGCCTTGAAAACAAAGTATATTTCTTTATCAATTTAAAATATTATTTTTACCTGTTGTACTTGTATTTAGGTGTTCTTTATAAACTTCGAAAGAGACTTTTCGAGTCTCTTAAAAAGCAAAGAAATGTTTCGAAGTTCGTAAGAATGTTTTTATAAATAGACAACTTGAGACAAAATAGGATAAAAAATATATAGTGGAAATATAATGTAAAAAATATATGTCATGAATATTTTTAAGGAGTAACAGTTACTTTTTCAGTTTCCTCTGATTTTATTATATTTATTAATGAATTATTCCCTCTATCGACTTACCACTCATATTTTCTTCCTTTATGTATCATATAAATAAATTGCATTTACAAAGGAAAACAAAGGATATCAAATAGCAACAGACCGGCTGCTCCCTACGTGGCTGTCTGTTTAAGAATGAAGGTTAAAAGGTGCAAGAAAATTCACAGACAGTGAAAATTTTAAAAGGCAAACAAAGAAAAGAGGTTGAAAGGAAGGAAAGAAATTTAAAAATAAAGTGAAAATTTGAAAGTACAGAGGAGGAAATGCAACAAGTTTTCTTTTTCGAAATAAAGTTTGCATTTTTTTTCCCTAGAATTTACTTTGAAATAAAAGCAAAATTTTTTATATTCGATGAGGCTTTGTGTCTCAAAAAATAAAAATGTTTATACGTGTCTGAGGCTTCAACTGAATATTAAAGGAAGTGTATTAAATAAAATAATTAAATTTGAAGCTTTCAAGGTTTTTAAGTCAATACAGTTACTTATTGTTGTTGTTCACATTACTGCAAAGAGACTGTGGCGTTTTCGTTTTAACCCTTTCATGGATGATAGCCACCTTACTGATTTTATTTTAGCTAAAGCTAGAAGATTTTATTCATTCTTGGAGAAGATCCTATATCAGGGGTGGGCAAAATACGCCCGAAGTTTGCATAAATCTATGTATATGGAGGCATACAGAAAAATCTGTCTCTAGTGATCCAGTAATATGTAGTGTTACAAATTCTATTAGTGTGAAGGCTAACTGGCCCGCGATTGTAGCCCAACCTTTTTAATTGGCTCTCCGATCGAAATAATTGTTCACCCCTGACCTATAAGCATTAAATGGCTAGGAGTTATCCTTAATTAATGCCTACACAGAGAAAAATATTTCTGGAATAAAACAAAAATAAATATTTCAATGAAATATGTTTTATTTTTATATACCCAAATTTTTGTAGGTAATAATTTGCCATAGTAAAAAATAAATGTTTAGCAGACAGAACAATTTCCGTATGTTTGTTTTAAACAACATTTTGTCTAAATTAAATATAAATTATTTTCATCTTCGAATTACCAAAATGTTTAATTTACCCTTTTATTTTGTTTAATCACAATTTCTTCACTTACAGTAACGTTAACTTAACAACTATATATTCACTTATGCACATTATATAATGAAACAAACGTAAAAACATTTTACTTTAACCGGAGTCGAGTCGCTTTTATTGAGATTTTTCATAGCATGCACAGAGTGTTTTACCTGCTACACCATCCCAAAGTACGGTTGCCCTTAACAATTTGGGTATTTATAGTATTGCTCCGCATTAGAAGTTCATTAAATCATTTTTAGGTGAATTATTGTTTTGTATTTGCGTTTAAATATTTTATATTTAGAAGAATATACCGTTTCTTTAAAACTAAAACAACTAATATTAACCCTTAATGGATGGGCGCATGCATGAGTTGTCGTTCGGAATTATAATTCATTAGTGTTTGTAGAGCACTCACAATAAAATTCCACCATAACAAAATGAAGCCCATTCCCTTAAAAAAGAACAACAAAAAACTGCTGTGGTAACTAATTAAAAGAATTACTATATTCTCACCATTGCTTTATTTGATACAAACTAAGTTGGTTTAATAAACATGGTTTGGTGTTTAAAAAGTAAATTTTCTTTGTTATAACCTAATGAAGCCAACAAAATACATTCGGTAACTTTAATTAAAGGAATTATTATATTTTAACCATTACTTTATTTGATCTAAACAACAGATTTTTTACAAATATTTTTTAAGAACTGTTTTTAGCAACTGTTTTTAACAACAAATTAGCTCTGAGGATTTCCATAATTAAATAATGGAAGAAACCTCATGAAAAATTTCTTTCTAGTTAGAAAATTAAGTGTATTTACTGTAAAAGTTCTAATTAAAATTGGTAAATCAGTTATATTTTTATACACGTATAAAATAACTCCTTTATCGTAATTCATTTGTTTTTCTAAATTCTAAAATATTTTTTCTCGAACTGCTCAGTTTTATCTTGAAATTTGGTTCAATGTCAAACATAGTAAAAATTACTTAGTTACAACAGTCAAAATACATTGTTCTTATCATCTGACAATCATTCCAAATGGTTAATTTTAACTATGCGGTGATTTAGTTTTCTGGCAACAAAACAAAAGCTAATGGAAAAAATTTGATCCGTTATCGCTTACAAGTATTTTTCTTACTGTTATCTTATTTATAGTTACAGTTATATAGAAGTAAAAAGGTCAAATCAGTAAATTTTTTAACATGGACCTCTCTCTCTCTCTCTCTTGCTTTATCGTTCACAAACATTCTTTCCTGCTTCTTTGAAGTTCATTTGACATTTTATGTGGAAAATAAAACTAAACTACTGTAGGTTGTGGATTTGTTTCATGCTTTTATTTTTTTAGACTCTGCTCATAAGGATTTATTGCCGGTTTATTTTGAAATTAACCTGACGGATCAATAATCTGTCATATTTGACTTCTCCATGCAACGATACTTTCGTGAATGACTCAGATTTTTTATTCTTCTGAATTAGATAGCGCTGTTTTAACATGAAAATTGACGTTGTAAACAACATATTGTAAATACTGCGCAGTTGTTTAGATTTGTTCTGTGTGTTAAACCTTTGTGTTTACTTTTGATTTCCCCATATTTTTTTTTTACAATACAATAAGTTTAATAACAGTAATGTCTTATTTGGCACTGTATTTTAGTTAAAAGCTTTATCATTTAAAAACTATTCACTTAAATTTTCCCAAAATTTCAGTGTTTTCCTAGAAATCCTCGGAAACAAAGAAGTTCTGACCCATAAAAGGGCTAAAATTACTACATCACTGAGTAGTTTCGATATTGTACAACTTCATAGGATAAAGTGGGTGTGTTAAGTAAAACTTGCCTTTAACTATTAGGTCATCCCATAAGTAATGCGGCATTTTTTAATTTTTTTTTTTCCATTTTTATCATTATTTTATGGATAGAAATCAAACAACTCTTTGAAGTTATTTATATTTAAATAAATATTTATTTAAATATAAATAACTTCAAAGAGTTGTTTGATTTCTATCCGTAAAATAATGATAAAAATGGAAAAAAAAAAAAAATTTAAAAATGCCGCATTAATTATGGGATGACCTAATATAACAAAATTCAGGATCTTTATTCAAACTACTTTTGCATATGTGTACCGGACAGCACATCGGTTGAGAAACACTGCCTCAGGCTATAACAAAATCAAAATTTCAAAAAGGCGTGGTACTTGCTTTTTACATAGTTTTTTATATGAAAATAAAAGTCAATAAGCAATAAGAGATCTCTTGAATCAATATATTTAGAATCGCGTTGGTTTCCCCTTTGCATTGCGTTAAGCTGACACACGTTCTATCATTCCACTGATGAGCTTTGCCATTTGTTCTTGAGGGCAATGTTCATGGTGTCTATTTACTTTTGTCATCCCTCTATACATTAATAAAGTTGATGAAATTTTGCCAATGTGCAGAAAACTCGAATGGAAAGTTGCACTTTAATAAAACAGTTGTGACTATCGGAATGATTATACTGCCAAGTATACGAAGTATACGACGTCACAAGTTTCATGACATATTCAATAATGACGCATTTTTCGACCAATTTCAGACATCTAACTTGAAGATGCAACACTGCCCGTGCAATTTTCTAAAAATGGCAGGCTTATAAATAAAAATTAATATAAAAGATCATTGAAAGGCTGGGGAGGAATTCTGTAAATTTTGCAATTCAGACTGGACTTCACTCTAAAAGCTGTCCACTGTGTGTACTTCAGATTCGAGCGGAAAAAAGGACTAAGCATACTTTGTAAAGTATAAAGTACTTCAAGGGCACAATATTTCAAGTACTTCAAGGAGTTCAGCTTATTAGTGAAAGAACATTCGAAGCTATGAGAACTATGAAAAACCAGCCAAAAGTCGGGGGAAACCTGTGAATAACTCCGCACATAATATCAGTCGACTTTCTCATTGTCAGTTCAACAAGGCAGTAACTCCTTAGTATTGTATTCCGCATTCAGTGAAGTTTTTTGAGAACTACTGTTAAAGTGGCTTTCAACGATAAAGACTTTCATAACATATGTGTCGATATTAATCATTTCGATTTATTAACAAAAAAATTCTATATCCAGTATAGAGAATCCAAAACAGCAATCTGGTGTAGGCAATTGCATGGCCTCATCGATGGATGAGTTTAATGCCTTTGTATTACAAAAAGATAGGATCAAGTAAAGATACTCCCTCCCAACAGAAAAAGGAGGTGACTATCTTTACTTGATCATTTTTTGGGAGGGATCATCTTTACTTGGTAAAGTTGGTAATACCGCTTTACCGCAATACCGCAATACCGCTTTAATTAAAGTCTTTGGATCAAGTAAAGTTAAGCACCCCCAACCTTTTTTAGTTATAAGGCTAACTAACGAAAATATCACGACCTAACCTAACCAATCGTCAAGGGCGTACAGTTGACCTAACGATTGGTTAGGTTAAGTCGTGATATTTTCGTTAGTTAGCCTTATAAAGCTAACTAAAAAAGGTTGGGAGTGCTTATCTTTACTTGATCCATTGTAATAAATGAATTTTAATAAATTTTGTTTACAAATAAATCATTTTTTAAAAAAAGATTCTCTTAATTTTTATCCTTATGTCAGACTGCTTCACTTTACTTTACTTTCTGGGAGGGATTATCTTTACTTGGTCATTTTTGGGAGGGATTTGCTTTACTAGTGTGACCTGGGAGGGATTATCTTTACTTGATCCAAAAGATATTTATACAAATCTTTCACTGCTAAATGTAAATATTCGAAGCTTACCTAGTAGGGTGGAGTGAAAATGGACCAAAAATTTTTTTTTCAAATATCGAATTGGAATACCTGCAAAAGTTGTCAACGGGCTACTGTCAATGTTCACTCAAAATTTGATGGCCTTTGAATTAATTGTTCAGGGTCTCCAGCGAGGGCAAAAAATCGCTTCCTAATTTGAAAATTTCTGGCAGCATTCCGCTACTTTGTGTATGTATTATATATATATATATATATATATATATATATATATATATATATATATATCTTCTTCTTCTTTTCTTTTTTTTTTTTTTAATATTTTATTATTTATTTTATATATATATATATATATATTTTTTTTTTATTTATTTTTATATATTATATATATTATTTATATATATATTATTATATAAAAGAGGAAGTTTGTTTAGTTGTTTAGTTGTTCGCTATAGAAAACCAAACGGTTGAACTTACAAATTTTAAAATAACTTCATAATAACCAGTTTTTTACAAGGAATCTAATGGTGCTATTTATTTATTTATTTATTTAAAATTTATTTATTTATTTAAAATTTAACGAAAATAGCACGACTTAACCTAACCAATCATATCCCAGCTGAAGGTCGAATATTTTCTCTTTAACCAAACTATTACGACTTAACCTAACCAATCGTCAAGGGCGTACAATTAACCTAAAAAAATAAATAAAAAACAATAAATTTTTTTTTATTTATTTATTTTAGGTTAATTATACGGCATCGACGATTGGTTAGGTTAAGTCGTGCTATTTTCATTAAATTTTAAATAAATAAATAAATTTTAAATAAATAAATAAATAAATAGCACCATTAGATTCCTTGTAAAAAACTGGTTATTATGAAGTTATTTTAAAATTTGTAAGTTCAACCGTTTGGTTTTCTATAGCGAACAACTAAACAAATAAACAAACTTCTTCTTTTATATATATATACTAGCAGGTTACCCGCGTTGCCCGGGTAACCTAAAACCCGCCCTTCGTGCGGGTTCTAAATATCCCCGCTGAAGTCGATATTTTCTCTTTAACCAAACTATTACGACTTAACCTAACCTCGTCAGGGCGTACAATTACCTAAAAAATAAATAAAAAAATAAAAAAAAATTTATTTATTTATTTTTATTAAGAGAAGGGATTCTTATACTGTACGGCATTGACGATTGTTAGGTTAAGTCGTGCTATTTTCATTAAATTTTATTTATAAAATAATAAATAAATAGCTAGCAGTTAAGTTAGGTTAGGTTAAGTTAGGTTTGGTAAGCTTTAACGAAAATCACGACTCAACCCAACCTAACCTAACCAACCTAACCTAACCACCTAACCACCTAACCTAACCAACCAACCCCTAACCTACCAACCTAACCAACCTAACCAACCTAACCTAACCAACCTAACCACCTAACCTAACCACCTAACCTACCACCTAACCTAACCAACCTACCTAACCAACCTACCAACCTAACTAACCACCTAACCTAACACCTAACCTAACCAACCTAACCACCTAACCTAACCAACCTAACCTAACTAACCTAACCAACCTAACCAACCTACAACCAACCTAACTAACCACCTACCTAACCAACCTACCTAATAACCTAACCAACCCTAACCAACCTAACCAACCTAACCTAAATTGAATGGAAAACAATAAAAAAATTTTATTTATTTTTTTAGGTTAATTGTACGGCATCGACGATTGGTTAGGTTAAGTCGTGCTATTTTCGTTAAATTTTAAATAATAAATAAATTTTAATAAATAATAAATAAATAGCACCATTAGATTCCCTTGTAAAAAACTGTTTATTATGAAGTTATTTTAAAATTTGTAAGTTCAAACCGTTTGGTTTTTCTATAGCGAACAACTAAACCAATAACAAACTTCCTCTTTTATATATAGAGAAGATATATATATAAATAAAAAAAAAAATATATATAATATAATATATAAAAAAAATAATAAAAAATAATATATAATAAAAAAAATAAAAAATAAGAAGATAAGATATATATTATATATATATATATATATATATATATATCTATATATATATTATATACACCACACAACCTGTATTTATTGATTATATATATATAAACAAAGTACACAGAACTCACCACGTGGAGGTAGCTGCACATCGAGTTCCAGCCTAGCCCATCCCAACCACCCAACTTTATTATGGACTTTTTTCTAAGTCTTATTCTTTTTCCTGCTTATCGAACTACGAGTATATTGTGATTTAGTATTGAAAAATGGCATTATGTTTCTTGATTCCAGTCTCACTCGAATGAATCCATCCCTTCGTTCTTTTCCACAAACTGTAGCTGCTGCTTCTGTTACTAGCTTAATACATCTTTCTACAGCCTGTGTGTGACATGACATCCCAGGTATGCCTCCAAAATCTGACTATTTGGAAGCGAGCTCTCTAAATTCCTTCTCCGTTAATTGCTGCAAAAGCGGAGGGCTTAAGCGCCCTTCTTCTTTCCAGTTAATGATCAATGTATTCTTTTGCTCCAAAGTTCAGCCTTGGTATTGTAAACTTTCGGATTTCCTTTTGTGTTTTGCTTCTTGCAAGCATAATTCTTCAAATTGCCAGCTCCCTGATGTGCTCGTGATCATCGGTGACCATGGAGAGCAATAGGTTCTCTGGGTGAGCAAAATAAGCGTTGCGTTGTATTGAAGAATCCACAACGTTTCTCAGCTCAAGTGGGAGGTATCTTGATCTTGAAATGGTTTCCCAGACATGTCTTCCTCCTTCTGTGCATGAAGATTTTGACTTAATGGTAAACCACATTGGAGCACAAACTTTCATTACAAATGTTGCTAATGCACGAAGGTTTTCTGATGGGTTAGCTTTAGCAATGTATAAGCGTAGAAATCGATTTGCTGTAGTTAATGATAATTTAAGATTAATACATACCTTAATTACTAGTAATACTTATTTATGATTTGTTTATTATTAACAATAACTATCCGCTTTATTTTTAATAAGAGCCCAGTAAAGCCTAAAGCTTTAGGGCCAAATTAAATGAAATAAATAGTCTAGTTTCGCAATTATTTATGTTATTATAAATTGTAAGACCAATGTATTTATTTTATTACTAATAAAGGTTATTCAATTCAATTCAATTCAGTATAGTAGGTCGATGGTAGATAGAGGGTAACAAACGGTTATCTTTATGATAAGTGGTATCCTCTGGAACAAGTGAAAAGTACAGAGTAACCTGCCAGGGATTAATGAAATCCTCTCAGTGTACTCACAGTGTACCTTCTATCTATCGAATGTACTCTCAGTATACCTTCGGTCATCAAGCGCACTCTTTACATACTTTTATAGCCACAGTACGTTTTGGTCCGTTTTTCCTCTTGAATCTACACAAGCGGACAGTTTTTAGTGTTCTGAGGCATTTGTGTAAATACTGGGCTGATTAACTTGTTATCATATATATATTATATATATCTACGTGTTACTTTCGTGAAATAATTTTCATATATATATATATATACTGTTACTTTCGTGAAATAATTTATATATATATATATATATATATATATATATATATATATATATATATGTATATGATGAATAAAATCACGAAGGAAAGGAAACAGAATGGTGCTCAAGCGCTTTCGTCTAATGACATCCTCAGGAACACTGAAGTACATAGAGAGTTACAGCCTATATATAGGTTACAAAAAAAGAAGAAATATATATATATATATATATATATATACACATAAACGGAGAAATGAAATTAAAAAAAAAAATATTAAAAATTAAAAGATTGGGGAAGGGGCATACAACTTTCTAAGGAAACACTATCGATTTTTAGCACAAGATCAAACTACCGATTTTTAGCACAAGATTAAATTAATTGTTTCCAACCAATGTTATAAAAAAAAAAAAAAATACAAATTTAATTTATACTGGAAATCTGCCCGGGTTTTATCACTCTACCCATCTTGTATATGAAAATAAATTGAAAAATAAAAGTTATTAGAGTGGCATACAAGTTTACCAAAGATTTAGCGTTCTACCCTTCTTATCTAAATCTTTTCTGAAGGAATTCAAAACAACAGGATCGAGTTGAAAAAGACCTTTGCTTATGTTAAAGTTATTTGAAAGTTGGATAATGGCAGACTCAGAGATATTTCTATTAACAATGTTGCTAGAGTGAAACAAAACTGTAGCATTATTCCAATCATACAGTGGGATACTCTGACAAATGGACAGAAAGGGCACTGGACGACTGTCCTGTTCTAACGGAATATTGATGCTGTTTTATACGTGTGTGCAAATCCTTTCCCGTCTGACCTATGTAAAAGGCATCACATTGTTTACAACCAATTTATAGATAATGCCTGAATTATTGGTAGGGCTATTTTTTACTACGATATTTTTCACAATTTGTTATATGAAAATACTACATTAATATCCAAAAGTTTAAGTACATTAGCAATGCCTAAAAAGCCCGGGAAAAATGGAAGTACTAAATATTTTTGACAAAGTACGAGTGTTATTATTGCCCCAATAGAAATTCGTTTTGCCTTGTTGAGACAAGATTCCATAAACGCAGATGGATAACACAGATCACTTCCAATACCGTTGATTTTTTTCTAATTCGAATTAGAAAAAAAATCAACGGTATTGGAAGTGATCTGTGTTATCCATCTGCTTTTATGGAATCTTGTCTCAACAAGGCAAAACGAACTTTCTATCGGGGCAATAATAACACTCGTACTTTGTCAAAAATATTTTAGTACTTCCATTTTTCCCGGGCTTTGTAGGCATTGCTAATATACTTAAACTTTTGGATATTAATGTAGTATTTTCATATATAACAAATTGTGAAAAATATCATAGTAAAAAATAGCCCTACCAATAATTCAGGCATTATCTATAAAATTGGTTTGTAAACAATGTGATGCCTTTTACATAGGTCAGACGGGAAAGGATTTGCACACACGTATAAAACAGCATCAATATTCCGTTAGAACAGGACAGTCGTCCAGTGCCCTTTTTGTCCATTTGTCAGAGTTATCCCACTGTATTGATTGGAATAATGCTTCAGTTTTTTTCACTCTAGCAACATTGTTAATAGAAATATTCTTGAGTCTGCCATTATCCAACTTTCAAATAACTTCAACATAAGCAAAGGTCTTTTTCAACTCGATTCTGTTGTTTTGAATTCCTTCAGAAAGATTTAGATAAGAAGGGTAGAACGCTAAATCTTCGGTAAACTTGTATGCCACTCTAATAACTTTTATTTTTCAATTTATTTTTATATACAAGATGGGTAGAGTGATAAACCCGGCAGATTTCCAGTATAATTTGTATTTTTTTTTTTTTATATAACATTGGTTGGAAATAATTAATTTAATCTTGTGCTAAAATCGGTAGTTTGATCTTGTGCTAAAAATCGATAGTGTTTCCCTAGAAAGTTGTATGCCCCTTCCCACAATCTTTTAATTTTTAATAATTTTTTTTTTTTTTAATTTCATTTCTCCGTTTATTGTATATTATATATATATATATATTTTTTTTTTTTGTTACCTATATATAGGCTGTAACTCTCTATGTACTTCAGTGTTCCTGAGGATGTCATTAGACGAAAGCGCTTGAGCACCATTCTGTGTTTCCTTTCCTTCGTGGTTTTATTCATCATAAATATTTTTCACGTGTTACTTTTGTGAAATAATTTTCATATATATATACTGTATATATATATATATATATATATATATATATATATATATATATATGATCCCATATATATTATATATTTGATAGGATTAACCTCGTTAAGGAGATCACGCGGTGATGCATAAATGGACAGCACTAAATGGTTTGAAAGATATCTTTGAAATCAGCTTTTATGGGTTGGTAGATTTATTTTATTATTATTAATAAAGGTTATTCTATTCTATTCTATACGTGCTAGAGTGCCTGTCGTAGCCAGCTACTGCAGGAGCGGTGAAGCTGCAGCCCTAAGGTTGAGGGGTCAAACCCTCATTTAGCGGTCTCGGCATTTATGAATATATATATTACATATATATGTGCGCCTCGGTGGTGTAGTGGTAGCGTCGCTGACTACGAATCTATTGGCCCCGGGATCGAGATTCAATAACGTCAAGCGGCACCCAACAAAACCCAGCTGTTCATCCTTCCACACAATAAAAAAAATTGGTTGGTAGATAAATGGGTACCCTGGGTAGCCTAGTGGTTAAGACGCTGGAATTGATGGGGTGTGGTTCGGATTTCACGTTAAACTGTAAGTCTAAAGTGGAGTGACAAGCTTGACCTTCGTCAGAATGAACAATTCGTCCGGAAGCAAAACCAAGGTTAACCAAAATTACATAGATGTATAAAGAGAGAGAGATCACCATTTTACTGATCAAAGGAAACAAAATAAATGAGAAGAGAAAGAAAGGAATGTTATTCACCACGATACTAACTGAAACGAGACTTTTCAGATTTCTCCAAGTACGAAATTTACTCTGATATTTGGTATGTATTAAAAACTAACTAATAAATAGTAATTCTTATACATCTTTCCTTCCTCTTGTTGCTTATCAGAAAAAAAAAAATAAATATGTATATATATATATATATATCTTGATTTTTAAATGGATATGCATTTATACATTTTTAATTTCTGTTTTAAATTAAGACTTAATTTATCCTGAAAACATTTACTTTTAGGAAGACAAATTAGCAGAAGTTATGAAATAAACTTAAGAAAATAATACAATTAACCTCTTGAGAAAGCTCGTGTATGTTCTTTATTTTATCTTTGAAAAACGAGTGAAATAACTAATTTCCTCCCATTTAATTTCTTGGATTGAAAAGCTTATTTTTTTTCCTTTGAGAAGCCGCTGACTTAGTCGTGAGCTTCTTAATTACTGAGGAAATGAAGCCTTTCTCGATTGTAGCTAACGCTTTACAGTGTATCCCATCTGAATGGCCCGAGTTATTATAATGTGTTGAGTGTCAGAAAGAGCTTTTATTTATTCATTTGAGAGGCCTTTTATGTATGTTAACCGATTTAATCAAAAAGTAGATTTTCTTTCTGAAATTACAGTTATCGTTTATTAAAACGAATAATTTTCATCAACATTTTGGGAGTTCATGTGCGGGATTAAGATAAAATAAAGGAAAAGAAAGCATCTCATCTTTCCAGCTTCATTTGAAGAAACTTTTAAAGTTCTTCACTGGCAACAGTTTTAGAGAAAATAAATAACAAACCTAAAAATGAATTAAACCAAATTTTCTTCAGTGTTTGTAACTTGATTAAATTTTCATGTTAGTTAATTATTATTTAAATATTATTTCATGTTAACCAGTTAAAAGAAATGCATATATGGTTAAGACATATAACGAAATGTATCATTCATTCACAACAAAACCTCAAAATATATGCCATCAATACACGTTACATACTTTTTAAAGTGGAAATAGGATGCAAGGTATATATGTCACGCCCCGACTATATATATTTTTATACGCGATACTATTACGGGTCGGTGATTACTCAAGGCAGGACTTATTTGGTCAAAGATTACTCAAGGAGGGACTTACACGGTCATCATTGAATCGGCGAGCCTTGTCTTTTCAACGTACTTACGAAGTTCTCTTCTTACCAAAAATAATCGGTCTCAGAGTACGACGTAGAGGTTCGATGGAAGCCTGTTATCAACTGACTTATTTTTATAAAAATTTATACATATATCTAACATTCTTGTTAATCTTACTCTTGGAAGAATAGAGAAAAATAAATAAATTTCCATTTATGTTTTACTTACAAAAGTCTCCAAAATACTCTTTATATATCGAAAATTATTTTTATGGTTATAATTATTTAGAAAAAAATATCTGAATTAAAGTTTCAAAATTAAGGTTCCAAAACTAAAGCTTCAAAATTAAGGTTCCAAAATTAAGCTTCAAAATTAAGGTTCCAAAACTAAAGTTAAACTCTAAGTCAGTTCATAATTTTAATTTATAAAGTGCCTGAAACCTACACCAAACCAAAAAAACAAAATAACAATAAAACAATAATTGGTGGAAGTTAGTGACACCGAACCATGGGTATATGAATATGGGTATGTGTTAAAATACTCCTTAATATTAAATCTACTACAGCGAGCCTGTGTAATAATGAGATGGAAATATCACTTAAATCATGAATGACTACGTTAAGTTTTTCCAAGTTGTTTTTTTTGCAGATTTTTATTTTTTTTAATTTTACTTCTAATGTTTTTGTTGCAACCTCGGTGGTGGATATGGATCTACGAAGAAGGTTAGCTCCAAAAAAAAATCAAATCTAAACCTTACTTGTAAAGCTCGTAAGGCTCGTAAGGCGATATGCTTTGAAATTGAGGTTAAATTTATTTAACAAAAATTCAGATATTTAAACTCGACAAGTAATAAGTAAATAAACATTTTATTGGAGCGTTTCATTCAATCCGTCAAAGATCG
Organism: Bathynomus jamesi; assembly: GCA_023014485.1. NCBI lineage: Eukaryota > Metazoa > Arthropoda > Malacostraca > Isopoda > Cirolanidae > Bathynomus > Bathynomus jamesi. The sequence continues at coordinate 584,769 of JAJOZX010000617.1, read as the reverse complement.
AATGAAGTTGTAATGAGAATTTTTTTATACATTTACTTACTCGATGTGTACATGTACGGGGTAGTTGGTTGGTAAGAAAGTTTAATGCCATACTTCCTCTTACTTTTCAAAATTATAATTGGAAGGTTGAAAGAGTGTGACATATCTACAAAAATATGAAAAATCTGGATCACTTTAACATATTGCTTCCCAAAGCATTCGGGAAGCAATATGTTAAAGTGATCCCTCCTGGGAAGCAATATGTTAAAGAGAGGTTCCTGGGAAGCAATTTGTTAAAGTGATCCAAAAATCCTTCTTTCTGTAGGTCATCTGTGTACAAAGATCACTTTGTAACTCAGTGTGAGCGAGTAGTTACTACTCAATAACGCCTCAGTCATAACTACTCGCTCTCTCAACCAGTTACAAAGTGATTTATATACATAGATCACCTTTGGAAAAAAGCCAAAAATGTAAAAAAATTTCCCCAATAGATTACTATAGTTTTCAACCGTTCAATTAGTTTAATACCTTAATATGGATAAAAAACTAATGCAATAGATTAAGACCTGCTGTATATTTAAAATGTTTCACGCTGAGTGTATGAATTTTTATTTTTATCTTTTTATTGTGTTTTGTCCCATACTAAAGAACTGTATACAAAGTTAAAATACAACTCTTACTAATGAAGTGATTCGAATTGCCTGTTTTTTATTTTTAAGCATTTGTTGGAAGAAACCAAGCTGTAAACCATGAATGTGCCCAAAGGTATATACTGCAAAATTATATTTTTCCAGAGAACCGTTCGCAAATGTTTAATTGCTTCATTTGAAGCAATTTCTTGATAAAGGAATGGTCCATCATAGAAGCCGTTGGAACATTTTTTCGTCATGGACCAATTCTGAATAAATTATATCGGCATTAACCCTGCACTACTCAGGTTCTCAAAAATCACATCATAACTCAGGTGGGGTGTGAGAAACTCCAATGCAATTTTTTTTATTTCATTTAGAACAATCAATAAAAAGTCACTATCTTAATCAAATCATAACTGCAACACATGAAGATCACATTTTTACCCTCTGGGACATGTAAATTTTAAACATACATAAACACACACACACACACACACACACACATACATGTGGGATTTGTGACACCTCACCTGAGTAATGCCGAGTTAAGAATATTAATGGTTTAAAATCGATTCAGAAAAGGAAAATTTGACTCTTCATTTTAACAAGAAATCGTCCCAAAATCGGTACAAATGGAACAATTAACTTTTTACAAACAGTGTTTTGCGTGGAACAATTTAACTTTACAATGATAAACGTTAATTTCTAGTTTCGAGACGTCCTCTTAATACGCAACGCAAATGTATAAATATTATATCATTGGATAGGCAATAGTTTATTTATGAACAGTGTGGGGTGTAAATTTTATAATTTTGTGTATTTTATAAATAAAAGAATATATTTTATGATATATTTTTTGATAAATGTTCAATGACGCCAATGGGGGTTAAGTTTTTGTTTCAAAACGTTTACTTAGTTTAAAATGGATGTTTTAAACTGTATTTACGATATATGTTTATCAGCTATTTTCCATTTGCGCATTTGATACAAGATAGAAAATAAATCTGTATTAGTGAAACTGACCATCTCTGATTTGAAGTTAATAAAAATGCAAATTATACATCTTTTACAGTCTTACAGAATACGTGGGAGTTTCCATAATTCAGTGCCTATTCTTTTTCATTATTTCATGTAAACTTAATACAGCACTCAGAGCGCATTTAAGCGCTATACACGTGACTGGGGAGTTATTTTTAAGATATAAATCTACGCCCATTTCTTTATTAAGTGAAATATTTATTGCTGTCAAAAGATGTTGCTTTTGTTATTGTTTTTTAGTTCTTAAAGAAAAGCAGATTTTAAAAGATACAAAATAAAATGTACTAAAAATATTAAATGTTTTAAAATTTTATGGTTGAAATATTAATATATAGGGTGAACCAAATGTAGGTGGACAGTAAATGATAACGTTTATTTTGAGAATACATATTTAATTTTTTTGTATACTATAATACAAAATAAAATTTAAATAAATTTAGTTATAATATTTAATATAATAGAACATAAACACCATAGTTATAATGAACACCATAGTTATAATATAATATAACACAAACCGTATTCAACCTACTGTCCACCTACTTTTGGTTCACCGTGTATATTATAATATATATATATAATTATATAATATATATATATATATATATATATATATATATATATCTATATATATATATATTATATATAGTATAATATATATATATATATATATATATATATATATATATTATATATATATATATATATATATATATATATATATATATATAATACTGTATACTGTATATAGAAAGAGAGAGAGAGAGAGGGAGAACACGATTTACATTAAAAGTTCTTAATATTGATTTTTTTCAGTAACTCATTTTTAATGACTAAACTTACGTTTTATTAAAAGTTCTTAACGAAGATTTCTCTCTCTCTCTCTCTCTCTCTCTCTCTCTCTCTCTCTCTCTCTCTCTCTCTCTCTTTCTCTCTCTTCTTGCAGTTTCGTTATTCATTACTTGGGAATTTGGCTCACAAAAATTCTGTTTCAGATTTCTTTCCCGTTCTCATTGAAAACTTTCGGCCGATCTCACTGCAAAAGGTATGATGTACACAGGGTGGCTCATAAAATGCTGAATACTCTTATTTGGCTAGAAACTTAAATAGGAATTATATATCGGCTATTACTCTATTTTTTTAATACTGATAAGTTTTCGTTATTTTATCTCAAGTATGACTGAATGGATTTGTCATCAGGAATCACGATCACGATCATAATCACGATCATACAATTAGTGGAAAAAGTTCGCACAAGGTTTTTGTGATCAAGAAACAGCACAATCAGGAACCGCCAGTGTGTACGTTAGAGAGTAACTAAGCGAAGCGATTCATTGCACTCGTCGGAAATCAACTTCAGATATGTTTTGTAAAAATTGTTACGTGTTGAAGTAACTTTCAACACATTCTTTGAAAAGAAGAATACGCTAAGCTTAGGTTTGCAAACCATTTGGATCTTTGGAGAACAATTTAAAATCAAGTGTTTGAATTTCTTAAAAATAATTTGCACAGTCAATATGTGCCATTGATTTTTAATTTTAATCAAGATTTTGTATTTTTATATATAGTGCTGAGATTTTAGTCTTGGGGATAAAGCATATAGCGAATGGAACTTTGGCATAAAAGTGAGGCTCTCCCCTAATCCTATATTAGCATGTAATGCTTGAAATATATTGAACCAAAGCTCCCTCATAAAATCAGTTCTAATAACTTCCTTTGCATAAAATTTTTTATGTAGGAAGCAGGAGCCAAGGGAGAGAGCCCGCAAAAATGACTCCCAATATAAGAAGGAGAGAGCCAAAATCAAGGTTCACGGGGCGCACGATGCCTTTTTTCCATATAAATTTTGAAAAGATTGTGTAGTGTGTAAAATGCGTGTATATGTAGTAAAGAATAGAGGGAGAAATGTGTGTTTGAGAGCATGCTGAACTGTTCACAGGTTAGATGAGACACGGAAAAAGATCAGCTAAAGAGGATAATGACATGGAAAACGGGAGTTCCAGCACTCTCTGTCTTTTGTTTAACGTTCCCCCTCGGGAGTACTTTCGTGGCCGATTGGTGTCTCCAATCTCCTCCTAGATGCGCAAATATGTTTTCATTTGACCTGATTCTTTCATCAGCCGATTTGTCGACTTCTTTCACAGGTAGATAACTTGTCACTTGGTCACTTTCTATCTTTCAAGATTTATATAATGAAATAAAGCAGTGGGAACTTCAAATATACAGTATCTCAAGTACATCACAGAATTTCTGTTGTATAGTATGTCCTTCTATATGCCTAATCCAGATTCATATTGTACCACTTGTAGTGACTTCAAGAAAGATATATCAATCAAAGCCGATAAAAATTCTGAAAACGAAATATAGGTATGCCTTAAGGATTTCTAAACATTAGCGTAAAATAACAAAATGTAAATACTGCCTATGTTCATATATGTAACAATGACCATTCTATTTTATAGTAAGCTTGTCTGAGATGACTTTGATGTGGATGGAATGACGAAGAAAATTCTGGAAACGATTTTAAATAAAGCTACAAACTGAACTTTTTCGAGGCGTCTGATGAATGACATGGACCTTCATCCGTCCACTTTCGTTCAAAAATTTCCGGAATAAATCTTCAAATTCATCATTTTATGCTTCTTACGTTCCTTCAGTCTTCTGTTGATTTATGAGAAGTGCAGTTACGTTTATATCAAAAGTATCAAAACGTTAGAACTTTTACTAAATATATATTTTAGTTCTTTCTATCAGTTTTAGTTTTATTTGTTTCTTAATACATTTTGTGTGTGTGTGTGTGTGTGTGTGTGTGTAACGAAACATAGCTTGCATCATTAAATCATCCTGAGCTATATTTTATCTTTAATGGTAGTGAGGCTCTTTAAAGTTTGGGTAATACAAATTAAAAGTATTTTTCCATTTCACTTGAATTTTTTTTAAGAGGAGTGCATCAAGATAAATAGGGAACAAAAAGTCACAATTACCATTAATGGCTGTTTTGGAAATGTAAAAAACTGTCCAAATCTTCACTGGATAGGAAGGCTAAATCTTTGATGTTTGACTATTTCCCGTGGAGAATAGAGAGTATAAGTGAAGGTAGTAGTAGCAGTAGAAGCAGCAAATTTGTCACAAAGCACGACCCACTGTCACCATACATCATCATTCTGACAGGCATCTGTTTTTTAAATATATTTCATATGTGTATTCATACATTAGTTTACATTTTAGTTAGTGCTATGCAATTGAGGTCGAACTCTACAGAACTGACATCTGACCACATCGTGGAATGCTGATCAGTTTTCAGAACTTGTAATTTGAGTGCATAATAAAACTACAACCTTAATTGAATAGCTGAATTTATGTATCAAAAACGTGTTTATCGATTTGCTTGTGAAATATTTAAAACAATAAACATTTAACCTTAAAAGATTGCCGCCATTTCTAAACAGGAGAAATTTTTGCAGTACAGACTAAACTCGTGACAAAGAAACTGAGGGCGCATTCATGGGTATGGAAATATAGAAGCAAACCCAAATTCATGATACCAGAACCGTTTCAGTCATTTTTGAAGATAAGCAAAGTTTCGTTATTTTTTAATGATGAATCTCTCTATTTCTTTTCTTTTTATGAAAGATCGTTTCATTCATTTATTATGAAGTCATTTTTGTGTGTGTGAATTTTGCGAATTTGGTGGGTCTTATTTTGTGGACTTTAAATATTTTTAATGATTTGTATCACTGAAATTTTATAGAAACAAAGGGATAGTTACTCATATTTTGTGTGAGATTAGTACAAAAATATATCGTAGAATAATATATAGCATTTGTAATTATGTGTTCATCTCGAAGCTTACTGACGACAGAGGAAATTTTTGTGTAGATTTCAAGTTTGTAGTCCGCAGTCATTGTGTTGGGTGCAGGGTTTCTCCCGAAATTATACCCCCCCCCCTCGCGGTGATCCCTGGTGATCGATGGTTGGTGGCCCGTTGGATGCATGATATTGTTTACGACACGGAGATGTTTTGGTAACGTGGACATTTACAGCGTTATACAATTTTACGCAAACACCAAATGTTCCAATTGGAGTGATAGCGTGGTCAATTTTATGTTGTTCTTCACTCCTCAACTAAGTAATAATGTTTCATCGTAACTTTTTTATTTTACCACTCTTTCATCGTAATACTATCTGACAATTATTTATCAATGACCGTGTCTACGAATTTTAAACGACAGATCTGACTTCCACTGTTACTATGAAACAGAACAAAGCTTTAATATTTAATCTTACATTTCTTCATAGAATGAATTAAACTTACGTTATATAATGTTATAAATGTGAATAGGCCTGCGGCAGAAATGGAATTTCCTCTTCCGTGTGCCCAAGGTGAGAATTATATTGAATTTACTGCCCGAAGTTCATAATGAAAGCAGGCTCTATTTACCCACCGCCTGGGTCGAGATATTAAAATAAAAAATGACAAGGGAGCGCAAATAAAAACCTTCTCGTCTGAGTGACTGTGTACAACTTTCTCTTGACTGACTTCAACTACTCAACTTACTTCAACTACTCGACTCACTCTCTGGTCTTCTTGCGCGCTCTTTTTCCTCCTCCAGAATCAGGACTTCATGTTTCATTTTGCGTTTTGGGAAAGATATTCTTAATTCCTTTATCATACGTTTCTAGAAGGATGTCTTATTTGAGAGAGTAGACAAAGAAAAGCGAGAGAGATCCATTAAGAAAGAAGGCGTGTCTTCTTCATCACCAAATATTTCTTCTCTTCTCTGAGATCAAGCGAAAAATTTAGTTCCTGCTCTCGTTTCTTTCCTCGACGTCAGCCTAAACTGGATACACGAACAAGCTGATGAAAATTTGTTTGATGTCACCGTTCTTCTGTGCAATTGTATTTATTAATTAATAAAGATGCATCTGTGTACGATGAACAATCTCGAACAAAACAGTTTGACAAAAATAAAAATACAAAAAAGGAATATGCCAAAAAAATAATAAAATAACTTTTCGGACTTTATTTATGAAAGTAAAACTATAATACTAGGAGCACTCAACATATTTTTCCCCATATATTTTTCAGCCATGGGGCTGAAATGTCGTTTGGGCCGTAAGTTTGAACTTTCTGCGCTTCACATAACCCGATTTTTCCACTCTGAACCTCCCCTCCTTGTATAAAACCACTTTTAAACGCCCTTATATAAAACCGATGATTAACGCAGTTTCAAAAATGGCGTCTGACAGTGATGTGCGTCTTAAACAGAGAGCTGTTATCGCGTTCTTAACCGCAGAGAAGGAAACAGTTGGAAATATTCATAACCGTCTACAAAACGTTTACGGAGATGCCGTTGTTGATCGAAGCACAGTTGGACGCTGGTCTAAACGTGTGAGATCATCGGAGGGAGGGAGAGTCAGCCTCGATGATGAGCCATGCAGCGGTCGCCCGGCATTGGCTGTGACATCTTATACTGTGCAACGTGCTAACAGCATCATTCGATCAAATCGGCGCGTCACATACAAGGAGCTATCACTGGAGCTAGGAATTAGTGAAGAAAGTGTGAATACGATAATTCAGCAACTCGGATACTCAAAAGTGTGTTCACGGTTTGTTCCTCGCGAACTAACTGAAGATCACAAAGCCTAAAGAAAAGAAATTGCTTCTGAGTCGTTGGTTCGATACGAAACAGAAGGAGGTGACTTCCTTTCACGAATTGTGACTGGGGATGGGACCTGGGTACACCATTTTGAACCTGAAACAAAACGCCAATCCATGGAGTGGCATCACGCACACTCACCACGCAAGAAAAAGTTCAAAATGGCTCCCTCTGCAGGAAAGGTTATGGCCACCATCTTGTTGGACATGAAAGGGGTGATTCTGGTGGACATTATGAAGAAAGGACAAACGATCAACTCAGAGGCATATATTGCTACCCTACAGAGACTCCAGAAACGTATAAAGCGAGTTCGATCGGAGAGAAAACTGGAAGACGTCCTTCTTTTGCACGATAACGCAAGACCACACAACAGTTTGCAAACAAGAGAAGCCATCACAAAAATGCGCTTGACTGTGTTACCCCACCCTCCATGCAGCCCGGATCTGGCACCTTCAGACTTCCATTTGTTTGGGCCAATGAAGGATGTTATTCGTGAGGAAAGTTTCAGAGTGATGATGAGGTTGTTGAGGAGGTTAAGAGGTGGCTGGATCGGAACCGAGCGGACTTTTACCAGCAAAGAATAAAGGCCCTTGTTTCGAGGTGGAGGAAAGCCGTAGAAAAGGATGGAAACTATGTGGGAAAATTGAAACTTGTGAAAAAGGTATGTAACTACTTGTGTACAAAATTTCTGGAACTTACAAGGAAACTTGGAAAGAAAAAAAAAAGGAGGGGTAACATATATTGATTGGCCCTCGTAATATAACACTGACATAATATCGTCTATAAATTAGTCTTATTTTCACAGTACAGTCCCGTAGCCAGGACTTCCCAAGGGGGGCGAGTCGAAATTGTGGAAAGACGGACCTTTTGGGGCAACGACCTAGTAATGGCGGAGGGGGTTTATAGTAGCTAAGTTTAGAGTACTTTAGAGTAGTTTGTGAAGTTAAAAAAAATGCCAAAAAAATGCAAGTGTTTATTTACTAAATGATGTTACGTATTATAATACGGGTATGACATCATAAGTTGTAACTGTGGTTACAAAAGTGGACCTTTCCTCTCAAGGGGGGTCGTTCGACTCCCCCCCTTTGGATAGGGGCGTGCAGTAACGTTCAGTGTAAAGCTCATCTATAATTTATGGAAACAATATGGAGAGAAACACCATTAAATAATTCTTCCAGAAAATAAAAATAGATCTTTGAGATTAAATTGATCTAGGTACAACCTCCAGAGACGTGGCTTCCATTATAATTAGTTAAGAAAGAACATAATTATAAAGATGAGAGAATATACTTACTCATTATGAAAAAGTTTTATATTGAAATATGGAAATGCAATCGGTTATTCGTTATTTTTTTTATTAAACATTAGATGTTTTGTTATATACACTTTACATACGAGTATATGACGAAAAAATGTGTGAAAAGAAATTGTATGCATGTGCCAGAGCTACAAATTCAATACCTAAAGTGGATTCAAATTCCATTCGAAGATTATTTTAGTTTATAATTAATTATTGAAGGGAAGAGAATCGTTCGACTTCAGATGATGAAATCTTGAAATGCGGTAAAACTTTCCGAATATGAAGCAAATATTCGATACAAAACGGTAAATCTTGCGTTGAGTATCTTAATGTTCTTTGGTTTATATTTAGTGGATAATCAATAGAGAATTAAAATTAACATAAAAAATTAAAAAATATTTGCACTGGATTTATTTAATTAATTTCCTCAGCAATTGTGACTCCTCAATTGTAAATTTTTTCATTTTTTCTCAACCATTCTTCCAGTCCACTTTTTCTCCTGAATAACTTTCAGTGGTGGGAGTGATGAATGTTTAGTTAATAATAATAGTTTTGCATTCGGGGGGGCGGAGGTCGACTCTCATTAGTGATATGGTAATAATAATCCAAGCGTAGTTAGCGAATGGGTCGCATTAGTTGTCCTTAGTGCTGTGCCAGTTTCTGGCATAAGTCCTTGTCTCGAAGTTGAATTTCTGAACTTTTTTGACAGACGCCCAAAAATAAGACCTGAATTTTATCATAAAAATTGTGTATGTGAAGAGTCTCTGCCCCTCTGGTCTAAATTGAAAAAGATTAGGGGCAGGAAAGGCTACGTAGTGGCCAAGTCAGAACACCGTTTTCCGTTAGGTCAGAGAGGTTAACTGAAGTTGGATCTTTTCAGTAATTAGATGAACAGTTGCCTGTTCTCTGCATTCAGATGATGTAGCGACCTGTGATTCGGATCCCAGATAAAGCTAGATCCCCTGCGTTACATAACCTTCTCGGTTACGAAATAAGTTAAACAACTGAAAACTTAAGGGATGAAGAGAGACCCTTTCTCTCACGTCTGCATTTTCACATCCGTTTTAACTCTTCGTAAATTCACACTAAGAAGGACGAAAGGAAACTGCTTCGTCCCATTCACACTAGATAAAAATCGCTATTTTATGTAAATAAAAATGAGAAAATTAAAGTGAAATTAGGTAAAATCCCTGGAGGTAAAAACTTTTATCACTGTTTTGTTATAACTTCGCTTTATGCTTTGTTCCTCTGGGTGGCAGCTCAGATAAAACCCTGAGTTTCAATTTTTTACTAATCGCAGGTGAAGTTTGAAGTACTTGTTGCACTGCGAAACAAACCGCTGATTATCCTTTACATACTCCCAATTTTCCTTTGAATCTGAGTCACAGTCATACCTCTTGATTACAACCTCATTTGACTTCTTCAACAAACTACAAACTTCCATGTTAACATAATGTGAAGGGAACGTAAGTTGAAAGAATTTTAATTTTTCGTTTTTATTTTAATGCAAATCAGTTATCACTACAAATATTCCATTAGTAAGTTGATAGGGAAATCAACCTTACCTTATCTTTAATCAATGAAGTACTGGTACGAAAATAAAAACCCACGTAGAAAAAAGTGAAGTTTTTTTTTTTTGCAAGTACTGGTACATTTCATTTAAAAAATTTTCTTCTCCCTGTTGTAAACTGATAGACATCTTGCCTCCTTGCTTCACTACTTTTATTTGTTTCTTAAAGAGGGAGTTTTTTTTTAATTACGTTTTGCCAATTTGTTCTGTTCTTTCATTTTTACTTCTTCGTTTCGTCTCTGTTCCATTTAATGTTTTCCATCTCACGATTTTATGTCTTCCTTTTCTCGCTTTGATTTTCATGCTTGTCGTTTTTAAGAACCTTTTCTTTATTTTAATACTCATGAAAATTGAAAAGTTTTACGTTTTACTTTTACTGCATTTTATTTATTTTCAGACTGAATTATAAGGAGAGGAAGAGAAGTAAAAAATATGTTTTACTTTTTATAAACTATACAGTTCCTAATCAGAACAAGTTTTAGGTTAAAACCCATATCTTTTGTTGTTCCTTAGGAACAAAAACTGCCATCCATTGACCTAAGAAGGATTTCTGGTCTTTATAAAAATCTATAATCCTTACAATTTCTCACGTATAAACCCTTTTCTGCACATAAAGTCACGCATAAAAAATACCAAAACTCATCCTGAATAATAATTCATTAACCAAGATTAAAAAGAAAAAGTAATAATCATTCAAAGTTTAAATAAAAAGGGGAAAATCATTTTTATTATCTTAATTAACTTTATTATATCACTAATTAAAAGTATAAAAAGGTTATAATAATTAAAAAACTTGCATCCGCTTCCACACATATATTAAAGGTTCCTAAATTTGTTTTAAATACTTTAATCTATTCTGAAAGACTATTAAACCTCAAAACTGTTTAATTACAGGCAATATAACGGAACCATTTTATTAATGAACTTCCTCAAAGGGTAATCTTGAAGCTCTTAAAAAGTTTAGAAAGCAAGAAGGAAGTTTGGTAAATTTTCTCTTTTGGTCTCAGTTCATACATTCACTATGAACAGAAAGGGTCCAACACGATTCAATTTTAAACTGAAAATTATGATATTTAAAAAAGTTGTCTTGTTGTCTTGATTGTTTTAAAAACGGCAAAAGGCCTTCATTTTCATTATATGGATTATCTTAATAAAATAATCTCATGAAATAATGTCGGTCTTTCTTAATTATGAGAGTATGCTAAATAGAACCAAAATTAATTTCTCTAATTTATTGTTCATGCAAATCAGGCTATGAACGATGTTGATAGTATGAAGGCTTTTGTGTGGGATAGAATGCTGCTTCGCTTGGTTTTCCTCTTCATGAAACTAAACATTACTAAGTTAATATTAAATTTCTAATGTTGCAGCATTTGCTGCTGGTTTTTCTTATTTTTTTCAAAGAATACTGCAAGTGTTTATTACTTGCCAAACATGTATTAAGTACATCTTTTACCGTCATGAGGTACGTTCCTTTTGGAGAAGAAGGCAACTGACAGAAATGTCGGAATATGAGAAACTGATTGAAATGGGAACAAAAGGTATCCCCTCGGCTTTTAAGAGTGTCTTCATGCAAGGAAACGGAAGAACAGAATAAAAACAAAGATTTAGAATCTCAACAACTTTCGAGAAGGAAAGTGACTCACTATATCTCTGAGAAGCTTTATGTAAATTAATTACATTACGGGACGATTAACTGTTATCAGGTTGTATTCGAACTTGTATATGAAGGAATCAAATACTGGGGAATATCATCATTAAGTGAATAGAATCTCATAAATAACAAAATAATTTTTTAATCCTATATGGACAACTGTTACAAATTTTTAGCCTTCCATATACATGCATTTATAACTTAACCCTACAGAAAATTCTTTTAATAAAGGGTTAAATAAGAGTTTCAGTTTCGGTAACAGGATCAAAGAAACTGTTCGAGGAATTAATCCTATTACGAAAGTAGAAACGAACTAGCAAAAGGTCGGCGCTACGCGCCGATTTTGCTCGATCTGCGGTGCTTCGGCTGGATTGTGGGCTGACGGCGTATTTTATTTTGAACATCAGTAGCCCTTTATCTGGATATCATTCCTATTCCTCTCACCTTGGGCCTCAGTAATTGGGGTGCCTGCGGCCTTCCAGTTGCTGGCAAACCAATTATTCATTCAATAAAACTACAGAAAAGAACGCAGCCATGAAAATCTAAAGCTTCACAAATCTTAATACAATGAGCTCGGATTTGAAGCTTAAGATTTTCATGACTGCGTTCATTTCTATAGTTTTATTGACCAAATAACTGAACCGACAGTAATTGGGGGCCCTGCGGCCCGCCAAATCATAGTTTTCATTGTTTCGAGTGCATCAATAGCGTTGCCGGGGTGGATGTTGAACGCTATATATATAATTATATATATATATATATATATATATATATGCCCGGTTAGGTAAACTGAATGCCCGGTTAGGTTAATTGAATGCCCAGTTAGGTCAACTGAATGCCCGATTAGATTAATTGAATGCCCGGGTACGTTAATTGAATGCCCGGTTAGGTTAATTGTACACCCTTGACGATTGGTTAGGTTAAGTCATGATATTTTCGTTAAAGCCAACGAAAATATCACGACTTAACTTAACCAATCGTCAAGGGCGTACAGATGACCTAACCTGGCATTCAATGAACCTAACCGGGTATTCAATAATAGCGGAGCGACCCGGCGTTGCCGGGGTGGATGTTGAACGCTATATATATATATATATGCCCGGTTAGGTAAACTGAATGCCCGGTTAGGTTAATTGAATGCCCAGTTAGGTCAACTGAATGCCCGATTAGGTTAATTAAATGGCCGGTTAGGTCAACTGAATGCCCGATTAGATTAATTGAATGCCAGGGTACGTTAATTGAATGCCCGGTCAGGTTAATTGTACACCCTTGACGATTGGTTAGGTTAAGTCATGATATTTTCGTTAAAGCCAACGAAAATATCACGACTTAACCTAACCAATCGTCAAGGGCGTACAGATGACCTAACCTGGCATTCAATGAACCTAACCGGGTATTCAATAATTTTACCATAGGTTTCGTAATGATCTTGATGACGTCATTTAATGTTTTAAAATTAATTATTTAATTTATTAACAACCACGTGCACAACCTCGGGACCTAATCAATATGTGTGCGAAGTTTTATGTTTGTAACTGCTTCCATTTTGGAGTTATGGCTGATGGCTGGAACACACACACACACACACACACACACACACACACACACACACACATAACATACATACACACACACACACACGTCTTTTTATTTATTATTATTATTATAGATAAACAATAGACTGGTACAAATTTATAACCGAAAGACTTCCGAAAATCAACAATTTTTTATAAAGAAAAGGGGAAAATTGGTTTTGTAGGCCTAGGGGGTTCGAAATTTTCATAAAATGGAAAATAATTGCTATTTTCTTACTTACAGCGACAAGCATAATGATATTAGGATACCTAATAGAAATTTTGTAATATTTTAAAGTGGGGAAAATAAATAATTTTCTAAAAATGATCTTCAACTATAAAAGCGCATCTAATCAGATAACTTAACGTATTTCTATGACAACTAAAAAATAGAATGATAAATCAATATCCTATCAAATTGTTTGTGTATACGTAAAATTATTTGTACAAAAGCCACAGTAATAAAACACACAAAAGTCACGGTAAATAATTTTGAGTGTGGCTCGTTTAACTTTAAACTCGTGTTTATTTAAATTGCCCGTTTTAATTATGTAATTTTTTGTATTGAATCGATAAAGAAATCTTTTATGATTTTTTGTATTGAATCGATAAAGAAATCTTTTGTGAATCGAAAAATGTTAAAATTATAACAAATATCAAAATATTTTGTATAAAAATCATTGAATTTTAAAAATGCATGTTTGTTTTTAGTTTTTTGCAAAAAGTTCCTCATGAATTTTAAAAATATATACTTTTTTAAAATTGAATCGATAAATAAATCTTTTGTGAATCGAATGATATTAAATGTTTAGTAAATATTGACTTATTTTGTGCCAAAATTATGATTAAAAATGAAAAATTAAAAGAAATGCGTGTACAGGCATGGGAAGAACTGTACCCCTAAAAGGGGGTAAGGAATTATGTTAGGGAATTTGTTTTTAGCATAGGAACTGCACAATAAAAAGACGCATTGAATGGTGAAAACCGCATTGTTCTACACCAATTGTAGCGACCTGTAGGTGTGCGCAAAAAAACTGTTACATATATATATATATATGGGAATGAACGCAGAATGTATATATATATATATATATATATATATATATATATATATATAAGGCTTCATTTCTGAAATAGTATATTAGATTTAAGAAAATGGCTTTCCTCTTTGATGGTCGAAAATTGAGACATCAGAAGTCGAGGTACAACTGCGAATATTTCCAAATTGGAGAGGCTTAACCGAGTCTTCAATAGTCCCCCATTTCCCATTGGTGAGATTTTACCCTTTCCGATGAGGATGAAAAGAAAATAATGGATGCACAGAAGGCTTAAATTGCTGTTTAATGAGATGCATTTCCCTTCCTTTCCTTGAAACTGAAAGTAAAAGGATTAGTTGGATTTCATTGCACTTGCCTCGATCTTGTTTCATTGTACTACTAGGGTGTGTCAATTTGGGAGGTGAAAATTAATTTTTGCCAATTCCTTCACTGAGGGGTTTTAAAAATATGTTTTTGGATGTGAAGAATTCAAATCTGCTATTATTTTTGTGATTGCTCAACACTTAGCTTGGTAAATCTACGTTTGATTAAAAAGCACATTAATTGCTCTCGGAAAACAACATTTATTAATTTTAGCTTCTCAAAATGTCAGGTAATGCTATAAAAATTTTAGTTTCTCTGCATAAAACATATCCTAGTAATCATAAAACATATCCTTGTAATCATAAAACAACATTAGAAAGTAATGACATCATTAAAAAAAATTATTTAAACAACAAGTTTCATCAAGTCTTGCTTTGATTCGTTCTTGGACATCAGCTGCCGACTTGCTTCTTGGCCTCTGATATAGCCCTCACGTTTCTCATGTGTATACACCCTGCCTGCTGCCTCTGTGACTTGTTTCACACACCTCTCTATTGACTGAGCATGACAGGGCCACTGTGGAACTTGCATAGGCTTGTCAAAGAACTTCTTTACTTCCGCTGTAGTCAGTTTACATGTCAAAGGAGGTTCAAATACCCCGTCAGACCAGTCTGTCAGCTCCAACACGGAAGAAGCACTGGGGTTGATGGAAGGTGTCTTCCTGGGACGCACAGAAAGATCTCCAAGTGTGTCATCATCTCCACCCCTCATGTCAACAATCTTTTGGACACCAGCTCTCCTCTCCTCACTGTCATCTGAGCACAAGAGTGTCTGGATTATCATTTCGCTGAATGCATACCATGCTGAGCGCTTGATGGTTGGTAAAACAGCATCCACTACAGCCTTCTTTTGCAGCCTAACTAGCCGCAGCTGAAACAAGATGTGGCGTGGGCCTTCCACCTAAGAGTGTTTTACTTTGATGTTGAACCAACAGGGGTAGTACACACCAACAATGTATTCCACTATCAGTCTTAAGTTGTTGAGGGTTTTGCCTTTAAGGCCATGTTTTGAAACCCATATGCGACAAAGCCTGTTTGCTGTTGTCAACCACCTTGAATGGCTCACTGGACCAATTTCAAGAAGGGCCAGATCTGTAGGAAGTTCTCCTGTCTTTATGGCCTGTGTGATCCTATACCCGTACGCTTGATCAGTAGAGAGATCCTTTACGACATTGTCACTCAGTGAAGTAAGAGGCTCTCCAATTGAGAGTTTGGTGAATGAAGGATCAATTTCAAGTTCGGTTGCAGTGTCTAGCATCTTGCCAATGTTACCTGTCCACTTGTTGTTAGACAAGGTCTTCCCATCCAGTGCTGTGATCAAGTGTCGCAGGGGTAACTCGTTAGTGTGGAGGGCACAAACCAACCAGATCAGCTTACGGCAAAGCTTGACCTCTACCCAATGCATGGAACCACCCTCCCAGCCAGTGTTAACATTTGTAGAATCACCTCCAATGGCCTGCAGGCTTTTATGAATGCCCTTCTTCTTCATGAAATCTACAAGATTATCAGCAATAACTTCAGCAGGTTTTTTTCTCGTTGAGCCTTTCTCAGGAGTGAAGTGGTAGAGATATCTTCCACCTGGCTCACTGCACACAGAATAATGCTCTTCTTTGATGATGCTGGGGAACTGACGATCTGAATTGTCTGCTTTCAGCATAACTTTAGTTGTATCTTGACGGCCGCCAAAGAAGATGCAGTCAATTTCACCCTTCTTACAAAGATCATCAAATTCCTGATCCAGGGATCTCATAACTTTTTCTTGGGCCCTCTTGACTTTATTGTGATCAACTACAAGTCTCTTGTCTTCTTCAGTGATCAAGCCAGCATCCATAAAGGCAGCAGTGGTGATGGCAGCTGTGGCACGCAGGCCAACACCATATCTGATGCTATGCATAGCAACATTAGGTATTTCTAATGTGTTGTACTCTGGCTTTTTATTGGAAGTTGAAGACGTGCTTGGTATTTCTAATGTCACTTCATAACTTCCATCCTTTCCATCTTGAGCATCAGCTATTTGTTCTTCATTTTCATCATCAGAGAAAATTATTTCATTTGATGGCATTGAAACATCCTGCTTACTTGTCTGCTTGTATTCAGCAAGCCTTCTTCTTTCGTCTTCTTGCCACTTCTGCTTTTTGACTTGTCTGTTGTGCTCAGGTTGATCTGGCAAGCCAATCTGATGTGGTCCAATAGAACCAGACTTGTCTCTCTGACCTTTAATGAAAGCAAGTTCCTTCACAGGGATCTTCATCTCCCTAGGGCATGTACAGTTAATGTGAGTTTCGTTTTTGCAACCAGCATCTGCAAGGCAGCCAAATTCAGAGCAGAGAACAATTTTACACTTGCAACTGAGGATGTCAAAAAGCTTGTCAAGTTTTGCAAAGAAAGCCTCTTTGACATGTAGCTTTCCTCTCCCAAGAGATATGTTTTTGGCCTGCTCCCAGCTCTCTTGGATCTTGTTTAAGATTGTGACTCGTGAATTTACAACGGGGGCTACAAAAGAACTGTTTGCTCGTTCCCACTTTTCAAGCACTTTAGGGTAAATGTCCTTTGCAAGACTGGCTGCTGGGTAGTTTCTCACATCCTCACCACTTTGTTCTCTTAGCAGTAGCCCATATTTCAGAACGTCTCGCAGAGTTGGGAGTTCAGAGGGCAACAACTCTCTACCAGTTCCAATTAGGTTGCTCATATGTGTGAATGTCCCGAGTCTTGTCCTCCTTTTAGAAGCCATTGTAGGTCAATTCCCACTGGTTATGATGGTAGCACTGACGGACAAGTAATCTTCAGCACACTGATGAATATGTTTCAACCTGTGAAATAAGCAAAAACAGCAGTGCATTATATATACAGCATATATAATTATTAATATAATAATTATTATATAATTCCACAAAAAAGTGAAAAAAAGTCACTATTTTTATGTAGCTTCTTACCAAGCAAAACTAAATTATATTAAATTAACAAAACTATGTTTAGAATTCCTAAGTCATGCTGCAACTTTTTAGCATCCCTCATATTTGGAATTTGAAAGTTGAAAAATTCGACACACCCTATAATGTACTACGACTTCCTTTATAAATGTAATAAGAGTATTGATAGCATATAAGCACCGAAAACGCTTTATTTCATAGGGCAGTTTTCCCAAACTGAAGAAGAACATTGCTTTAAAGAGGGCGCAAAAGTTCTTACTGAATGTGAAGGTATAAATGAATAGACTAAAAAAAATCATTAACCTTTTAAAATGCATTAACAACGTTATTCTGATAGTGTCCTAAAAGATCATAATCAACAGCTTTAAGGTCAGTTTCTTTATATATTTTCAACCACTCGTCACACTTCATTCAAGAAATTAACTTCTACAAAACTCCTGTTAATCTGTATGTTAATTAGAAGTTGTAATGTAACGTACATAACTTAATTAATTCTCTATAATATCACACTATCATTCAAAAAGTCCCGTCACCCCCTACAAAATGTACATATTGCAATACCAATTTTATTTATGAGCGATTAATTGAATTTATATGTGATTTATTGAAATTTTTTTCTTTTCCAGGTATTAGAGTTGTGTAAACAATGGCAAACCAGTCCACTTACACTCTGGAAGAAAGGATAGTGATGAGCACATGGGCTCATGAAAGGTCACATACTGGCAAAACGATGCATGATATCCAGAATCATTTCAACACAAGATTCAATAAGGCTGCTCCACCAAACAAGACGGTATTACGCTGGGAGAAAAAGCTGTTTGAAACTGGCTCCATCAAGGACAGACCACGGTCGGGAAGACCAACAACGCGAGCAGAACAATGTGAAGGTGTGATTGCATCGGTGGCTCGTTCACCGAAAAAATCACTTCGGAAACGATCACAAGAACTTGTAGTCCCCATGTTCACAATGAGAGATCACATGACAAAAGATCTCGGCATGAAACTATACCGCCCGTCATTTGTTAATGAATTAAGCGATACAGACATGCAGAAACGATATGAAGCCACCCCGAAGTCCAAATCTGTCATCATGTGACAATGCGTTATGGGGTTTCGTCAAGCAGAACGTATCCCGGGTGCGTTACCGCACAATAGAGGAACTGAAACATGCTGTTCGAGATGCATTTGGTACAATCACTCCAGCAATGCTGTGTCGATTCTCACACCGCACATGGAGGCGCATAATCCTTTGTTACGAAAATGATGATGCACACACAGATATTCTTGATTAGTAACTGTATTTACTGTAATTAAAGTAATTGTTGCTAGTGACTTGTTTCTTAAATTACATCTACCACATATAAATACAATTAATCACACAAAAATAAAATTGGTATTATAATATGTACATTTTTAGGGGGTGACGGGACTTTTCGAACACCCTGTAGTTCATAGTTTGATATACAATTTTCATACTCATTCTTGTACAACTGCGAAAATACATGAAACAAAATTAAACTTGAATCTTCATAGAAAGGTTATATTAAGAGGTATATTAACTGAAAGCTTCTCTGAAAATGAATTAAAAGCATTTGTTGCTATTAATCTAGGAAACTCTTTGACAACATTCTCTTCTCAACAAACGAAGAGATCTACAGATCTACAGAAGCTAAGGCTAACAAAGATCCTAAGATCCACTCTAAGGTTAGCCCGAGAGAAGGAAGAAAGTAAGGGGTTAAAAGAAACGAATATGGAGTTAAGTAAGTAGCAAAACCTATCACTCGTGGGTTAAAATTCATTCAGAAAGAGAGAAAGAAGGACACCATCATCATCCGCCGCAACTGCCGACAAGTCGGAAAAATAGTCGAAGAGAATACTTCCAGTTATTGCAGACCGGTCCTCCACTCCATAGGGAGGTAGAGGATGCAGCCCACTCTGCCGAAAAGGGGTGGAAGATGAAAAGAAGTAAAATAAGAACGCATTACAAACCATGCAACACATTCTTTACTCAAACACTATCATACCATGCAAACTACAGACATGCAATGAAGAGAGTTACAGACATGCAAATAAGGGGAGAAAAAAATAACAAAAAGTGGGTTAGTTTACGCTACGAGCTACATCTAAGTTCGTGTTAGTCTAATTTTTTTTTTTTGCTGGCATATCACACGCTGGCATGTCACAAGCTGGCATTAGTTGTCAACAGACTCATCCACGATCACCACCCCCAGAGCTCCTGATACTAATTATTTTATTATTATAGTAAACAACGTTAATATTTTTAAAATGCCTATCTAAACGATTCTTAAACACATTAACGCTGGTAGAGTTCACGACTGACGCGGGAAGATTATTCCATTTATCAATTACTTTAAACGTAAAGAAGTTTTTAGCGATATTAGTAATGAAACGTCTGCCACGCAACTTAAATCCGTTATTATGAGTATTGCTATTATCGAAAGTGAACAGTTTATCAAAATTTACGTTATCGATTTTATTAACGATTTTGAAAACTTCAATAAGCTCCCCCCTTAATCTCCTAGTTTCGAGTGAATGCAAATGTAACTCTTTTATCCTATCTTCATAAGGCTTGTTGCGCAATGACGGAATTAGTTTCGTTTCGCGACGCTGAACCCTTTCTAACCAATCAATATCCTCGCGCAAATACGGGCACCAAAACTGAACGGCATATTCTAAATGAGGCCTGACTAGGGACTTGTAAAGGGACAATATAATGTTCTTCGATTTAAATTCGAAATTACGCGGTATGAAGCCTAACATCCTATTAGTTTTTACGCAAGACTCCAGGCACTGGTTCCTAACTTTTAAATCCTTAGATACGCGTACGCCTAAATCTACTCCCTCGTCAACGCTCGCTAACTCTCTATCATCCATCATGTACGTGTAATTATTGTTACGAGAACCTACAGTGCCCGCGAAAAGTATCCGATCACTCAAGAAAATACAATATTTTCCCTTGATATTCAGAGACACGTAATTCACTTTCTATTTGTTCTAGCGACATCTGGTAACTTTGAGGTTGCTCGCTGATATGAGAGCTATCCAACGCATTCTCAAATTAGTGTTCTGGTAGCCTTCGTTGCGGGTGGCTGTGTCTCAAATTTGTCAGATTTCACTGTTTGTGTAAATTTCTTGATATTTTTTTTTTTTACAGAAAGTGGTGTAAATAAAATTTATATATAATGTGTGCTAAAAAACAACTTAAGAGTGATTGTCGAGGTGCTATTGTTGCTTTGCATGCATGTGGGAAATCACAGAGACAGATAGCTAAGGAATTAAACATATCCCAAAGTACCGTTAATTTATGGGTTTCACGGGCTAAGAACAATGGGCCTAACCACGCCAGTCCCTAAAAAACGATCTGGCAAACCGAGAAAACAAATTCGCGAACAGACAAACTTATGAAACGTTTAGTATTGAAAAACCCAACAATAACTGCGAAAGAAATAAAATTTAATATGAATAATTTGTTATCTGGTGTTTCTGAACGAACTATCCAGGAGCGGCTCCAAAAAGAACTCGGATTACCATCTCGCCATGCTGCTAAGAAACCGTTCATTAATGAAAAAATGCGTAAAAAACGTGTCGCATTTTGTAAAAAATACATTCATTGGACTGTTGATGACTGGAAGAAGGTTTTATTTAGCGATGAGTCGACATTTTTGACATTCAGAAGTTGTCCAAAAAAGGTTCGCCGGCCTATTGGCTCAAATAGGATGGACCCTAAATACACCCTAAAGACAATGAAACACCCTCCAAGTGTGATGGTTTGGGGTTGTTCGGTTACTATGGCGTGGAAACTTATATTTTCTTCCGAAGAACACAACTATGAATGGTGCACGGTATTTAGCAATGCTACAGGATAAACTTCCAATGGCAATGGCAATCCAAAGGACAAAAACATACATGCATGATGGTGCACAATGTCACAGGGCCAAAATAGTGACAAAATGGATTACTGACAATAAATTTGATATTTTGGATTGGCCTGGTAATAGTCCAGATCTCAATCCGATAGAAAATCTGTGGCTAATAATAAAAAATAAGGTTGAATGCCACGACACTGGCTCAGTCGAAAAATTACAAGAGGCCATCAAAAAGGTATGGTGCAAGGAAATATCAGTGGAAGTTTGTCAAAACTTGATTAAATCCATGCCAAAACGTCTAGAACAAGTCATCCAAACCAAAGGACAGATGACAAAATACTAATATAAGGTTAGTATACATTTAAACATTGTTTTTTATGTAAAAAATACAAATTTCAAGGGTGATCGGATACTTTTCGCGGGCACTGTATATGCAAAACTTTACATAACCTGACGTCGAGGTTAAATTGCATCTGCCACTTATCCGTCCACTCCATAATCCTATTTACATCGTCTTGGAGCCTATTTCTATCGTACTCGTTAACAACCTTACCGCCTATTTTAGTATCGTCCGTGAATTTTGACACGTTACTAGTCAATCCTACATCCATGTCGTTAATGTAAATTACGAATAGCAATGAGCCTCACACTGAACCCTGTGGGATACCACTACCTACATCCAACCACCCCGATTCACTACCATTAACAATGACCCTCTGTCTCCTAGCATGAAGCCATTCCTCTAACCAGTTAGCTACCTGACCGCGTATACCGTGCGCTTTAACCTTCGCAATTAATCTTCTATGCGGAACTGTATCGAACGCTTTTTTAAAATCTAAATAAATAACGTCAGCCGCTCTATGCTTATCGTAATCGCGCACTATTTCGTCATAAAATTCTAACAAATTAGTTAAACAAGATCTATGGCATCGAAACCCATGCTGACTACTATTACTCAAATCGCGACTTTCTAAGTGATCGATGATACGATCCCTAACTACGGATTCCAAAAGTTTACAGACAATTGACGTTAAGCTAATAGGTCTATAATTGCTAGCTACTGTGCGGTCGCCTTTTTTAAAAATGGGCGTGAAATTAGCTAATTTGAAGTCTTCAGGAATAATCCCCGTTTCGAGTGACTTATTAAAAATCTTCGTTAAGAGGCCTACGATAACGTCCTTCAAATCTTTCAGATGTCTAGGATAAAACGCGTTAGGGCCTGGAGCCTTGCTAACTTTTAGCCTATCGATATAATGCGCAATCTCACCCTCGTAAACAGTTATTTTATCCAAAATAGTCTCGCTGCTAAATGGAACGATATCGTCCACATCGGGGACATTATTGACGTCTTCTACGGTAAAAACTGTCGCAAAAAAGTTATTAAAAATACCCGCCATCGCCCGAGTGTCGGAAGCCAAAGCGCTATTAGCGTCCACGAGAGGGCCTATATTATCTTTTATCGGCTTACGATTATTCATTTAATCGAAAAACTTTTTTGGGTTATGTTTACTATCTGCAGCTATATGTATCTCTAAATTACGCTGAGCATTCCTAACTGATCTTTTAACCTGACGTCGAAGCTCGATATATCTATTAACGTTAGCTACCGTGCCATTGCGCTTATTAAGTCTATACGCTCTACTACGCTCGTTTATGAACTCGCCTATTTCTCTAGTCCACCACTTAGGCCTACCATGATTTCTAGCGCGCTTGGGCCGACGAGGAATAAACTCCCTTTCGATATTCAAGAAACTATCTTTAAACGCCTCCCATTGCAAATTTGCCTCATTACCCATAAATAAGTTATCCCAGTCTACTACTCTCATCCTATCCGCAAAACTATCAAAATTGGCCCTACAAAAATCAGGGACTTCTATTACGTTACTATCCTTAGTGTTTTCTCTCAATAACTTAAACCTAATAATTTGATGATCACTACATCCTAAACTCTCGCCTACTTCTAAACCTTCGACTATATTTTCGCCGTTCGTCATCACCACATCTAAAATATTGTCACCGTGCGTTGGTTCGGTAACCATCTGTCGTAAAAAATTATCTTCCATGAACTCAATCAGTCTCAAACCCTCATCGTTACCAGTAAAAGTCTCGTAATTAACGTTAGGGAAGTTAAAGTCTCCGACAACTATACTATCCCGATTATTAATAAAGTTACCAAGAAGTGTGTAAAATGTAGTATCGGTATCGAGGGGTTGAACGGGAGGTCTATAAACAAGAACAAAATTGAAACTAAGACTACGCTCCCTAACTTCAACGCATATCGCATTAATTGCTGCCGGTAAATCTATCTTAACCTCGATGAGTGTAGAACAAAAGCCCTCTAGGACAAAAGCCCCCTAGGACATCGGCCTCCGAACAGTCCTGCTTTAGGATCTTTTCCGTTTGGGGGCTAGTAGTGAATTTTAATGAAAAGCGGTAGACTAATGTAGTTTTGGTCATTGATTTAAAAAATAGCTTTCTTTTTTGGAGAAATGAAAAACAAACATGTTAGAGCACTTTAAATAATTAATTTGTTTTCAACGAAAATATCGTGACTTAACCTAACCAATCGTCAAGGACATTCAAGTGACCTAACCTGGCATTCAAACAAAAGCCCCATAGGAAAAATGGAACTCTTCTTGGTGTATAAGTTGGAACTCTTTTTGGTGTATAAGTAGCCTTCGGCACACAGTTTGGAACCTCCTTTATTGTTCTTGATGATCTCCAAGGTGGTTGAAGACAGACTGATTTTCCAAGTCACTCAGAGAATATAACCAATGGTTAACTGACAGACGTGTAGATTCAAACTAACAGCCCATAACCTTAACACCACGGTGGCTAAAGTGGAACTGATGCTTCAGATTAGATGTGACACCTGACTTGCCCTACCCAGCAATTTGTCCAGGGGGCTTTTGTCCTAGGGGGCTTTTGTCCTAGGAGGCTTTTGCCCGGACCCGAACCTCGATATCCCTAAGGTAATTACGAATGTACAGCAAAACGCCGCCACCAATC
The DNA here is from genome assembly GCA_023014485.1 of Bathynomus jamesi. Taxonomy (NCBI): domain Eukaryota; kingdom Metazoa; phylum Arthropoda; class Malacostraca; order Isopoda; family Cirolanidae; genus Bathynomus; species Bathynomus jamesi. Next base: position 560,116 of record JAJOZX010000617.1, on the reverse strand, counting down.
CTATGTAACCTATCATTAGTAAAGAGTTTAAAACCCGGTATATCAAGTTCCTCCAATAAGTCCCGAGTTACGGTATTTAACCACGTTTCAGTGATAGTAACTATATCGTAGTTACCGGAATAAATTATCGCCTTAAATTCGTTTAATTTATTTCTAATACTACGCGCGTTACAATAAAAGACATTTAAGTTATTTTTTACCACGGGTCGGCCTTTTAAACTACTTTTCACGTCGGGCCCGCGTTTTCAGGACCCACAACGTTTAAAGAAGGCTTCGACCTATATAGCTTTCGAACGTTTTCGTCAATTAACCTACTTAGCCTAGCATTACCTATTTCATTAAAATGCACCCCATCTTTTATAAAAAGGCTAGGATCACTGAATTCTGACCACAGCTTCACGAAGGGTACATTTTCCTCAGCACAAATCTCTTCTAATTTAGTATTCAAAAATATTGTTTTTGACGTAATCCTAAGACCCAAACAGTGCCTAGGGGTAATACCGAGAACTAAATACCTATCTGACCTCGCCTTCAGGGACCTAATTAACCCCCTATATCTCTCCAAAAGGTCAGGCACTCTCGTATCGGGCCTATACGAGTCGTTGCCTACCATCGTCATCAACATCGAGTGACGGGAGGCAACATCAATCCTATCCACTTCGTCTCTAATTCTGCCAACCATGGCCCCTGGGAGACAGACCCTCCTCCTCTTGGTTGGATTCCGTTCAACGAACTCTGTGTCCATATGGCGCACTAAAGAGTCCCCAATTAAAATAGTTTCCCCCTCATTCACGTCCCTATCCAAATGGGCGAAAGGGTTCGAAACCTGGATAGGGGGGGATTCCTATCACCTAACGTACATGGCCTAGCTCCACCCTTAACTTCTCTAAATCTCTCCCCATCTACTAATCTCGGACCAACCTTAACCCCTTCCTCAACTCTATCCAACCTTTCCGATAAGCTACCTAAACTAGAAACTAGGCTACGCACCTCACCCTTCAAATTACTAACGTCTTCAACGTTAGTATTGGTTCGGCTTTCGTCAACTGTAGCCCTACCCCTGCCCTCATCAAGCGTTGCAAGTCTTTCCGTTACCTCACGTACACTACGTTTTATGTCAACTATTTCCTCCCTTAAATCGCAAGAGAAACAAACCGATCTCTCGGTAATCGCCATAGGACCGCCGTTATAATCCTTAAAATCCATATACCACCGATTTACCCCACACCTAACACACGACACTTTCTGCGACGGCATCGGGCAAGTTAAATTAGTTTATAACCATCAAAAGTTTAAGTTAAATTAAGCCGGCACGCTATGAAAACTTCTAAATCGCTAAAAACAACTAATATTCATTTACTTAACTATAACAATGTGAATATAAACGCAAGTATATAAAATTCAAAACTTTCCAAAAGTAAAGTTATTGGCAATATCCAAAAGTAGAAGCAATATCAGAGAGCTCAGGATATGCGTCCGTTCAGTACAGAGTTTGGCTGATAATCAGATGAGTCCGTTTCTAAATGTTTGTAAGGATATAAAGGATTTGATAAAGCTAAAAGCTACATGTGATCATAAGAAGGCCTAGAGGTGGAAAAAGTACATCAGAACTCGAGTATTCTTGATCTCGAGTATGGGTTTTTGTTGTACTCGTTTTCAATGCACTGCGTTCATATGGTCTAATAAGCTTTGCCCACACAAGCAGCCAAGTACCAGTTAAAGTTTGAAACCACACTCTTACAGTACTCGTACTCGAACACTAAAAAAAACCGTACTTGTGCGCGTACTCAAGCACTAAAAAGGCATACTTGTACTCGTACTCGACCACTCAAAACATACTGTACTCGTACTCGTCCAACTCCATAATTTTGGTACTCTTTCCACCTCTATGAGCGACCCACTGTAATCGTAATCACAGATTTTTCAAAACATCTCCACCTCTAAATTAACAACCAACTTTCAGGTTCAGCATCAAAGGTTGCTCAAAACAAGATATGATGCAATCAGAGTTCCAAGATAAGGCCCATAATGTACTGCAAAATTATAGGGTACTTGTAGGTTATCTCTCCCCCCCCCAACCAATTTTGACAGAATATTTTCGTACTCAGTATTCGTATTTTCGTAATTTTGGTACTCTTTCCACCTCTATCAGCTACCCACTGTAATCGTAATCACAGATTTTTCAAAACATCTCCACCTCTAAATTAACAACCAACTTTCAGGTTCAGCATCAAAGGTTGCTCAAAACAAGATATGATGCAATCAGAGTTCCAAGATAAGGCCCATAATGTACTGTAAAATTATAGGGTACTTGTAGGTTATCACCCACCCCCCCCCCCAACCAATTTTGACAGAATATTTTTCGTTAACAAACTAAAGAAAATATCACGACCTTCCTAACTAATTGTCAACGGCGTACAGTTGATCTATTAGTAAATAGTAAATACTATTCCAGAAACAAACAATGTTATAATTAATAATAGATCAACTGTACGACCTTGATATTTTCGTTAGTTTTAACGAAAATATTCTGTAAAATTGGTTGGGGGGGAGATAACCTACAAGTACCAATTATAGTTTTACATCCTTTAACATTTTCACGAATGATTTCACGAATGAAGCAGAAGCACTGTATCAAAACATTTTAGTTAAAAGGCTTTCCAAGATCATGTACAAATTCACTGTTGCTTTTTAGAATTATGAAGAAAGAATTTAATTGATTTTGGATTATGAGAATGTATAATACAGTATTATAAACATTTTAAGGTTTTGAAGAATTTATTTAAATTTAGATCCTGAGAAAGGTTAATATTTTAAAAAATTGTTACTGTATAGAACTAAAGAGAAAACCTTAAAATTTTAAAACTGTTAAAGCTCTTAACCACTGTGTTTATATTTTTTTATCATTATAGAATGAGTTTTTTATATGAACTTGTTAAAAAACATTCTGTAAAATGTATGTGATGTATGTGTTTCAGAAAAAGTTATTTATTCCTTTCTCAAATATAACCTCAACGTTTACATACTTTCTTTCTTTCAGCTGTGTATCTTCTTCTCATATTCGTATGTACAAGCACATCCTAATTCCTATTAATTACTTACGAGTATTTAAACAAGTAAAACACAATCATATCATTTCATATTAAATAAAAATCAAAACTCTTGAAATTTACATGCGACAAATGAGTGCAGGTAACTTATATACAAAGAACGTTTCCAAGTACCTAATCAAAATAATCGAAATATATTTGTAATTTTTCTCTCTTTCCTTTTAGAACACGCAACAGAGGAGAAACCAAAGCGAACACTGACTCTTTCGAAAAATAAATTGGAGACAAAACGAAACTAATTTTGAAATTTCGTCTCTGATTAGATGCCGAATTACGTCTTCCGACGTGTAATTAATGAAAGACCAAAACTCGATCCTTTTCGGCTCATTCAGAACGGATAACGAATTACATTAAGGCCTAATTAAACCAACGATTAAACTTCGCTAAAAGACACAAACACACACACACACACCACACACACACATATATATATATATATATACATATATATATATACATGTACTGTATGTAGGCTATATAGTCAACCAATGGTCATTGTGTTCACTTTAAAACTGGGAGTAAAAAAAAATGGGATAAATGTATACTGAATATAAAGCACCTAAAGAGTACAACTGTTGTAGGTACATATATTATAACTGGATCCTATATTTTCATTATTGATGTACCGATTCCAAAATTTAGCAGATGCCGATTCTATGAAAAACTGCCGATACCGATGCCGATTCTTTGCTTATATTTAGAAAAATCAATTCCCTTCATAAATATTACTAATCTAATGTATAACTTCTTTTCAATGTAAAAACAATTTTCATACCAATTTTCATACTTTTACATTCCAAATTTGTTTAAATGCTTTTATTACGAAGTAAAATAATAAAATAGTTTTATTACTAAGTAAAATGATAAAATAGTTTTATTTTAGTTTCATAAATTGAATACCAATATTTAAAGTACAGTAATTAGTTTTCCTTATGTTGAAGATATTTATTTTCTTCAACAATGTCAACAAGAAAATTTTTCATTAAAATTTGAAGTGCCTGGTGGCCAATTTGAATAAAAAAGTGGATATATAATTTGGGTTTATAAAATTATTAAAATACTTAGAATAAGGTCAACATAATAAAATGGTTTAATATATAAATTATAATGTACAACTTAATATAGAATTATTATTAATTTAGAGTAGAAGATTACAATACTGCAGATTATAATATTTAGAGATTAGCTAGTTAGAGAAAATGTAAATTTATGGGCAACTTAGCTCATTAAATTTTGTCTTTTCGTGAATGTAAAATATTTTTTGGTCTGTTCAATTTTCTATACAGTAAATATAGCTTTTCTTTTGTAATGAAAATTTTAAAATCTCAAATAATCGATAACAGAATCGGCTAAATTTGGCCGATGTCTATGCCCCTAAAATGGCCGATTCTGCTGGTGCCGATGCCGCTCAATCGGTGCACCACTAATTTCCATACTTCTACTTCTCTCTTTCTATCTCTCTCTCTCTCTCTCTCTCTCTCTCTCTCTCTCTCTCTCTCTCTCTCTCTCTCTCTCTCTCTCTCTCTCTCTTTTTCTCTCTCTTATTACCTCTACATTTTTCTTTCAATACTCATATTTTAATTTTACTTGATCCAAAGTTTGTATACAAGTTTTATTTAACTTAGCCACGATATGACTGTAATCCAAAATGCTTATATCACCATAATATCTCTTGAAAACCTTAAAATCTAATTTAGTTTTATATAGGTTTGTTAGATATAATTACGCATAACTATCAATGTTGCATTCCTTTGAAAATAGTAAATCATTTAGTTGTTACGAAATATGGTAATCATAGATTAATTAAATTCATGAAACTGCGCTCAAGTATGATTCACTCATTGATACTCATTGATTGGGATCATAGAGAAAAGGTTTAGGTTAAAATACTGTTCACTAAACTTCGTTCAGAGAAAATCCAAACCCTGAATTATAAACGAAGGTCGAACAATAGAGCCAAAATTATAAATAAGATAAATTTAGTTTAAATGCAGAATTACACACCTTGTCAAAAGTAAATATTGGGACATTATATCCAGCCATAATTAAAGGCAAGTGCTGTTGCTTCCTGCTTCTCGGAATTACTGAATTATTTATGGGCATCTCCTGATCAATTTGGTTTTAAACGGTCCCATTCAACTGATATATGGATTTATGTATGGAGGGAGATCTTATTGAAATACACTGACAATAATTCAACTATTTATAAGTGCTTCGTAGATATAAGCAAATCACATGAGAGAATGAATCACGATACTCTGTTTAAAACATTAGAAAACAGAAATGTTTAATTGTATTTTTTATACAGGAATGAGGGGCCATAAAGGAAGAAGAGAGCCAAATTAAAGGTTCAATTGCTGTTTTTCTTTTAATTTTGAAAAGATTGCGTAGTATGTAAGAAGCATGTACAGTATGTCTCGTGAAGAATAGTGAGAGAAATGTGTGTTTGAGAGCATGTTGATGATATGGCATTAAGAAGCCCTTCATTAAAGGTCTGGATAATCTTATAAAAAACTGCAAATTAAATGAGCAGAACCCATGCTATTCATTTTAGCGTTACTAAAACTAAGGTTATACAATTCTCGCAAAAGCTTACATCAAACAGTTAATATTATTTCAAAAGAAAAGGTGAATAAGTTGACCAAGCACGAAAATTTAAGTATCTGGGTCAAATTACTCTGGTCAACAAAGTTTTGTCACAGAGATATTTTTACTTGAACTATATGTAATTCTTTACGTTGATTACGGAAATGAAAACAGAATTTTTCTATCACCTCACCCGCAGTTTTAGAGTGACACGAATTTACATTACGTAGGATTTGAGTCAGAATAGGAAGGAGGCGGGGTCTGCCCCTCGCTCCTCCTCTGCTTATAAATTGCTGCACGTCACTGTTGACTCATTGATTTCGTTCAGTGAACATTTTAGGTGAGTTCAATATGCATTTTCTACTTCTATTTTCTATAAATTAGTCCAAATTTCATTTTCGATTCAGTCAATATTGGTGGGTGGTAGACAAATTTTGAGGTCATTTTTTAACTCAGCAGTAAAAAACCAATAAGATCCACCCATTTTTGTTCATGTGACAAAAAAAAAAATTCTTTTTTGTCATCCAGTGTTATCACTTTCTGCATTAATATTTATGGGCAGCAACTTTGGACAAATTGTAAAAAAGGTTCTGGCAGAATCCTAAATTTGCTTTGTAACGGATCTTTTAGATTGTTGCAAAAATTACCTTCAAGATGATCAGTTTCGCAAATGTTCGCTAGCACAATGTCTGGAATCTCCAGGAGGTAACAAGTTGTGCTCACTAGTCTAATGCAAATAACTGAAAACTCAGACAATCCAACTGTCCAAGCTATTCATCAGCCCTGCTATATATCTTCTAGAATCTAGACTATGGGCTTCATGGTATGAAAATGTCTGACTATAGCTCCACTAAACATCGATATTGGTATTTTCATTATTTGCATTTTTATTTATTTTTTTAGTCCTACATTTGTTTTTAGTTTTTATTATTGCTTTTATTATTACTGGTTTCATTACGTACCCTATTTTTAATTTTTGTTTTAGTCCTACTTTTGTTTTTAGTTTTTATTATTACTAGCTACATTATGAAAGTTATTTTGTCTTCTTCCAGTAAATTTTTCAGTTTCAATTCCAGTATGTGTGTGTGTGTGTGGGTATTTAAAACGGAGCTGATAAATGAGCCCTAACTTGCTTAGTAAAAACAAAGTTTACGAGAGTTTTTTTCTTCTTTGCCATGACCACGTTTGGTCATTAACTCGAAGTAAGTAAATCTAATAATCAAAATTTTGTTTATAACGATTAAGAACTTTAGGGAATATGTGGTGATATATTTTTATTTAGTTATCAAATCATCTTTATTTCCAAACTCTTCAAACGCCATAATTAAATTTTGAAAGTGCATTTAACCTACTTTTTCAGCTTAAATCGAGAAGCGTAATGATCATCTCAAGTGACACTCAATGGGCTTCATAAAAGGTTCAAATGTGCTCGCATCATTTACGGAGTGACGTCTGTTAAAAGCGTTTACACACGATTAAATTTTATTCACCACTTTGTTAAAAAGGAATAAAATTTCCATTTACGACTTGATGCTTCATGCATGGTTGGTTTAAATTCGAAATCAGATCGAAGAATTATTTGAAGCTTTATAAGATTTAGCGAAGACTAAATGTCTCATTTATATAATGACAGAAATAAGTCTCTCGCTACTCAACGTTTTATCATTACGTTTATTTCAACTTTCAGCATTGTTTAAGAGCATAATCATCTCTTTGTCCTTATCTTAGGATTAAACAATAACGGAGATGCTGAAACAAATGCTCGGTGTACTGATTTATTTTATATACAATAATAAAACAGAATAGACGAATGAGGAACTAAGAAGCGTAAATGAAACTGGAATGAATAATGTATCTAGAAATAAACTTATATAAGGTTGTAACATATATTCTGCTCGATTTTTTAGTTCATTCAGAACAAAAATTAAAGGACTTATGAGGACAAATTTGCTCGAATTTTTAGTTTAATTTGTCATCATGTCATTTAATTTTTGTTGTGAATAATCATCAATATAATTCCCTTCTTTTTCTATAACCTCCTCCCACCTGTAGAAAAGTTTTTTTTATGCCACGTTCGAAGAAATCCCTTGCTTCCGAGTTAAAAAAAAGCGATCACTTCATTTTCGATAGCTTCCCTGGATTGCAACTTTTGTCCATCTAGGTGGTGTTGCAGACTTCTGAATAAATGGTAGTCTAAAGGTGCGATGTCCGGAGAATAAGGTGGATGAGGCATTTTTTCCCAACCAAATGCCTCCAATTTGGCAGTGGTGATTCGAGCAGTGTGAGGGCGCGCGTTATCCTGGTGGAATAGAACACGTCTGCCATTAATTAATGCAGGACGTTTTTCTTGTAATGCCATCTTCAATCGTTGGAGGTGTTGGCAGTAGACTTCAGCTGTGATTGTTTGGTTATCTGGCAGAAGCTCAAAATGGATAATTCCTTGCATATCCCACCAAACGCATAGCAAAATTTTCTTTGGATAGGGTCCATTCCTTGGCTGAGGTTCAGGCTTTGTTTCACGGCTATGCCACTGATGTCGACGCTTAATATTGTTATAGAGGACCCATTTTTCATCCCCAGTGACGATCCGATACAAAAACGGTGCCTGCAGTTGCCGAGAATGCAGTGATGTGCAAATATCGATTCGATATTGAAGATTCGCTTGTGACAAATCATGCGGAACCCATTTCCCAACCTTCACTACTTTTCCTAACAGCTTCAAATGACGATGAATGGTCATATGGCTAACGCCGAGTTGCAAGCCAAGTTCTCTTACAGTTACTGTTGGGTTTTCCTCCACTGTTGCTTTCAGCAACTCTTCATCTAACTCATTTGGTCGTCCTGTTCGTTGATAATCTTTCAGACTGAAGTCTCCGTTTCTGAACTTCTCAAACCATCTCCTACACATCCATTCGCTCACAATATCATTTCCATAAACTCTTCGAATGTTTTTTGCGGATTCACTAGTATTAGATCCTTTATGGAACTCATAGAGCATCACATGTCGAATATACTCTTTCGTGGGCTCCATGTTTTTTCAATTACTGTAATATCGTAGGGGTGGCGTTGTAACTGTATAAAAACACCAGAGAAAATATTCATTAGCCTAAGCCTACACTAGCCTAGGTCACTCTGTATCATTCTGTATCATGAAAAAATCTGTGCGAACCTGTCGCCGCGTGTACTTTGCAACATTTCTAAAACTATTTCACATTATCTTGAGGTTATTCTATTATCTATCGTCCGTTTTCTAATCGAGCAGAATTTATGTTACAACCTGATATTTTCTGAGTTCACTTTGAATTCTCAGAACAATAAACACGATACGATATGGAATGTGTGCATATATATATATATATATATATATATATATAATATATATATATATATATATATATATATTATATACATATATATATATATACATATACATATACATACATATGCATATAACTGCAATGACCGCGCAGTATATAAATGAATAGAAACGACATAAGTGTTAAGGAACGTCTCTGCACACGAGGAGGAGAGATAACGAATAATGAAAAATGAGGCGAACCGCCCGGGAATCGAACCCAGGGCCTTCCAATTGCCGGAGAGAGAGAGAGAGAGAGAGGGAGGAGGGCACACAATTCAGGCATTTCTTCAGCGATAGCAATACCGTGAGCAACTTCTTCGGCAGACATCTGCAGGAATTCACTCGTTTTCATGCCGACCCAAGATTTCCCTTGAAATTCTCTCTCTCTCTCTCTCTCTCCTCTCTCTCTCTCTCTCTCTCTCTCTCTCTCTCTCTCTCTCCATATAAGCCTCTTTTGTTTATTGACACGTATCTGCGATCAACGTCACACATCGCACTTCCCTGACCATCAATCAAGTTGGCGTAACGCATGATGCCAGAAGCCTTTTTTAGCAGGCCTCCGCGTGGCCCATTTTCTTTCCTTAACTTAAATAACTCCAAATTCATGTCATTCGCGTAAGTATAATTCAGTCAGTAATTCAATTCAAATCTCATTTATATATTGTGCTTTTGATCTTTTATAATTATTATTAATCTCAGTAATCCAATCTTATTTACTGCACAAGACTTCATGAATTGTAACGTTAGTGATTATAATGTTTACCATTTATTGCTTTGTGTATTAAAGGAAGAAAACTCACTCTGTTAACCTCTTTTATTTAATGATATTTATTATTTTGATCGAAAGAGCTGGTGACCCCCGCCAACAAACATTTATTTATTTATTCTAATTATATTTATTATAGGGCCCATAATAAATTATCCTGTAATATGTAAATACAACTTTGAACATCCGAGGGTTAATAATATTAAAATCAATATAATTCTACTTTGGCTATTATGAAAGTAAACTAAGAGCAGGCGGGAATTATTCACTAGCAACAAATCACGTCACTGATAACACATTCTTGTCGCCGAGTGAAAGGAATCATAATGAATGAAGAATGAGATGTGAGAACCAATGTTCCCTCTAAGGTGTGCGCGTGTGCGCGCGCACACGCGTTGTGAAACCCGCGCACACAGCAAAATAAAATGCGCACAGGCTCAAGCGTATCATGAGTCACGACAGTAAATGAAGTAATTTCAAAAATATACCGTCACACAAGGTCTGACCATTTGCATCAACACACTCTATAGTCGCTCTTTTAAGTATTAACCCCTTCCGCCCGACTTCGCCGACGTCCGCGCAATTACGCAATATGGATTTTTTTTACTCTATGCATTTGCATTTTTTCTTTTATACATTAACGCATTGAATATAAACCTTCTCTTTCTTATTTTTGCCTAAAAACGAATAGTAATTATCTCATAATTCATAAAAAATAAAATTATTTTTATTTTATTCCTATTTTGTGAATGGATTAAATCATGTATTAATCTTGATAGTCTATTTCAAATTGCTAAATGCTAAAAATTGTGGACCTTTTCCAGTTTGTGTACCGTTTTTCATATAATTTATTTTTGCTTCTTTTCAGATCAAAAATGAGTGATAATATCAATCTCTTTAGTTAGGCTTATAAGGCTAACTAACGAAAATATCACGACCTAACCTAACCAATCGTTAGGTTAACTGTACGCCCTTGACGATTGGTTAGGTTAGGTCATGATATTTTCGTTAGTTAGCCTTATAAAGCAAAAATAAATTATATGAAAAACGGTACACAAACTGGAAAAGGTCCAAAATTGTTTGGAGAAATAATAACTAAAATAGTCATTTTCAATTAATGTTATTTTTATTTTATTTCTTTATTTTGTTGAATTTTATTTTACTATGTTTTATTTTATTCATATTTTTAGAATGGATAAAATGTTTTCTTTTTTAAGAATATATAATATTGTAAACAGTTTTTTAATATCCATTTAATAGTACCGTAATGATCAAGCTATCACCTTATGGAAATAATATTTATTAAGTATTTAACATTTACATATATTTCATTTTGAAGATAATAGCGCTTAGAAAAGTTTGCACAGTTTTTCACCATGAATCTAAATGTATGCACAACGAAAATTTCTTGCGCACACGGACTAAAAAAAATTAGAGGGAACAATGGTGAGAACTGATATTTCAGACTAAAGTTTCATCCATCCGAACTCTTGATCATTTAACGGTACTTACAGTGTTAATCAGTAGACTTCACTTAACTTTAAACGTATAAACTTATTTTATAGAATCAGTCAATTTGTATAATAAACTTTGAGAGTTTTATTCTCAGAATAGAAATATGGTTGTTATCGGAGACAGTATGCATTTATTTATCTTTATAATCTAATGATCTAATGAATTTTTAAAATAAAATTCCTACAGAAATTTTTAATCTAAATTTACTTTCCTGGAATATATTCAGTCATATATTCTGAATACATTTAGATGAAAGTTGACTTTAAATTTCTCCTCAATCCATATAATTTGCAATGAAACGTGTTATGATTGTTGATTGTGTGAGAAAGACGAGTTCTTCATAAGCCCTTAAATTAATTTTTTTCTGTTAAATGAATTACAAAGAATCCAAAACCTAATGCCATCGACTCCCAAATTGTGGTATGTGAACTACTAGTTAATGGTATGTAAATACGGTATACTAAATATTGAATCTCAGTGAATCATAAACTGAAAAAAATAAAATTGGAGTTTATAGTTTGAAAAAGTTAAATTATTTGTGAAATAATGGTAATGTACAGTATAGATCTACCCTAAAAAAATTGGAGGGTGGTAATACAGAAGAAAATAAGTTTGGGAACCCCAAAGCTGTAGGACCCATCCGTCACATGACCTTTACTTTTACGAAGGTCAAACAACCCCACATGATATATGTATCAAATAGCGATAAACAAATCAAAAAGAGTTACGGGAAAGCTACTGAGAACCTTTAAAATTAAAAGAAAGGTCAAGACAGTAAAGATTCCCCCTGCAAAATTTAAATACTGTCCAATCTTGATGTCCCCAAATAAAAAAGAAATGAATAAACTAGAAGAAATTCAAAGAAATTTCACAGCCAAAATGGCTGTAAAGAACTCTACTACTGGAAAAGACTTCGTAAATTAAGTCTACTGTACTGTATATTCACTCGAAAAAAAAAGAGAGATACACCATAATTTACACATGAAAAATAATAGAAAGACTCGTAATTACTGTACAGGGTGTACATAAAGTCAGGATCTATTTTTGTGAAGCACTTGGAAATTATATGGAATTCAATCATAAAATGATAAAGTGGTAACATTTATTAAATAATTAAGAGTAGGATTCGACGTGACGCCCATCAGTATCCCTGCACAGCTCAAATCGTTCCGCAGCATTTCTAAACACATTCTGGAGCATTTGCGGGGTTATGTTATCTGCAGCAGTTCGTATACGTGTACGTAAGTTTTCAAGACTCGTAATCTTCGTCTGATAGACGTACGATTTGATAAAGCCCCATGCAAAGAAATCTAAAGTGGTTAAATCTGGTGATCTCGCTGGCCAAGGTCTGTTGCTTCCGCGTCCGATCAGCGATTTGGAAAACGTCCATTTAGATAATCCTGAACAATTTTGGCATAGTGACAAGGAGCACCATCATGTTGATAGACGACGGGGATAGGATTGTTAGTACCGTCGTCTATCAACATGATGGTGCTCCTTGTCACTATGCCAGAATTGTTCAGGATTATCTAAATGGACGTTTTCCAAATCGCTGGATCGGACGCGGAAGCAACAGACCTTGGCCAGCGAGATCACCAGATTTAACCCCTTTAGATTTCTTTGCATGGGGCTTTATCAAATTGCACGTCTATCAGACGAAGATTACGAGTCTTGAAAACTTACGTATACGAACTGCTACAGATAACATAACCCCGCAAATGCTCCAGAATGTGTTTAGAAATGCTGCGGAACGATTTGAGCTGTGCAGGGATACTGATGGGCGTCACGTCGAATCCTACTCTTAATTATTTAATAAATGTTACCACTTTATCATTTTATGATTGAATTCCATATAATTTCCAAGTGCTTCACAAAAATAGATCCTGACTTTATGTACACCCTGTATTTTACACTTCATAAGACGCTACTTTTTTCCTGTAAAACGTCTCCAAAAATTACTTCAGGGCTCATATGTTATTGTTTTGTTTAATGTTCTTTTAATAAAGTTATGGGAATATATTTTTTGTCAGGCTGATAAATCTTCGAAATATTTTTTTCCTAAATATTCTTTGCTAAATATAGGGTGCGTCTTACCGTACACTTGTAGAGTCTTATGAGGCGAAAATATGGTAACCTCAAACTAAACCCATTAACCACCCAAACAACAGTGGAAAATAGGAAAGGTAGAATATGTAGTGTTTCCAAACTAAAAGCCAGTCAAGGGACACTCCCAACTCTGAAGGAAAATAGCTTGGTTGTTACGGAGCCAAGATTATTCAACTAGCTTCTGAAGAAGATCAGGAACATCACTGGTGTCAAAGTTGAATTCTTCAAAAGACGGCTAGACGCCTGGCTCAGGAAGGTACCGGATGAGCCGGGTGTGCCTTGCTATGTGCGATGGATATCGTAAGAGAGCAACTCGCTTCTCCACCAGGCCAAGTCTAGCGGTGAGGCCACTAGCTTGACCTTCGTGTGAAGAAAGACCGACACAAGGGACTACTACAAGGTGGCGAGGTTATATATATATATATATATATATACACACACACACACCTTGGTTTTGCTTTCGCCCGAATTGTTCATTCTGACAAAGGCCAAACTTGTCACTCCACCTGAGACCTACAGTTTAACGCAGCCCAGCGTCTTAACCACTAGGCTACCTAGGGTACCAATTTATCTACCAACCAATTTCTTTATTGTGTGGAAGGATGAACAGCTGGGTCTTGCTGGGCGCCGCCTGCCGTCACCGGTTCTCGATCCCGGGGCCGATGGATTTGTAGTCAGCGACGCTAACCACTACACCACCACATATATCTATATATCAGGGGTTCCCAAATTGTGTTCCGCGGAACACTTCTCACGGTATACAAGTGTTCCGCGGAACACCAATTTGGGAACCCCTGCTATATATATATATATATATATATATATACACACATACATATACACCGTATATACATAATATTCTACCAAGCCAATTCTAGAGGCAGGGTCACAAGCGTGATCTCCGTGAGATAATAATAATATAATAATAATAATAATAATAATAATAATAGTAGGTAATTACTGAACATATGGCTCGAAAACGTTTGATTTACTTGATTTTAGACTTTTCGTCAATTATGGCGTCATCTTTTGCTGGGATGTTGTTTGATTTTTGTTTTTAATTTTCTTTCAGTAAGTTTCAAAAGTATCTTCCCACTGTAGTGGAAAGACTTCAGTCTTAAGCTTTTTAAAACAACCATTCTAACTGTTTTATAATGAGTTCCTCTTCGAGTCTTAAGGATATACAATTAAGACGCTCCATATCTAAACTTTATAAAAGTGTCCAGTATTCATTACTCTTAATTCTGTATTTATGTAAATTACACTGATGTACATAATATTACATAATATAAAAATTTACATTTAAAATTTAAAAAGTTTAGGAAGTTTACTTTTCTGTAACATGTAAAATGAACCCGTTTTCAGTTCGTTCGATTTGTAATTCAAACATTCAAACAGCCTGAGTACAATAAATGAGCTTCCAATATCGTATATTAAATTAGCTCTTTAATCATATTCAGTCTTGCAAATCTCTCGTGTGAAAATTGTGCGGATGAGCCTTATAACAGCAATCCAAATGAAACCTTTCCTGAACGAGTGTTTGCATCCATCACAAACTCTCTTAATGGAACTCATTGTTATGAGGAATCTCTCGAACTTTATCATCGTGCAGGAAAGAAGAGAAAAAGAATAGAATCTCTTTACTTTAGAATTTGAGTTTTTCTTTTGTGGTTATACACCGAAATTAAATGGAGAATTAAATTGTGAATTAAATAAATCTTATCTCTGTAAAATACTCGTAAATTGATAATTTTTATTTTGAATTATTTAATTTGTTTAAATAAGGGTATTATAAATTATTACTATTCCTTAACAAACAAAATAATTGTAATCAGTGATGGAACATTTACATAAAATTGACTGTTTAATGATAGTTTATTTATAAATTCATATATAGAAAAATGATAGAGCAATAGTGGGAATATTCTTTTTAGCTTTAAAGAAACAACAAAACTCTGTCATAAATTTCCTTATAGCATAATTTATACATAAATGTTTTATAGTATTGTATGAAACGACCATTACTTTATTCAAATAGTTTTTGTCAATGTTTTAGTATTAACTTAGAACATGGAAAATTGTTATTTTTCATCATTAGTAAATAACAGAAGGACAAATAAGTGTTCTTTTCTTGTAATCTTCCGATTTCATTAGAATCTCTCAACAACACTAATATCATGAGCAGATGAATATCTATTTTTATAACAGCTTATATCAAAGGACGAACATTTTCACCTCGTAACATTTCCTTCAGAATAATTTTAGAGTATTTTTATTTCATCTAAAAATTTCGCTTTACGACATTTCATCTCCGTTTTGTGTAGTGTCTGAACAGGTTTTACTTCTTAGGAGCAATAATAAAATAAGATATAGATCTTAAATGATTTTTATGAAGACTTTATGTCTATTGGCTTTTATGGCTATGGCCAGTTATGGCTATATATATATATATATATATATATATATTAGGGTGTCACTTAATTGTATGGTAAGAATTAAACCATCAAGAAGTTTCGGTCTGACCCTCCAGAGATGTGACATTGCATTGTAAAAACGTTGATTATGAAGTTTCATGAGAAAATATTAATATTTAGAGGTCGCTCAAGGGTCAAGGCCATTAAAATTTTGATGACGCGTCGTTACTTTTCCTAAATTGAAATGCGCTTCCTTTCTATGCCTCACCCCAGTATCATTTCGGTCGCTTTAATGGTAGGATGTGTTTGCATTAGTGTGTGGCAGCAATAATTTAGGGTGGCCCAAAAAAAGTTTTTTTCTTTTCTCCAGATTAGAACCCAGCATTTTGATATGCCTATGGATGTAATTTTTACATAAAAATTTCAACTAAATCAAACAATATTTAGAGGTTGCACAAAGCATGCAAAGATCATTCGTTTCATCATTTACTTAACAGCCGCGTGCTGCAGTGTGCAACCTGTGCAATGTGCATGTTTAATGTCAAATTACAACATACTGTAACTTATTTATTTAAGCACAATATACAGCTTCAAATTGTGTCTGCTCATTTAACATTTTTGAACTTACAGTAAATAATATCAGTCGCCCCCACCACCAGTAAATGCGCTATATCAACTATAATAATGTTCAAAACCATCAATTCATGTCTGTGAGTCAATGGAGCCATGCAGTAAGTTAGAAATACTTACTATCAGTGAAAACTTTTATGTTGCATAAGAACAGCTGTCAAATTGTCAATACTGCATAAAATCTAGAATGACATGCTAACTTTGTTGGAAATATTTAGTTAACAGGAGAACTGTCTTTCTGAATTCCAGCTATGAGACCGAGTCCACCCACAACAGTGCTTTTTTTCGAGTCAGGATACAGTTTTCGATGTTCTTGTACAACTTGGAGTAGAAATTGCTTCTGGTCTTCATTTTTCGTCAGAAATGCATTGAAGTCCTGGATCAGTTTCACTCCTCTTTCTGCTGTGTCGTTCACAACTTTTATTGACCGAATTACCCTCTCTGCTTTCTTGAAATCTTCATTATCATTCTACGTTTCATGCGGCATCGACAGAAAAGATTGTGGCAGACCAAGAATGTTGAAAAATGTCTTCGTATTCATTGTAACGAAAGAGCTGAGCTGCATGTCTGCATATTCACCAGTGCCATCCAGTCGGTGTGGTGGTTCTTCTGATCCTTCTTTCTCTCGCATGTTTACCAGCATCTGCATTTTCTGCTGGGGATCAACTGTCATGTCGAAGAAAGCAAGGCCCACCATAACCTCATCAGGTACCACAAATGTCTGCTGAAAGCAGTCACTGCTGCCTGCTTGACAACTGGATTGACATTGTATTGTGTCAATCTCTTTAGAAACTGCAGATCATTTGCAGGGGCTTGGGCAGCCAGTGGGGCTTGAAACCACACTGTGATGTAAATGTCTGACACGAACAACAAGAATTGGAATATTCCATGTTCTTGTGATGGCTTCATCTTGAACTCTCTCCTAAACATCCACATTTTGTAACAGTAAAGTACTCGTGCATCCAACGGGCACTGTGCAGTGCACCAGGTGCCTGGAAGTGAATCCCCGTGCTGGAGTTCCACCAAGGAATATGATGACAAGTTCCACAAACTCCCTGTAATCATCCCGTGGTTGGCACATTTTCAGATTCTGTATTGCAAACTGTAATGTGCGCTCTCTAAACGAGTCAATCTCCATCATCCCAGCAGCTGTAAGATATGAACTTTGATCAATCCAAGACCACTGCTCTTTAAAGCGTTTGAAGACGGCCATGTCAGGTCCAGATGAGGCAGATGTTATTTTCAGTGCAGTGAAAACCTTCTGTAGAACAATCTCCATCACATGATGACGGCATGCGAAATGAAGTAGACTTTTCCCAAGGGCTCTCTCTATGAGAACACATGCACCACTGAGACGTCCTGTATTGCTTGCTGTCGTGTCAAAACACAGACCCTTGACCTTTTGGGAAAGATTCCAGTCATTCATACAGATACAACAGCATCAGCTTGGGCTTGGCCTGTTCCAGATGCAAGTTTTGGTACACCAAGCAAACAATCAACATCAATTCCTGTCACAATCACAGGTAATCGGTCGATTTTCTCGCGCCCAGTAAGGTCAGGAAGCAATTTTCCGTCCCAGTGAACAGTCAATGGTGCTTGGGGATTGCATGAAGTTTTTGCATCAGCTGCTGTTTTTGCTCTGTTTGTGGATCGTGCACGTTGAATCGAGCTACGGCTTAGTGTTATCTCATCAACATTATGGCCAAGCGAATGAGCTGTAGCGGCTAACAAGTGCACCGCCTGGCGATCTGTAACTTTTGACCTATCTAATGCTGCTGTGACATCTTTTGAGAGCAATGTCTTTCTTTCGGTGCTGCTTGCAAATCTTTTCCTCTTTCGTGACTTATCCATTTCCATTTCTGAGTCTGCACATTGTTCAACTACATCTTCAATTGAGCTATCAGAAGAAAAAATCAACTCACTACTGCAACTTGAAATTAGTGCCTGTTGTTCCTGCTTTGATTTCTGCCACAACCTTTCAAATGATTCTTTCCTTTTGGCTTTCTGCTCTTGTCTCTCTGTCCATGCTTTATCTTCACTTGCCATATATCCTTTCCGACCTTCTCTCTGACTGGCTAGAAACTCCAGGTCTTCTGTCAGTTCTGTTCGTTTCTCAGCATCTTGATGAGCTATCAAACAGCTTACCAAGCTTTGAATTGAACTGTGCTTCATTATAAATTTGTTTCTGGGTACGACGGTTTATGGCCTTCTTCAAACACTGCCATTCTGCATGTACTTTCAGAAGCCGCTTTTCTATATCATAACTGAGAGCAGTTGGTATTCCAGCCTTCAGCCCAAAACTAAGGACTTCTGATACAGTTATGCGTGCACTTTCTTTGAGTGTCTTTTTCTGTTCTGTATGATGATAGAAAAACACTGACAATGTTTCACGAAGTGACGGAAGTTTGCTGTGTTGGACGATTCTCTCATTCACAGGACCAATCAACCAAATATGAGAATTTGATCTTGTCTTTGGCTTATTGTCATCTGCAGTTTGAATGCTGCATTTGCTGCTACATGCCATGCTTGAACTCGGTGAAGTTTCCTGAAAAAAATAAATAACAATCAAAGGCTGTTTTTCAAGAAAAAAAATGTTTCCCCTTATGTGACCTTGAAAATTAGGTCAATTAGTAAGGGGAGACATAAATATGCAAAGATAAGCTTATAGTGCTCTATCCAAAGTTGACACCTGTCAACCAACAATGCACAACAAACAAATTCCAAGTAGATATCTGAACAAGACACCTGTACCCATACCATACCGGACTTTGAATACTAAGTTTATTTTATTATTTTACAATTATTAACAGAAAATAACAAACCAGCTTCACAGAATTCATAAAACTGTCAGAAAAGAATATTTACAAGCCACTGGCAAATAATGGCAAAATATAGACTGCTTACCGTGGCAAGACTGCGATTTTTGAAACTTCAAGCACCTTGTGCAACCTCTAAATCATCTCAGAATTGCATCAAATTTCACTCATATTGCTATTACATATGTCGTTTTTGATTGCAGGGTTCTAATCTGTGAAAATTCAACTTTTAATTTTTTGCATGTTCTGTTGGGCCACCCTAGGTCACTCTGTGTTATTTTAGTCTTAATAGTAGGATACGTGTGTATTAGTGTTTTTTATTGCATAATAACTATAACACTTATTTTTTATTTTCAGGTGTAAATTTATATAGCAAAATACATTTATTATCTAATGATGGAGACTCGAAAGAAATCTAAGGTTTACTTCATTGACAAGTGTGAGAATGATATTAGAGGTGGTAAATTGCCATCAAATCTTCAGGCTCTGTTCTTTTTCCTTCATTTACATATAAAAAAGACGATAAGAGAGGCTTCGTCAATGATAATTGAAAAAAATTGAGGAGTTTTGGAATCGTGCCCGAATTCCAATCAACACAAACAGGACACAATCAGAAAACTGGAAAAACTCTTTTCACGATGGAAAGCAGCGAAGAAAAATGCATCCCGCAAGACAGAAGTACAAGCTAAGAATGAGAGCATGCTCAAGGACTGTTTTCACGACCTCTTTGATATCGCTCATGCAAATGCCTTCGACATAATCAAAATGGAGGAGGATAAGCAGTTTATCATTGCTCAGCGTGAAAAAGGCTGTCGTGGAACAATGTCTTCTGTTGATATTGTGCTACATCAGAAGGAGGTAAAGAAGGAGAAACGTGTGTTGAGCGAATAAAGTCGAAAGCGAAAGGCAGAACTAAGCAAGGATTCATTGTTAGATTCTGTTACACTAGAGAGCAGCAGTTCATCGACGTTTGAGGAAGAGGAATCAGAACCTGAAGCTGTTCCTGCAACAAGTAGGCAGAAACCCCCTTTCAACCGGAGAAGAAAAGAAGTTATCACGCCTGTTCTCACAGCAGTTCTAGATCGCTGTAAAGTGTCTGATCGTGCTGCAACTATGATTATTGCGGAGACTGCGAAAAGTCTCAGCCATGGTATTCCTGATCTTGCTGTAAATCGAGAGGCCATCCGACGTGAACGAAAGAAGCAAAGGGAGGCACTCTCTATGACCATCACGAAAAACTTTAAGCCGAATGTACCTCTTACTGTACACTGGGATGGTAAATTATTACTGGAAATTACTGGAAAGAAAAAAATTGATCGTCTTCCTGTCATAGTAACAGGCCAGGGAGTAAATCAGCTTCTTGGCGTTCCAAAGCTCATATCTGGAACTGGAAAAACACAAGCTGCAGCTGTCATTGAAGCTCTCCGTAAGTGGGATATTGAAGAAAAGTTCCAAGCTATATCCTTCGATACAACTAGCTCCAATACTGGTCTAATGGCTGGGACTTGCGTTATTTTACAGCAGATGCTGAAACGTGACCTACTCCATCTGGCCTGCAGACATCACATCATCGACTTTTGCATTTTTATTGTATGCATCTATGTGAAAGCTTGGACCACGCGCCCTTGCGCCATTAGTGCTCCCCAAAATGACCTTCATCTCTTACAGTCACTAATAAAGTATTCAGACATCCACCCATGCTTCAGCTTCTTGGCGTTCCAAAGCTCATATCTGGAACTGGGAAAGCACAAGCTGCAGTTGTCATTGAAGCTCTCCGTAAGTGGGATATTGAAGAAAAGTTCCAAGCTATATCCTTCGATACAACTAGCTCCAATACTGGTCTAATGGCTGGAACTTGCGTTATTTTACAGCAGATGCTGAAACGTGACCTACTCCATCTGGCCTGCAGACATCACATCATCGACTTTTGCATTTTTATTGTATGCATCTATGTGAAAGCTTGGACCACGCGCCCTTGCGCCATTAGTGCTCCCCAAAATGACCTTCATCTCTTACAGTCACTAATAAAGTATTCAGACATCCACCCACGCATTGCCATGGTAACTTCAAAGAAGATGGCAGCTCATTTATGGTATTTGTCTGAAGAGCTGGTGGGTCTTTCTTTTTTCGATGACGATGTCCTCCCTGATATAAAAAATCGCATGGTCATATCTATGACTAGTGTTGATGGACAAGAGAACCCTTCAAAGCGTGTGGTTGTTGACCTGGATACTGTGAAAGAAAAAAGCTTAGAAAACTTTGTAACAAAAAACACAAAATCATTGCTCACGAAGCTCAACCTTCCAGATGAATTCTTGGAGAAAACTGCTGAGCAATGGGAAGAGGATACCCATTACCAGACTGCGAAAGAGACTGTGAAAACTCTAACTGTAACAAATGACTTCGCTGAACGTGGAGTTGCTCTCATCCAGGATTTTTCTGGATACCTAACCAAAGATGAAGAACAACTCCAGTTTCTTCTCAAGGTTGTTGAAGACCATCGCAAGCATTGCACATGGGGACAAAAGCATACCTTGAGTGGAAATAATGATTAATCATAATAATTACGCTAATGTCTGATGTTAATGTACTTTATCTTAATATTATGATAATGTCTTGTGCACTTCCTGCTAACGTAGGAACAAAATAAATTGTTTAAATACATTTGGAAATTGTTTATATTCACACTTTCTGAGAATCTCGTATCCAATACTTCGAAGCCGTTGAGCGACCTCTAAATATTAAAATATCTCAATAAAACTTTGTACACAGTGTTTTACATCATATGGCATACTTTAATGAGGTCAGACCACAGAAACTTGAAAGTTGAAAAATAAGTGACACCCTAATATATATATATATATAATATATATATATATATATATATATATATATATATATATATATATATACAGGGTGTCCCAAAAAAATCTATACTCTTTGTAGCATCATATATTTTATAATTTAAAAAAACCCAAACAATATATTGTTATAGCAATTGCCAATGAAAGGTAAATTAGTAATCTAAGTGATCAAAATGTTATAGCGAGTTGTTTGCATATAAAATTTAATTAACTACGCCAAGTGCTCAAAATATTCTCCGGCGGCATGAATGCACTTTTGAATGCGTCGACTAACTGATTCGCAGACATGGACTAATGTGGATGCTGTGATAGTCCCGCACTTTTCCCTAATTGCATCCTTAAGGTGTTCGAGTGTTGCGGGTCTTGTACCATAAACTGCATCCTTCAGGTAGCCCCACAAGTAAAAATCAAGTGGAGTCAAGTCCGGTGAACGTGAAGGATACTCAACGCTTCCTCTTCGTCCTATCCAACGGTTAGACAACGTTTCATCGAGATACCTTCTGACATCACAATGATAATGAGGGGGGCTCCATCTTGTTGAAAGTAAAAGTCGTCGTTTCCAAACAACTTCCGAACTGCAGGTATAATTTCTGTCCGCAGCATGTCGAGATATGCGGCACCGGTAACTGTCCCATTAAAGAAAAATGGTCCAACCAAACCCCTGGATGATAAACCACACCATGCTGTTAATCCTGGTAAATTAACATGTTTATCCACATAAACGTGTGGATTATCAAGTGACCAGTACCTGCAGTTGTGTCGATTTACTGTGCCATTCAGCTTGAAGGTAGCTTCATCAGACCACACGATTTTGTTGTATTGAAAGTGCATTCATGCCGCCGGAGAACATTTTGAGCACTTGGCGTAGTTAATTAAATTTTATATGCAAACAACTCGCTATAACATTTTGATCACTTAGATTACTAATTTACCTTTCATTGGCAATTGCTATAACAATATATTGTTTTTTTTTTTTTAAATTATAAAATATATGATGCTATAAAGAGTATATAGTTTTTTTTGGGACACCCTATATATATATATATATATTATATATATATATATATAATATATAGAAATAAGAGAAAATACTAGAAATTTCAACTGCCTAGCTTTAGTACTCACAGACAAGAGCAACTTAATTCGATAGGAGAAATATCCCCAACTATAATTCCAGATCAATCACAACATTAGTGAAATATCAACCAATATCAACAACAAGGAAGGAAGGAATACACACTACACCCTATAGAAAGAGACAAATTCGAAATTTTTAATATCACTACAATTGAGAGAGTGAGAACCCATCCAACACGGAAGGAATAGCCTGGAAAACCATCATGATGGAGAAGACAACGAAAGAGATGCTAATAACCCTCGAAGATAAAACGCTAGAAATTGCGAAAAAATATATCCCGAAAAAACAACAAAGAGGACAGAGGAACAAATTTGAGAGACAAAATAACTCACTGTTCCACAAGAGAAAGAGAGTGACTGAAAAATTAATAAGAGAGAGAGAGAAAGAGAGAGAGAGAGAGAGAGAGAGAGAGAGAGGGAGAGAGAGAGAGAGAGAGAGAGGGCTATTTAAACAAATGGAAATTGTCTTTGCTAGAATCATCTTTTCATTTCGGAACAAAATACTAAAAAAACCTGACTAAGAACAAATATTAATTTTTATATTTAAGATGAAATGTTTCTTCAGCATTGCTGTAAGTTGAAAGTAAATAAGACTTCTAATAGTTAATTTATTATTACTATTATTGGAAATTTAAAATGATTCCCATCCTTATGTTAAATAAGCATCATATTTCATATTGCATTTTTTTTAAGTGCGTAAATAACCTGATGCACGAACCCACAAGCATCACAGATAACTTGGTTCGTGTAACACTTTTATTCTGAATACATTATATTTAAAGTTTTAATGCACGGAATTATCGAAATAAATTTAATATACTGTTTAATCTCAAATGATTATAATGACATCTTAACTTGCCAACGCGCAATGTAGCAGCTTAATAACTTTTGCAAAACAGAAAAATATTGGCTGTATATTTTCATAACGACTTCAGTATCTCACATACTCGTAATTCTTGGTGATGTAAAAGCTAATGTCCACTGCAACGTTTTCTCTCAGACGAAAACGCCAAATTTACGTCCAAGAAATGATAATGACGATCGAATGGGATAAAACCGCCATGCATTGAGACTTCTTTTACTTTTTATGACTTTTCAAAACTTATTTTGTCATAAAAATGTTTGATTGTGCTTTCTAAAATTTTTGTAAAAGATGATCATTTATTGCAAATCTCTTCTGATTCTGGTCGATTATTATTTTAATCAGGTTATTACTTTATTGTAGTCAGAGTATATTTCTATCTGCTAATTAATTACTATTTCTATTATATTTAGATTTTAGTTAAATTTTAATCTTTTGCATAATATATCATATTTTCCTTTCAGAGATTAAAAAAGCTGAATTTCCCTCAAACAGTTTTTCTTTATATTAAACATCTATATACAGCATATTTACTTAGGATTTGTTATTCAACCTTTTAATTTTCAAATTACAGTAATGGATTGTATCTAATGAAACAACTTATAACAAATAATGTAAAAGAGAATAAATTAAAACACAATGGGTGAAACTAAAAAAAAATCTATGATTTCATCAGTTTGGGATTTTAACGTGACTTGACGTTTGTGATGTGAAATTCATTGTTTACTTCATTCCTTCCTTTTCGATTTAATTGGATCGCTTGAAATCCAAAAGGCTTTCTAATGTTTGAAAGCGCACTTAATCAATGCAATTTAATGGATAAAATTCCTTTGGAGGTATTCTCTGGGATTCGAGGGGTTTCCTTCGATATTTCCCGATTTCTCGATCGAAGCATCACAGCAAGCTCCATTATTCCCAATATACAGGGCTTCAATAAACCTTAGCCCCCCCCCCCCCCCGCCCATGGCCTAAACCATTAGAGGTACAGTAAAACTAAACATACCTTACAAAATAGAATTTAATCCTGCATTTAATGAGAAACAATTAAAACTTGGTGTTCCCGCCATTGGCTTCCAAGACAGCCTGAATTCGCTTTGGGTAGCTTGACAAAAGTGATGTTAATAGATCTTGATCGTTACGCAAATTTGCTGAAACAGTTTCAATGTGTTGCGTCATTGTATCCTTCGAAAATCGATTTGCTGCAGGTTCTTGAAACAAGAGACATTCAACCTTGTCCTTTATAACTGATCCAATGTGTTCACAGACGTTCAGGTCAGGAGAATTTCCTGGCCATTCTTCATTTCCAAAGAAATCGATCTCATGGTTCCGCAACAACTGTTGAGTGGCTAATGCCTTAAAGCAGAGGGCCTTATCGTGCAGAAGTGTGACCTGATCGACATCCATAACATTGTTTGGGTTTCTTAGAAAAGGAATGATATGCTGGGATAGAATAATATCACGAAAATACTGTCCATCTCAACTCTGACCATTTGGCTTCAGCACCCTCATGAGCTTCTTTGCAGTGAACAAAACAGACACACCAACACAGTCTAGACGTTTTAATAATTCGCGATAATGTTCATTGTCATCGATTTCATCTGGTGTTGTGGCCCACACTCGATCATTTTGGTAGTTAGGCCGACGTGTTACGTAAACAAAAATTCATCGGAGACAGCTAAATGCATGAAATCATCCACATCCCAATCTTCAAGATAATGGGCAAACCACATTCTGTCATCGATGTTAAGTTGAGTTTTTCTTGGCTTTGGAAGTTCATGCCAAGGCTTTAAACCTTGCTTATGACGGTACAGTCGAATGATCTCACCACTAACGATCTTTCCTCTCAACACTTCGACCTCTCTAGAAAGTTTAGCACAGCTGTTTTTCCGCTTACGCATACCGCTTTCAATGATGTCCTTTGTTTCCTGAGAGAGTGGCAAATTTGGGCGCCCAGATTTGGTTGTATCCATTTCGCATTCATCCAAAGTTTTATTCCAATTTCTTTTGACGAAGTCCTCACTTCTTCGCAACTTTTTGGCAACCCATGAACGTGTTATAAAGGTGGCTCCAGCATCACGAGCTTCCCGAAATGTTATTGCTCGTATGCGATCTATCACACGTTGCCTCTCCGAATCACCAATTAATTGAGAAGCCATTATATTATCACTTTATCAGCTAGAGTAATTTTAATACCTGCAATAAATAAAGAATTTTATGTATTTTTATAATCACTAAAAACTATTTCGATATAAGTAAACATGTAAGCTGCAAATGTGGGGGCTAAGGTTTTTTGGAACCCCTTACATATACGTATATTTTTTTAATGCAGGAAAGAGGGGCCAAGGGCAAATTCCCGCAAAAGCGCCCCTCCCATGGAAAAAAGAAGAGCCAAAATCAAGGTCCGGGGTTTTCGAGATACCTAGACACTCTGCGTTTGAAAGATGGGAAGTCATAGATAGGAGGAAAGATGGATTGAGGAAGATTGGTCTAGAGTTGACCGGTTGAGTAGATGAAAGACTGAAAATACCAATTAACCCTTGCATTAGATTGTAGACAGAATAGGAATGAGAATGTATAGAAAGTTAGAGAGTTCAGAAGAGAGTTCAGAAGAGCAATGTCCGTTATGATAGCGATCGTAAAGAGAGAGTGAGGCAACATTGCGGCGAAGAGAGAGAGATTGAAGGCAATTAGTAAGAGGCGGGGAAATGATGAGACGAAAAGCCTTTGATTCCACCCGGTCAAGTACGGCTGTGCAGTGGCGTACATAAGGGGGGCATAGGGGCATAGGCCCCCCCATTGTAAAAATTATTACTACTCTCATTAAAGATATTTGATAAAGAAATTTTCAAAAATCGATAACTTTGCAAGATTCACCACAAAAAAATCTTGATGTCATATGGAATTTCAGTTATTTCATGGTTACCAGGACATGTTATTAACTCAAAACTCAAAATCAATTTTGGCTGGCATAGGAACGTTTATATATATGTCTTTATACGTACGATTAATTTGTGCAAATTTAATTCTTTGTCCATAAATTGGAAATAAAATACAACTGAAGCCTTCCAAGATGCAATTAATTTTGATTCCAAATCACTCATCATGAATTTCGAGCTGACACACACACAGTGTATATATATATTATATATATATATATTGTGTGTGTGCCCCTCACTTGTTGAACCACCCTACATATGGAAGCATACTCCATAATGGGGCGAACAGGACCCCTGTACAGAGACAGAAACTGATTGGGGGTGAAGAAACCGCGGACGCGGTACAGCACACCTAACCTCTTAGAAGCTGTTTTAGAAAGAGAGTATATGCGATCTTTCCAGAAAAGGTCACGAGAAAAGGAAAAGCCAAGAATGTAAAGAGAAGAGGAAGGATTGAGTTGTGTTGTTGAAGTTAAGGGGATAGTCGTTTGGGAGATTGTGACGAGTAGACAGATGGAGGAACTGAGTGTTTGAGGCATTGAAAACCACAAGGTTTTCTCTGCCTCGGGTTGCCAGACGTCCCGTATTTTACGGGACAGTCCTGCATTTGATCCAAAAATCCCGCGTCAAAATCCCGCGTCAAATCCCGCATTCGAAATGTCCCGCAAAAAATATTTTTTAAGCAAATTTTTTAGGGATGAATTGATTTAGAATTTCAATATTATGTATAATAATTTCAATTTATTCACGATGTTTAATTGTTAAATATTATTGTAATAAAATTTTTCTAATTTTGTTTATTGTAACCGTTGAAGAAATCTAGTTTCAATTTGAAAAAAAATTTGGTCTTAAAAAAAACCAGAATTTTTTTGTCCCGCATGGGCATTTGAAAAATCTGGCAACCCTATCTCTGCCCCAATCAGATATATCAGAAAGATCAGAGGTCAGGTGTCCCATAGCCGTCCTACGTGAATCATGAGGCGACTGCTGTGAGGGACGCTTTGGAAAGCGGGTGGAGAAGTGAAGAGTGGAATCATCAGCATAGGAGTGAATAGGACAGGAAGTACGAATTAAAAGATCATTAATAAATAAAAGGAAAAGAGTAGGTGACAGGACAGAACCTTGAGGAACACCACTGTTAATAGCTTTAGAAGAACAGTGGCCATCTACAACTGCAGCTATAGATCGGCCAGAAAGGAAATTAGTGATGAAGGCACAGATAGAAGGATAGAAACCGAAGGAGGGCAGTTTCGAAATTAAAGATTTGTGACAGACTCTATCAGAAGCTTTCGATATGTCTAGCGCAAAAGCAAAAGTTTCACTGAAATCTCGAAAGGAGGATGACCAAGAGTCAGAGAGATATGCATGAACATCGCCAGTAGAGCGTCCCTTGCGGAATCCATACTGACGATCTGAAAGAAGATTGTGAGAAGAAAGGTGTTTAAGAATCTTCCTATTAAGGATAGATTAAAAAACTTTGGAAAAGTAAGTAATCAAAGCAATTGGACGACAGTTGGAGGGTTGAGAGCGGTCACCCTTCTTTGGGACAGGCTGAATGAAAGCGAACTTCCAGCAGGAAGGAAAAGTACCAGATGAAAGACAAAGACGAAAGAGTTTACCTCAGCAGTGTGTCAGCACAGAAGCACAGTTCTTAAGAACAACAGAAGGAACACCATCGGGACCATACGCCTTCCTAGAGTTGAGCCCAGATAAGGTAAAAAAAAATCTTTAGAAGAGATTCTAATAATAATAATAAAGACATAATAAAATCAAAGGGGGTAGGAGATGGAGGAACAGCACCGGAATCATCCAGGGTTGAATTGTAAGCGAAAGTTTGAGCGAAGAGTTCAGCTTTGTCAGGAGAAGAGACGGCAACTATGCCGTTGGAATGGAAAAGAGGAAGGAAAGAAGAGGAAGTAAAGTTGTTGAAGAGATTCTTAGCTAGATGCCAGAAAGAGCGAGAAGAATTCGAATTGGATAAATTTTCACATTTTTGTCGGATGAAGGAATTTTGGCGAGTTGAAAAACAGATTTTGCACGATTTCTGGCAAAAATATAAGCTGAGTGAGTCAGGCGTTGGATGATCGATGGTACCTTCTGAAAGCCTCCTCTCTGTTGCGGATAGCATTAGGACAAGTAAAGTTAAACCAAGGTTTTTTTGCGTTAGTAGTAGGAATGGAATATGGAATGTACGCCTCCATGCCCGAGAGAATCACCTCTGTGATGCGTTCTGCACACCGAGAAGGGCCTTGGCCACGGAAGAAGTAAGCATTTCATGGGAAATCACAGAAGTACTGCCTAAGGGCCTCACAATCAGCGGCGCCGAAGCGCCAAAGGCGTCTCGTCTTGGGAGGTTCTAAAGGCCGAATTGGACCGATAGGACAGGAAACAGATTAAGATTGTGATCGGAGGAGCCCAACAGAGAGAAAAGTTTCACAGAGTAAGAAGAAGGACGAAAGGTAAGAAATAAATCCCGAATGTTGGGCCTATCTCTAAGGCGATCAGGGTACGAGTAGAGTGCTGTACAATCTGCTCTAGGTCATTTAGGATAGAAAAGTTGTAAGCTAGTTCAACAGGGATGTCAGTGAAATAGGAGGAAAGCCAAAGGTGGTGGTGAACATTGAAAGCTCCTAAAATGAAGATTTCAGCAAAGGAAGAGCGGGAAAGAATGTATTCCACTTTGGAAGTGAGGTAGTCAATGAATTTTGGATAGTCAGTAGAATTAGGAGAAAGGTAAACAGCGCAGATGTTTGAGATTGAGATTGGTATGCAAGCCGTAGCCAGAGGGTATAGAATTCGGAAGATTCGAGTTCGGGAATAAGAGAACATGTTTGGTCATTGCGTACATGTACGCAACATCCACCTTTAGAGTGAAATTGAGTATGGAGAAAATAAGAGGGTACAGAAAAGGGGTTGCTGTCAGTCGTCCCAGATACCTGAGTTTCAGTAAGGAAAAGGAGATGAGGTTTAGAGGAGGCGAGGTGGTGTTCAATAGATTGAAAATTTGAGAAAAGGCCACGAATGTTGCAGAAGTTTATGAAAAGTGAGTCAGACAGAGATCCAGAATATTTCGAATGGGCGGTAGCAGATCCAGCCCCGCTGCCAGGGTCTGCGTTCCCGGTATCGGCAGGGGGGGAAGCCAGAAGTGGGGACATTTATGGTCCCCTCCCTAGGGGACTCCGAGGCTCTTGAAGTTGATGCCATTTTTTTTTTAATTTTGAAAAGATTATGTAGTGTGTAAGATGCATGTGTATGTAGTGAGGAATAGGGAGAGAAGTGCGTGTTTGAGAGCATGCTGGACTGCTCACAGGGTAGCTGAGGCACGGAAAAAGATCAGCTAAGGAGGACAGTGACAGTAGAAACGGGGGTTCCAGCACTCACTATCTTCTGTCTAGCGTCACCCCCGGAGTACTTTCCTGATCGATTGGTGTCTACACTCTCCTCCTGATGATATATGTTCCATGCTAATAAATCCCATAAATCCCGTAAATTCCATGAACGAATGAGTTCGTCCATGACGAATTGGCATTTGCAGTTTCCTTTCATGTGTTTCGCACATAATTCATGCGCTTATCGCATAATTCGCATAAATTCTTCCGCTTCCCCTTTACATTGTACTCTGACTTCGCTACGTCATCACTGATGAGCGCTTATAGGAATACATCTCTTTAAACTGACATTTCTTTGCTTAAACAATTTTTATTAAATTCTTTCATGGCTCCTATAAATAAGGGTTAATTAACTAGAATCCTATATAAATCGACTTCCCTTATAATATCTTCTCTGTAGTATAAATCCCAGCTCTATCCGACCAGTTCATTACTTTATTGTAGTAATCATACCCGCACTTAACCCTTTGTGAACGACCGGTAAAAATTAGTAGCATTTCAAATACACGCATTCGTAACTTAACCCTACAATAAATTCCGGCCTTAAAGGGTTAAGTTTCAATTTCTGCAAACTTATCAACAAGTAAAGTCTTAGCCCACAAAAATTATACTGCAGTTTTCATTTGCGGACTCCCCGGAAGTTCTCTGTACAAATTCCTTTATATCACAGTTGAAATTTATAAAACCTTTCGCCCAAGTCTCAACGAAATGCATTCTTATTAGCGCATAAGAGCGAAACCCCATCCTGAGGTGGGTGGACCTCGAACCTTTTCGATCTCCATCTCCGGAAGTTATAAAAGATCGAGGACCCTCGATTTCGATGTTCTTTGCTCTATTATCGCTATCCTTTAAAACAATCTCTGTGGAAACAGGTGACACTGTTTTTCCATTACAAATTATTTTCATTTTGTGAAAATTGTCCTTAGTACAGAATTTACAATTAATTTACAGTAAACTAACCATAAAAATTAATGTTCCATCCTGTCACTTCGTGATTACAGTTCATATTATTTTTATTGAATTCGCTTTTTCTTTGCATTTATAATAAAAAGTCTAAATTCTAATAATTTAATTTGCTTTTATATGTGTTTTTTCATATATCATTTTGTATAAAATATTTTGAAAAAAAAGCGAAAGACTTCACTTCTAATCACCAGTAATTTAATCAGTTAAACTTCGCCCCAAAAAATTAATTAAAATTCTTATTCATCAGTTCTACAGATCTACAGAAGCTAAGGCTAACAAAGACCCTAAGATCCACTCTAAGATTAGCCCGAGAGAAAGAAGAGAGTAGGGGGTTAAAAGAAGAGAATAAGGGGTTAAGTAAGCGCAAAACCTATCATTCGTGGGTTAACATTCATTCAGAAAAAGAGAGAGAAAGACTCACCATCAGAAAAAATAGTCGAAGAGAATAGGAAAGGGTGAAAGATGAAAAGGGGTGAAAGATGAAAAGAAGTAAAATAAGAACGCTTACAAACCATGCAAACACAGTCTTAACTCAAACACTATCATACCATGCACACTACAGACATGTAAGTAAAGAGAAGATAAGAAAAGAACACAAAAAAATAGGTATGAAGAGTATAACAAAAAGTGGGATAGTTTACGCTACGAGCTACATCTAAGTTCATGTTCAGTCTAATTTTTTTTTTAATATAATTTTATTGCTGGAATATCACACGCTGGCATGTCACAAGCTGGCATTAATCGTCAACAGACTCAAACCTCGACCATTAACCGCAGAGCTCCTGTTGCTAATTGTTATATTATTTTAAACGACGTTAATATTTTTAAAATTACAATCTAAACGGTTTTTAAACATATTAACGCTGGTAGAGTTCACGACGGACGCGGGAAGATTATTCGGAGCAAGTGTAGTTTACGTCCCCCTATGGTGTCTAGTGTAGTTTACGTTCCCCTACATTATCCTAGTGTAGTTTGCATTCCCCAACTTTGTTCGCGGATACCGGGATAACTAATCAAATAAAACGTTAAAACTAACGAAAATATTACGACTTAACCTAACCAATCGTATATATATATATATATATATATCTCGTAATATTTTCGTTAGTTTTAACGTTTTATTTGATCGATTCATTTAAAAAATGTCGGATCACCTGAAGATCCGTCACCCCAGGCTTTTTTATCATAGTTAGCTTTATAAGTCTAACTAACAAAAATATCACGACCTAACCTAACCAATCGTCAAGGGCGTACAGTTGACCTAACGATTGGTTAGGTTAGGTCGTGATATTTTCGTTAGTTAGACTTATGAAGCTAACTAAAAAGGCTGGGGTGACGGATCATCAGGTGATCCAAAATGTCGGTACTTACGTATTATCGGGACGACGAAACTTATGTATTATCGGGACTACCAAACTGTTTATTGTGTATTTTTGCTCTCGTCATTTTCGTTTAAACTAACGAAACTATTACAACTTAACCTAAACAATCATCAAGGGCGTACAGTTGACCTAACCGGGAATTCAATTAACGGAATTAACTGAATGCCCAGTTAGGTTAACTGAATGCCAGGTTTGGTCAACTGAATGCCCGGTTAGGTCAACTGTACGCCCTTGATGATTGGTTAGGTTAAGTTGTGATATTTTCGTTAGTTTAAACGAAAATGACGAGAGCAAAAATACATAATAAGCAGTTTGGTAATCCCGATAATACGTAAGTACCAAAATGTCTCCTAAAGATCCTAGTGTAGTTTATGTTCCCCAATTTTGACCTAGTGTAGTTTGTGTCCCCTTTCGCGTCAGGGGGACGTAAACTACACTTGTTCCCTACATCCAACCATCCCGATTCCCTACTATTATCGACGACCCTCTGTTTCCTGGTACGAAGACATTCCTCTAACCAGTTAGCTACCTGACCGCGTATACCGTGCGCTTTAACCTTCGCAATTAATCTTCTATGCGGAACTGTATCGAACGCTTTTTTAAAGTCTAAATAAATAACGTCAGCCACTATATGCCTATCGTATTTGCGGACTATTTCGTTATAAAACTCTAACAAATTAGTTAAACAAGATTTATGGCGTCGAAACCCATGCTGACTACTATTAATCAAATCACTACTCTTTAAGTGATCGACGATACGATCCCTAACTATGGATTCCAAAAGTTTACGGACAGTTGGCGTTAAGCTAATAGGCCTATAATTGCTAGCTACTGTGCGGTCGCCTTTTTTAAAAAATGGGCGTAACGCTAGCTAATTTGAAGTCTTTAGGAATAATCCCCGCTTCCAGTGAATTATTAAAAATTTTTGTTAATGGGCCTACGATAACGTCTTTCAAATCTTTCAAATGTCTAGGATACAGCGCGTTAGGCCTGGAGCCTTGCTAACTTTTAGCTTATCGATGTAATGCGCAATCTCACCCTCGTAAACAGTTATTTCATTCAAAATAGTCTCGCATTTAAATGGAACGATATCGTCCACGTCGGGGACATTACACTGGTATGCATCAATTTTGCTGTCAAGGGTTTTGTAAGTGATTCGTATAGAGCTTTTCCTGTTGATTTCGAATCTGCAATCCGTTTTTCTCAATCAGCTCAGGTTATCCGGCTATGGCCTCATAAGTAAAATAGAATTTTTCGTGATTTTGTCAAAGCGGAATTGGAACAGTAACATCTATCATCACTTGTTTCACTTGTATAATATCTTTTTTTACTTTTCAGGCATATAGATAAAATATTTCATAATGAATAGAGCGTGTAAAAATGATCCCAATAGATTCTGCTACATATGTGGGACGGTTACCATGCCAAATAACCAGTCCCAAATCACTAAATTTGTGAAGACAATGTATAGAGCATACTTTGGAATTAAGCTAGGGGACCAGGACAAAAATTTCGCCCCTCATATGTGCTGCAAGACGTGCATTGAAAATTTGAGAAGATGGAGCAAAGGCAGAGCGAAATCTTTGCCTTTTGGAATTCCCGTGATTTGGAGAGAAGGAAATGATCACGTGACAGATTGCTATTTCTGCATGACAAACCTCCAAGGTGGGCTTATAAATTTATTTTTCTTAAATATTTTGAAATCCTCGTATGAAACTTGACATAATATTCACCATAATGTAATATTCACCATATAGCATAATATTCACCATAACGGTAATCATACATTTACATATACTATTGTTATAGAAAATACATTTACACATACATATTGTTATACAAGTTACATTTACATATACAATGGTTGTATATTTTCTTTCTTTTTCATTCATATTGTCCCCGAAGGGACAATATGAATGAAAAAGAAAGAAAATATACAGACTCCATCGACCTATTTCATATCTTACAGACCGCAGCCTTCCCTCACGAGCCGCCACTGTCTGAATGCTTCTTCTATTTCATATGCAAGTTTTATATCCATGTTTCTGTCTGTGTTTCTATTTTCAGGAGTTAACAAGAAGAATAAACACATTGTTGTATACCCTGACATTCCTTCTGCTATGAGACCTGTACCCCATGGTCCTGGAATTCCAATACCCGACCCACCTCAAACCCTGGACTTCGATGATTCTGATGATGAATCAATGACCAATGCCAATGACCAGTCCCAGTCGTATATACACCTCAAAATACCGCTTCAAATGAGCCGAGGCCTCTCAACCAGGCCAAACTTAATGATCTTACCAGGGATTTAGGACTTTCCAAATTAGCTGCCGAGATCTTGGGCTCACGACTTCGAGAGGACAACTTGCTGGCTCCGGGAACAACATTCTCCTGGTATAGGAAACGAGAGGAAGAATTCCGCAAGTTTTTTGCAGTGCACGAAAATACCTCTTCCTTAGTGTACTGCTGCAATGTTGAGGGGCTAATCGAATCCTTGGCCTGCCATATAACGCATCCGAATGGAGGCTATTTATAGACTCGTCTAAACAAAGTTTGAAAGCAGTACTTCTCAACATTGGGAATAGGGTTGCATCAGTCCCTGTAGCACATTCCGTACAACTTACTGAGAGCTACGATAACATGAAAATTTTACTGGATGCTCTCGTATACGACCAACATAACTGGAGGATCTGTGGAGATTTGAAGGTAATACTAATATCATAAGTAAACTATTGCTATTGACTATGTTGTTTTTCCAAAGGTTATTTGAGAGCGTATAAGAACACTTAACTTCTCCACAGAAGTGATACAGTCCAATGCATAGATTTTTTAATCTGATAGAACAAATTCTCTAAATTCTTTAAATATTTTCATTTTTTTTCAGATTGTGGCATTTGTATTGGGAATGCAAGGGGGATACACGAAATACCCATGTTTCCTCTGCAAATGGGATAGCCGAGCGGATGAGAAGCACTATGCACAGCGTGAATGGGCATCCAGAGAGAATTTTGAACCTGGGTCGCATAATGTCGTTTCAGTGCCCCTTGTACCACCAACAAAAATTTTGCCCCCACCACTTCATATTAAGCTGGGCTTGATGAAAAATTTCATCAAATCAATGAATAAGGAGGGTTCAGCATTCCGATATCTCGAGAGTAAATTTCCTCATATATCTGATGCTAAACTAAATGCTGGGGTTTTTGATGGTCCTCAAATTCGAACTTTGATCAAGGATACTCAGTTCGAAAACGCAATGACTCCAACTGAGAAGAATGCCTGGCAGGCATTCAAATCAGTTGTCACTGATTTTCTTGGCAAGCGTAGAAGTCCAGAACACGAGTCCGTTGTCGAAAACTTGATGGAAACTTTCAAAGCTCATGGGTCGCGCATGTCCATAAAAATGCACTTTTTGTGGTCCCACTTGGACTATTTTCCTGAAAATTGCGGGGATTATAGTGAGGAACAGGATGAACGATTTCACCAAGATATCAAAATAATGGAAGAGAGGTACCAGGGAAACTGGGATATCAATATGCTGGCGGACTATTGCTGGTGTTTGAAGCGAGACGTGCCCGAAGAAAAACACAGACGGAAAGCCAAAAAAACTTAATTCCTTCCTCAATAAACTTTTTTCCATATTCATTGTATGAATAAAAGTATTTATTCACACAATGTTTTCATTTTTCAGGAGTGTTCTTATAATATTACTCGTATCTACAGTGTTTAAGCTAAAAAAAATCAATAAATTTGGGGATAAAATTGGACTTATAATAAATGGCCAATAGAGAAAAAACCTGACCTGATTGAGGAAAACCAATGTCATTTTCGAATTCAGCATGGTCGAATTATATAATATGAGTTGAAAAAACCCTCACAGCAGACAAAAAAATTTCATATGCATACCAGTGTTATTTATAATAGTAATACTCGCAATAACGGATTTAAGTTGCGTGGCAGACGTTTCATTACTAATATCGCTAAAAACTTCTTTACGTTTAAAGTAATTGATAAATGGAATAATCTTCCCGCGTCAGTCGTTCATTCTACCAGCGTTAATATGTTTAAGAACCGTCTTGACAGACATTTTAAAAATATTAACGTTGTTTAAAATTAAAAAAGTTAACAGGAGCTCTGGTGGTGGTGCTCGAGGATGAGTCTGTTGACGATGAATGCCAGCTTGTGACATGCCAGCGTGTGATGCCAGCAATAAAAAAAAAAAAAAAAAAAAAAAATTAGACTAACACGAACGTAGATGTAGCTCGTAGCGTAAACTAACCCACTTTTTGTTTAACTGTACCTACTTTTTTTTTTTTTTTTTTTTCATGTCTGTAATTCTTTACTTGCATGTTTGTAGTTTGCATGGTATGACAGTGAGTTAAGACTGTGTCTGCATGGTTTGTAAGCGTTCTTATTTCACTTCTTTTCATCTTTCATCCCTCTCCTATTCTCTCCGACTATTTTTCTGACTTGTCGGCAGTGGCAGGCGGATGATGATGGTGAGTCTTTTTTCTCTTTTTCTGAGTGAATGTTAACCCACGAATGATAGGTGTTGCTCCTTACTTAACCCCTTATTCTCTTCTCTTCTCTTAACCCACTACTCTTTCCTTTCTCTCGGGCTAACCTTTGAGTGGATCTTAGGGTCTTTGTTAGCCTTAGCTTCTGTAGATCTGTAGATCTGTAGATCTGTAGATATCTATTTAAGGGATCACCTGAAGATCAGGGCCACCAGCCTTCTTTACTTAGCCTTATAAGGCTAACTAACGAAAATATCACGCCTTAACCTAACCAATCGTCAAGGGCGTACAGTTGACCTAACGATTGGTTAGGGTAAGTCGTGATATTTTCGTTAGTTAGCCTTAAGGCTAACTAACGAAGGCTGGGGGCCCTGATTTTCAGGTGATCATATTAAAGTTAGCTACCGTGCCATTGCGCTTATTAAGTCTATACGCTCTGTTACACTCGTTTATGAACTCACCTACTTCCCTAGTCCATCACTTGGGCCTACCATGATTACTAGCGCGCTTGGGCCTACGCAGCACAAACTCCCTTTCGATATTAAAAAAAAACTTTCTTTAAACGCCTCCCAATAAAAATTTGCGTCATTACCCATAAATAAATTATCCCAGTCCACTACTCTCATCTTATCCGCAAAAACTATCAAAATTAGTCCTACGAAAATCAGGGACTTCTATTACGTTACTATCCTTATTGTTTTCTATCAATAGCTTAAACCTAATAATTTGGTGATCACTACATCCCAAACTCTCACCTACTTCCAAACTTTCGACTATATTTTCGTCGTTCGTCATCACCACGTCTAAAATAATGTCACCGCGCGTTGGCTCAGTAACCATCTGTCGTAAAAAAATGATCTTCCATGAACTCAATCATTCTCAAACCCTCATCATTACCAGTAAAAGTCTCAGACAACTATACGATCCCGATTATTAATAAAGTTACTAAGAAGTGTATAAAATCTAGTATCGATATCGAGGGGTTGAACGGGAGGTCGATAAACAACAACGAAATTAAAGCTAATACTACGCGCCCTAACTTCAACGCATACCGCATTAATTGCTGCCAGAAAATCTCTCTTCACCTCGATAGCCATAAGGGAATTACGAATGTACAACAAAACACCGCCACCAATCCTATGTAACGTATCATTAGTGAAAAGTTTAAAACCCGGTATAGCAAGTTCCCCCAACAAGTCCCGAGTTGGTATTTAAGCACGTTTCGGTTATAGCAACTATATCTTAGTTCCCGGAATAAATTATCACCTTAAATTCGTTCAATTTATTTCTGATACTACGCGCGTTACAATAAAAGACGTTTAAATTATTTTTTACCACGGATCGGCGTGACTTAAAGTGACTTAAAATTTTGTTTGTTCCAACCCAACATTAAATTAAGAATTATTGTAGTACTGTTGTGACTTGTGTTAATATCTTTGTGTTGTGAAGTTTACCCCTAACACGCCTGCAGTGAATACCAGGGTTGTGACGTTGAAAGAAACCATAGTGAAAGTGTCCTGTGAGTGATCCGACAAGTGATATTTACAACATTTATTTCGAATTTAATGCAGAATTTCCTCTGATTGAAACCCAGCTGGATTAAAGTGTCTCATGGTGATCTAGATCAATTCAAGCGTGTGGGAACTGGACTTCGCACGACATATATATTAAGAATTTGACAATAAATATTCACACAAAATATAGGTGGAGTCAAATTTAGTTCAACTGAGAACAGCAAACATTAGATTTTTGTGATCTTCTTTTCGAATGGTTCTCCTTTAACTTAATCCCATACGCGGTTTATTCATGTCTCATGCCTGAACACAAGCTCCAAGAAACAACTTGACTAATACGCAAGGGATGTATATAGCATATTTGGTGCATATAGAAGGTATGTATGATTCGCAATGTGCAATGTACTTCGTATTTTGAGATCTAGACCATTAAAAAGGTTTGTTTGTTCTGTAAATGTTAACAGAATGTACATTAATATCCTGTACATCCAGAAAACTTTTGCTACCGTAAAACTTTTACCATTAGGAGAGAGTATCACGAACCTCGCAGGCTTAATAAACATCTAACTCCGAATTTACAAGACAGTTATTTGTACCTAAAAACTTTTTCTGTAAAATGCTTTCTTAAGTCGGAATTTTTCAAACTGTGTGTAATTGCACTAATGTAGTCTAAAAACTTCTTACGTGCAAACATTTTTAGTAACATAATTACTGTAAATGCAGTATCCCAAATGCTTCAATTTCGGAAACTATCGTTTGCTCTAATGTTTTTTCAAATCCAGTGAAGGAGGTAAGAAAAGAAAAGGGTAATGCAAACTGTCAATTTGAATCGGTCTTCCATACTTTGAAAAAAGGATTTTCAGCAAACATTTTATTCTGGTTTACAAAGAGGAAGTAAATTTTCTTTAAAATATCCTTTTCATCATGTAAAATCAGACAACTTGCTTAGTATAAGTTTGAGGATTTAATTTATATGTAGCTTCTTTCAAGCAGGTAACTACTCTTATAAATACATTATGCATTTATCGTATGCATTATGCAATGCATCATAATGTACTAGGGGCACTCAATATATTTTGCCCCACCCTTTTTTCTTAGCTAAATAATAGACCATGGGGCTGA
Organism: Bathynomus jamesi; assembly: GCA_023014485.1. Taxonomy (NCBI): domain Eukaryota; kingdom Metazoa; phylum Arthropoda; class Malacostraca; order Isopoda; family Cirolanidae; genus Bathynomus; species Bathynomus jamesi. The sequence goes on along the minus strand of JAJOZX010000617.1, from coordinate 520,126 downwards.
AATGTCGTTTGGGCCTAAGTTTGAACTTTCTGCGCTTCACATAACCCGATTTTTCCACTCTGAACCTCCTCTCCTTGTATAAAACCACTTTTAAATGCCCTTGTATAAAACTGATGGTTAACGCAGTTTTTAAAATGGCGTCTGACAGTGATGTGCGTCATAAACAGAGAGCTGTTATCGAGTTCTTAACCGCAGAGAAGGAAACAGTTGGAAATATTCACAAACGTCTACAAAACGTTTACAGAGATGCCGTTGTTGAACGAAGCACAGTTGGACGCTGGTCGAGACGTGTGAGATCATCGGAGAGAGGGAGAGCCAGCCACGATGATGAGCCATGCAGCGGTCGCCCGGCATCGGCTGTGACATCTTACACTGTGTAACGTGCTAACAGCGTCATTCGATCAAATCTGCGCGTCACATACAAGGAGCTATCACTGGAGCTAGGAATTAGTGAAGAAAGTGTGAATACGATAATTCAGCAACTCGGATACTCAAAAGTGTGTTCACTGTTTGTTCCTCGCCAACTGATTGAAGATCAAAAAACCCAAAGAAATGAAATTGCTTCTGTTTCGTTGGTTCGATACGAGACAGAAGGGGATGACTTCCTTTCATGAATTGTGACTGGGGATGAGACTTGGGTACACCACTTTGAACCTGAAACAAAACGCCAATCCATGGAGTGGCATCACGCAGACTCACCACGCAAGAACAAGTTCAAAATGGCTCCCTCTGCAGGAAAGGTTATGGCTACCATCTTCTGGGACATGAAAGGGATAATTCTGGTAGACATTATGAAGAAAGGACAAACAATCAACTCAGAGGCATATACTGCTACCCTACAGAGACTCCAGAGACGTATAAAGCGAGTTCGACTGGAGAGAAAACTGGAAGACGTCCTTCTTTTGCACGATAACGCAATACCACACAACAGTTTGCAAACAAGAGAGGCCATCACAAAAATACGCTTGACTGTGTTACCCCACCCTCCATACAGCCCGGATCTGGCACCTTCAGACTTCCATTTGTTTGGGCTAAATGAAGGATGCTATTCGTGGAAGAAAGTTTCAGAGTGATCTGCCTGACCGAAACACATGTTGGTTATCATTGAATTTTTTCTGAGTTTCCAAAAAGTCATAGATTTTCTGTCTAACTATTCTTTCAAATATTTTATTGAGATGAGATATATGCGACACTGGCCTATAGTTTTTGGCCTCGGATCGATCTCCTTTATACAGTAATATTGGGACTATGTTCGCCCTCTTCAGGATGCCCGGTATTTCTCCCGTGTCTAGTGATCGTCTCCATATCCAGTATAGGGCCTCAGCGATATATATATATATATATATATATATATATATATATATATATATATATTAATTAGAAAACAATGTAGCCGTGCAAACTTAGTAAAATCCCCAATTGAAAATTTGAAAGGAATTAAAATTAAATTAAAAAGCAACTACGAAGCTTTTCGCAACAATATTTTAATTTAACTTCAATTCCCTTTAAATTTTCCATTGATGATTTTACGAATATACTATATATATATATATATATATATATATATATATCAGGGTGGCCCTTAGTTGTATGTGATTTTCTGAAATGAAATATGTTTCATCTCCCAACCTCCAAAGTTGTTCTAATCCATGCAGAAATGCTCTGTGTAAACTTTCAGCTCAATCAGACAATATTAAGATGGCCCCCAAAGGCCCTAAAGTTTCAGATTTTAACAATATTGATATTTTTTCATATAAAACCGTTTTTATCTTCTTTACAGTGTTTTATTCGAAAGAAATATAGAATATGATCGAAAGAGAATTCAATTTACAATAAATTTAGTTATAACCATTATTTACTTAAAACCAAAATTGGACGAGATATTCACGGAAATTGAAAAGTATCATAAGTGCGTAAAAACCCGCTTCTGGAAGGTTCTAGAAAGTTCTGCGCCTGCGGCCTATATAAGCGGCGTAATTATTTGTTGTAAATAAAATTCACTTTCGATTATGCTTTGTGATTTTTTTCCCAAACAAAGTTTGCAAATGAATTTTAAAGGTTTTATATTAGAAATACCAATTATCGGTGAATTTTGAAACTTTAGGGCCTTTGGGGGCCACCTTAATATAGCCCAATTGAGCTGAAATTTTGCACAGAACACTTTTTTATATATTGAAGAAGATTAGGGGTTGGGAGCAAGTAATTTCAAAAGTTGAAAAATAAGGGCCACCCTAATATATATATATACACACACCTTTGGTTAGCTTCCGCCTGAATTTTCATTCTGACGAAGGTCAAGCTTTTCACTCCACCTTAGACCTACAGTTTAACGTAGAATCCGAACCACGCCCCAACAGCAGCCCAGCGTCTTAACCACTAGGCCACCTAGGGTACCCATTTATCAACCAACCACTTTCTTTATTGTGTGGAAGGATGAACATCTTGGTTTTGCTGCGCGCCGGCTGCCGTCGGGTCTCGAACCCGAGGCCGATGGATTCGTAGTCAGCGATGCTAACCACTACACCACCGAGGCGCATTAACTACACCACCGAGGCGCGTCAATATGTATATATATATATATATATATATATATATACTCGGGTAATTCAATTAGTATCCACACTTTTTATTTTCACAATTTTATTTTCACATCTGATAGATTATAAACACATCACTTCTCAACATAGTCTCCCTGTTTCTCAATACACTTAGTCCAGCGATCTACAAGCTTCCTAATGCAATCACAAAAGAATGTTTTTGGCTGTGTGCGTAGCCAGTCATGCACCGCCTCCTTCAGGTCATCATCGCCTTGGAATCGCTGACCTATCAAAGCGTCTTTTAGTGGTTCAAACAGGTAAAAATCCGATGGCGCCAGGTCTGGACTGTAGGCTGGATGGTCGAGAACTTCAAATTTAAGTTCTTGAAGGCATTTTCTAGTCTGTGCAGGGTATGAGGGCGCACATTGTCGTGTAACAGAATAACATCTTCCGACAATCTCCCTCTCCGTTTTGTGCGAATTGCTTGCTTTAACTCATTCTGAAGCATGTCAGAATACGATGCACTTATTACTGTAGTTCCACGCTCTAGATAATGTTCAAGGATAGGGCCTCGTTTATCCCAAAACAGTGTTAGCATAACTTTACCTGCTGACGGCTGCGCTTTGAACTTCCTTGCAACGGGAGATGTTGGATACTTCCATTGCATGCTCTGTCGTTTGCTTTCTGGTTCATAGTGATGGATCCAGGTTTCATCTCCAGTGATAATGCGCTCAAGAAAGTTTTCAACTTCATTATGATCCCGCGCCAAAAGACGAGAGCAGACGTCCATACGATTACGCTTGTGCTCTTCTGTCAATTGTTTGGGCACCCATCTTGCACAAACCTTGGGAAAGCCAAGAATGTCATGAACTATCGAATAGGCTGACCCTTCACTGATGTCTAATGAAGATGCAATTTCTTTTATTGTTAATCTTCTGTCATCGAAAATCATGACTCTGGCTTCTTCCTGCTTGTCACCACTGGTTGATGTTGAAGGTCGTCCTGAGCGCTGAGCATCTGTCACACATGTCCGACCTTCCTTGAACATTTGAATCCACTCGCGCACACTTCGCCGTGGTAACGCATTATTCCCATACTGAGCACATAAACTCGTGTGAATTTCAGCTCCTTTCACACCTTCTGCCCACAAAAAACGAACCACGGATCTCTGTTCTTCCAGAGTACAAATTGAAAGCGGCGCAACCATGCTCACTACTCGTACGATATGTGACAGCTACGAGTAGCCTAAATAAACCTATACTGTTGCTAGCCAAAATAAGTCTATACTGTTACTAGCCTAAATAAGCCTATAGATCTCAGTTTGGCTTGTTATTACGAGTATATATTATATATACTATATTATCACTAAAATAAAAAGTGCGGGTACTTATTGAAGTACCCCTCGTATATATATACGAACAATGCGCCTCGGCGGTGTAGTGGTTAGCGTCACTGACTACGAATCCATCGGCCCCGGGATCGAGACCCGGTGACGGCAGCCGGCGCGCAGCAAAACCCAGCTGTTCATCCTTCCACACAATAAAGAAAGTGGTTGGTAGATAAATGGGTACCCTGGGTAGGAGGGTGGTCCAAAAAAAGAAAATGAAAAATATATTTTTCATGACATTTGCTCATATTTCGGAAACAGTATTGACGTTGAAAATGAAATACTGGATCGATTTATGCATATTTAGAAGTGGCGCAACGCGAAGCTTAATATCATTACAGTATCCAGTTGGCTGGGTGGAAATGTTATATTGAAAGATACATATTGTGAGGGGTTTGAATGGAACACAGGAATCCCTCATAAATTATTTTCGCTGTTTAAAGCCCCCTACCCCTGGCACAATTTATCACTTTTTTACATATATTGAAGAATATTCCATTTTTACGAGACTTACTCTACATTCAGGTTTTTTGATGACATAAATCTTTATTAATGTATAATATTTTATTTAATAATGTACAGTATTAGGAAAATTAATTAAGTACAGTGTACAACAATATATTCAGAAGAAAAAAATTAGAAGCATAATAAATGTGCTAAAATTCAATTCACTTTTTCATTGTTCCTTATCACATCAAAAGGGAAGAAATTTTCAATATCATTAGTAAATTTTATTTCATATGTTTCTTACTCATTCCACTGGGCCTTCCATTCAAACTTGGGCAGTTTTCGCCTTGATTCTAATGAGTTTAAGATAAACTTTTGACGGTTGTCATATCCTATTCTTTCATAACATGCCTTTGTTACTAGGTTCACTGCCCTTTCCACACTTTGACTGTGGCATGGAAAAGAAGCTATCTCCAGTGGCTTACATCGAACCTGTAGTAGCTCATCGTCGCTAAAATTGTTTAGCAGCGATGGAGGAGTAATGATCTCTTTTTGCCAATCGATCATCTCGGTGTAGTCAGTAGATTGGAAATTGAGGGTTCGAGGCAACTCAAAGTTTCTGGTACCTGAAAATCCTGTTCTTGAAAGGATGATTTTCTGAATAGCTTGCTCCCTAATTTCTAGTCTCTTGTAGGTGGGCAAAGTAGGCGTTATTCTTTAAACTGGTTCTATGATTGATCTATGTTGTTCATCTAAATTTCGAAGCAAGCATATTAAATGCCAAAAGTTATATGCACCATCAGTTGCATTAGGATGAGATTTTATCCAAAACCACCCTGGAGCTTAGAACTGCATAATAATCTTGACTATATCTTGAAGGTTTTTATCGGGATTTGGCGTTGAGATATATAATCGAAGTACCCTGTTGGCTAGAGTTAGCCAGCGAGCTTAGTGAAGGGTACCTGGGGATCGAGTGGACAGATCTTGAGAAGTGTCTCCAGTTTCCACTGCCAGACACATATCATAGACATATCTTTGATCACTGCTTAGCATCTTCACAACATTTGCTGGAATTTCTTTAATGTTTCGCTTTACGCGAGAATATTTGACCACCTCCAATTTTGTGAAATCTGTTTTCAGTTTATTCCCAATTGAACCCACAAAAGTATTTGGACCTGTTGTTTTACCATCAATGGCTTTCTAGACGTGCATAAATGGCAGCTCATTCAAATGCAAGAGGCACACCAACCACTGCACTGCTCTGTTAGAATGAATTTCAACCAGTTTTATGGCTCACCAATTTTTCCTGTATTTACAGGAGTACCATCACACAGCAAAGCTTTGATAGTATCTGTGCTGTTCGAGTCTGTAATAATAGTTGCCAACTCTTCTGCTATGCAGCGAGCAGTTCCATTATCTGGTGTGACATGGTCTACATAGATGCTTCCAGGTTCTTTCACAATAACATAATGTTCTTCTTTTATCTTTCCACTTTTAGTTAATGTGTTATCTTTCCTTCCATCAAATCCAAGGCACGCCATCTTCAGATTTTCGGATTTAGACCTAAAAGTATTTGTTTCACCCATGCGATTTCTTTCTCTTTCTAATTTCTTTCTCTGAAGCATGTTGGTGTGGGTAAGGATCTCCATATCTTTTAAAGCTGCATTGACTATTGCAGCTGCAGCTCAACAACTTACACGATAATGATCTGCTGTTAGTGCTAGGTTTTTATAGGAGTGCCTGTTCTGAATATTCTGTCAATTCTAAATCGGCTTCATACTCTACATCTTGACTTTTATTATTATTATCATCCATGTCTTCGGTATTTTCTATAAATTCCGATGGTAAAACATTGGTGGCTTTAGTCATTTCTTCTTGTGCTTTTAGTTGACGGTTTTGTGCTTCTTGGGCTCTTGCTGAAGATCTCTTCTTTGTTGAACTAGCTATGCGATCAATTGGTTCTAACTGACTTTTTCTTTGTTTTTGACCCACAAAAGACTCCCATTCTGCCATTGGTATTTTATCCTTACACCTGCAAGATTTCCTATCAATTCCCTTATCATAGCATTCACAAACATTTCATCATACTGAGCTACTTTTTGAGGCAAAACTTTCATTTCTTCGATGTAACAGCACCTTATTCAATTTTGAGGCTTCTTCTATTAGTCGACTGACTTTAAGATAGATACCTTTGGTGTTAATCGTAGGAAAAGAAAATTTCACCCAAATGTCTTCAATATCTTTTACAACAACCCTGTAACAATCATTAGCAGTTGCTGATCCTTTTGATTTAGCTTCTTCACGACGGCGCACAAAAAGGTAGTGTCTCACAACATCTGCTTTTGAAGGAGTCATAGCTGCTGGGAATTCCGGAGGATATCCAAAGGTTGCTTTTGAGGACTTGCTTCTAGTAGTCATAGTTATATTCAGAAGTAAAATCAAATTACTGTATATGTAATTTATAATTTATGATAATTCAAATTATAATTAAAGCAAATGCAAATTATTTCTATTTATCTGAAAAATTATTTCTATTTATCTGAAACATAAAAATATCAAGCATTAACCGAACAACTTATCATGTAACATATAACAACATTAAACGTATGCAAATATGGAGGTAAAAAGGGAGGAGGGGCATGTGATAGGGGTAGTAAGGTAGCACAGAGCTTGATTTTTTATTTTGTTAAAGTGATAAAAAAACCTTCTCACATAGTGTACTTTTTAAGAAATAACATTTTTTCCCATTTAAATATATGCAAATATGAGGGTATTGTACCATAAAATAAATGAGAAAATGTATCAGCAACTCTTATTTGTGTTTGTAATTAGTTAACATATATGTATGGCTCAATTGGCTCACCCTAAAATACAGGGTGTACATAAAGTCAGGATCTATTTTTGTGAAGCACTTGGAAATTATATGGAATTCAATCATAAAATGATAAAGTGGTAACATTTATTAAATAATTAAGAGTAGGATTCGACGTGACGCCCATCAGTATCCCTGCAGAGCTCAAATCGTTCCGCAGCATTTCTAAACATATTCTGGAGCATTTTGGCAGTGACAAGGAGCGCCATCATGTTGATAGACGACGGTACTAACAATCCTATCCCCGTCGTCTATCAACATGATGGTGCTCCTTGTCACTATGCCAAAATTGTTCAGGATTATCTAAATGGACGTTTTCCAAATCGCTAGATCGGACGCGGAAGCAACAGACCTTGGCCAGCGAGATCACCAGATTTAACCCCTTTAGATTTCTTTGCATGGGGCTTATCAAATCGCACGTCTATCAGACGAAGATTACGAGTCTTGAAAACTTACGTACACGTATACGAACTGCTGCAGATAACATAACCCCGCAAATGCTCCAGAATGTGTTTAGAAATGCTGCGGAACGATATGAGCTGTGCAGGGATACTGATGGGCGTCACGTCGAATCCTACTCTTAATTATTTAATAAATGTTACCATTTTATCATTTTATGATTGAATTCCATATAATTTCCAAGTGCTTCACAAAAATAGATCCTGACTTTATGTACATCCTGTATATATACACACTATACAACTCAGAATGGTCACCTGAGAAACTTTTATGTTACACAGACTGCGCATGGAACAAGGAACTCTTCTGGGAATTTAAATCATGACCTGGTCGTGACCCGTTGCTCACATTGGGCTTCCATCACGAAAGAGAAAAACTTTAGTATTTGTCACTTACCATTATTTATTCAGACTATATAGTGGATTTAATTTTCCCAGAAGAGTTTCTTGTTCCATGCATGTCTGTGTGTAACATTATATATACGAGTATTAGGGATGTACCAAATACTAAAATTCACCGAATACCGAATATTTGGTGCAAACTATTCGGCCGAATACCGAATTCTGAATATTAGTTTTATTTGGGTTATTAGGCGTCACTATAAAAAACTGAAGCCTTTATCAGTTTGACAGCATATAGAATTAATAGTAAATGTGAGCAAAAGCAGCATGTTTTATCCACCAAAAATCTGCCAGATTCCCATACTCTGAAAAATTTGCAACTGCATTGACTTCTATATTGCAAGAATGGTCAATAAAGAGCGATCGTGTGCATGCAGTTGTGCACGACAATGGCTGTAATATTACTAAAGCTGTTAGCGTTCTCAAAATTACTCCTGTTGCTTGTGCGAATCATACTTTAGCACTTGCAGTTGGTGAAGCCCTTCTTAGCCAGAAGTCTGTTTCAGAGATATGTGCAATTGCGCGCCCAATCTGTTGCATTTTAATTATTCATTTCCAACCTTTGACAGACCTAAGAATTCCAGAAGTAACATAATTTACCCGAAAACAAACTTATAAGAGACGTTATCATCCAATGGAACTCTACATTCTATATGCTACAACGACTTCTTCAACGTAAAACTGCGGTTGTTGCATACGCCTCGAACTATGACATACTGTAGCAACCTTCAATAATCATCAGTGGACTCTACTTTAGTGTAGAAAAGAAATTGCTTCTGAATCGTTGGTTCGATACGAGACAGAAGGGGATGACTTCCTTTCACGAATTGTGACTGGGGATGAGACTTGGGTATACCACTTTGAATCTGAAACAAAACGCTAATCTATGGAGTGGCATCACGCAGACTCACCACGCAAGAAAAAGTTCAAAATGGCTCCCTCTGCAGGAAACGTTATGGCAACCATCTTCTGGGACATGAAAGGAGTGATTCTGGTGGACATTATGAAGAAAGGACAAACAATCAACTCAGAGGCATATATTGCTACCCTACAGAGACTCCAAAGAACGTATAAAGCGAGTTCGACTGGAGAGAAAACTGGAAGACGTCCTTCTTTTGCACGATAACGCAAGATCACACAACAGTTTGCAGACAAAAGAGGCCATCACAAAAATGCGCCTGACTATGTTACTCCACCCTCCATACAGCCCGGGCCTGGCACCTTCAGACTTCCATTTGTTTGGGCCAATGATGGATGCTATTCGTGGAAGAAAGTTTCAGAGTGACGATGAGGTTGTTGAGGAGATTAAGAGATGGCTTCAGCGGAACCCAGCGGACTTTTACCAGCAAGGAATAAAGGCCCTTGTTTCGAGGTGGAGGAAAGCCGTAGAAAAGGATGGAGCCTATGTGGAAAAACAGAAACTTGTAAAAAAGGTATGTAACTACTTGTGTACAAAATTTCTGTTCCTTACAAGGAAAATTGGAAAGAAAAAAAAAAGGTGGGGGCAAAATATATTGAGTGGCCCTCGTATATACAGTCTAACAGTATATACAGTAGTAAACTTTTAAATACACAAATAAGATCTCTTGGTGCAGTGTCTCATTCCTTATATGGAAAAAGACCTCAGACCGGATTTCGAGCTAAATCCATTAATATTTAAGGGTTGCGCAAGTTTGAAGAAATTTGCCACCCCAAACTGTATAATAATACTAAGGCTTCGAGTTGCGCCACCCCCTAAATATGCACGAACCGATCCAGTTTTTTATTTCCAACATAGTTAGTGGTTGTGGAATATAGGAAAATGGCTGAGCTGCTGCTGGTGGGGCGTGGTTCGGATTCCACGTTAAACTGTAGGAATGAACAATTCGAGTGGAAGCTAACCAAAGGTGTATACAGGTTGGGAGAAAAGTCTTTAAGGATTTTATACATACATATAATTTGTTAATATTAAATAAATTCCAATGATATCACTGCAGTGTATGCGATACTTTTCAAAGCAACTATACGAGGCCAGGAATAACACTAGTGTAGAACAGGAAGGCTCTAGCCTTTAACCACAGTCAGCGCCATGTCAGTAAGGATGGAATACAGCAATGAAGAAAAAAGTGTCTTGTATCGTGGGCTATTTCTTATAATAATTGTGAAGAAAGTTTCCGTTTATTTTAAGAAAAATATAATAAACCACCATCAAATACAACCATTCTTCAATAATGGAAACTCAAACTTTTGTAAACAGGGAGTCTGGTAAAAGATCCTCCAACAAGTGGAAAGCCAGTAACGGCGACAGGAGACTACAACAAAGAAAATGTCCTCGCCACTTTCCATGTCCATCCAACAACTTGGTATTGAGAGACAAACTTTGGCCACAGTTTACTAATGGCATTGTCAGGAATTGGCTTTATCAAGATGATGGAGCGCCACCACATTACTCTGCAGCTGCCCGTGAGATTCTGGATACGAACCTTGAAGGAAGATGGCTTGGGCTGCGAGGTTCTGTCGAGTGGCCAGCCAGATCACCTGATCTTGGTGATTTCTGGCTTTGGGCTTATTTGCGTGACAAACTCTACACTCCTGAACGACTGAAAACGATCCCACTCGATATGTTCAAAAGAACAATGAAGAGTTTCACAGAGAGAATCCAACTCTTTGAAGGTTAAATTACAATTTAACAAAATATTTGTATGAATAAAATTCTTATAGACTTTTTGTTTGATTTGTTTCATCATCTGAACACTTATCTGTATAATGTTAATTAAATAGTTGTATGTATAAAATCCTTAAAGGTAAATTCATATGGCTATTTTTGCTTGATGTGTTGGTGAATACTCGTACCAATTGTCTGAAAGTTATATTGATTTTATTAGAAATATTTGTTAATGCTCTTGTTAATTTTTTTTTTTTTTATCTAAAAATTTAATGTTTCACAACACTTAATGTGAAATTTGTTGTGAAGTATTTCGTAAACTGTGTGTGGAGAAGGTCTGTTCTGAGATTGAACATAATCGTTTGACTGGTGAGGAATAAAATAATAAAATCAGGGAATTAACATTGATGATTGAAGGGCTAAAAGTTTGTTAATTTTCAAGTTTATTTTAGAACATGTTTAGAACTTTCTTGACACCTTTCTTTACTTCCACAGATTTCCACCTTTTGGCGGAGGACGGAAAAATATGTACTATCAGGTTAGGTTAGGCTTGATTAGGTTAGGTTAGGATATACTCATAGACGAATTTACGTATTGGCAGAGTAGGCACCTGCTATGGGCAGCAAATTTTGTCTTATTTTAACATAAATAGAGCAAAGCAAACAAAAATACAAAATAAATAACTTAAAGCACTAACAAATTAAATGGATTCACAAATGAGTTTTAAAATAAAAAGAACAGCAGCCTCTAATAGCAAACTAGCGATATCAAATGACACAATTATAAGGCACTTTAATTCCTGCCTTGGGCCGGCAAAATGCTAAGTACGTCTCTGGATATATTACTTTACATTATGTGAAATTAGGTCCAGTTAGGTAAATTTTTAGACGTGGTTAAATTACAGTACGAACGTTCTACGAAGTTAGAACAAACTAGTTAAGTTAAAGTAAGTTTAATATAAAGGTTTATAGAGGTGCTCATAAAACACTTCATTTTAGGCATACAGTTGTAATGAAGAAATACCATACATATGATACAGTACTACTTCTCAAATGCGTATCGAATAGCATCATAAAAAGGTCACCCTTATGAAGGTTTCCATGCCTATAGTACAGTATTCTTAATGAGGTCCAGATGTCTGCAGAAACTCCTGAGTAAACTTGAACAAACGCAAATTCATCACAGTTTATTGGAGACAGCTGCAAATCCTCGTTATTAGAAGGAATCTATATTGAAGAAGGTCTTCGAGGTACCAATGTGAGGTTACGACAAGAAATGTTTTCCTCGTTGATGAGTATTTCTCATTAACGATATTGTACTCCCACGGTATTGTAAAGCAGACTTCAAGAAAGTGAAAAGGGCAACCTTCGAAATCAAACAAGTCCATCACCAAAGAACTGTGAAGTAATTATAAAACTAGAGGAAAGGCAACCATTAATAAGTTAAACGACTCCGAATGTTTCTTCGTTTATTTCAAACCCAGTTTTCTTCGACTCTTTCGGGTCTTTTCCGTTTATGAGCTAGCAGCAAATTTTAATGAAAATCGGTATACTAATGTAGTTTTGGTCACTGATTTCAAAAATAGCTTTCTTTTTTTGGAGAAATGAAAAACAAACATGTTAGAGCACTTTAAATAATTAATATGTGTTTTAACTAGCTTAAACTAGTTACAGAGGATTGTGTTAAATTTAGCCAGAGTCACAAACTGCTACTGTTTATGAAAAAGTGCTCTTAGTGTGGGAAAGTGTGTTCCTTTGATAAAAATACTCAGTTCTTTCGTTGCCAAAAGCGTCGGTCAAATGGTAAAAAGTGCAACTTTACGAAGAATACGTTTTTTGAAGGATCCCAACAGATCTGTAAAAGTAGCAGAAAAAATCAAGAATTAATGCCCAGTTAGGTCACTTGAATATCCGGTTAGGTAAACTGTACGCCCTTGACGATTGGTTAGGTTAAGTCATGATATTTTCGTTAAAAACACATTAATTATTTAAAGTGCTCTACACGTTCGCGTATAGGCCAACACTCGGCCCTCACATATTATTTCAGGTACTGAGATCTTCTCGGCCTCCACCGGCCGCAGCCTAAAAGTACCGTTACAAAAAATATTCTTCCTTCACGAGTAAACATTCCATTGTTTTTACGTCTCCGCGTAGAACTTGTATTTTTGTGTCGTTTGTCGAGTTAGCAATTTAAATCAACAATCAAATATTATTGTATAATTTAATGTAATTTATATTCTGTTGTTGTATCTGGCACAGTGTACTTTATACTGACAATTAATTCATACATATCAATTTTTTTATAACTAAACTGATTTCTAATCAATTGTAGTGGTGTGTTGTATGCACCGTACTTTATTAATCATTGTACTGTTAAGTTTGGTAATTAAAGGAAAAAGCCATGAGCTTTGAAAGCTTCCATCAAGTTTTCGACAACGGACTCGTATTCTGGACTTCTACGCTTGCCAAGAAAATCAGTGACAACTGATTTGAATGCCTGCTAGGCATTCTTCTCAACTGGAGTCATTGCGTTTTCGAACTGAGTATCCTTGATTAAAGTTCGAATTTGAGGACCATCAAAAACCCCAGCATTTAGTTTAGCATCAGATATATGAGGAAATTTACTCTCGAGATATTGGAATGCTGAACCCTCCTTATTCATTGATTTGATGAAATTTTTCATCAAGCCCAGCTTAATATGAAGTGGTGGGAGCAAAATTTTTGTTGGTGGTACAAGGGGCATTGAAACGACATTATGCGACCCAGGTTCAAAATTCTCTCTGGATGCCCATTCACGCTGTGCATAGTGCTTCTCATCCGCTCGGCTATCCCATTTGCAGAGGAAACATGGGTATTTCGTGTATCCCCCTTGCATTCCCAATACAAATGCCACAATCTGAAAAAAAATGAAAATATTTAAAGAATTTAGAGAATTTGTTCATCAGATAAAAAAAATCTATGCATTGGACTGTATCACTTCTGTGGGGAAGTTAAGTGTTCTTATACGCTCTCAAATAACCTTTGGAAAAACAACATAGTCAATAGCAATAGTTTACTTATGATAGTATTACCTTCAAATCTCCACAGATCCTCCAGTTATGTTGGTCGTATACGAGAGCATCCAGTAAAATTTTCATGTTATCGTAGCTCTCAGTAAGTTGTACGGAATGTGCTACAGGGACTGATGCAACCCTATTCCCAATGTTGAGAAGTACTGCTTTCAAACTTCGTTTAGACGAGTCTATAAATAGCCTCCATTCTGATGCGTTATATGGCAGGCCCAAGGATTCGATTAGCCCCTCAACATTGCAGCAGTACACTAAGGAAGAGGTATTTTCGTGCACTGCAAAAAACTTGCGGAATTCTTCCTCTCGTTTCCTATACCAGGAGAATGTTGTTCCCGGGGCCAGCAAGTTGTCCTCTCGAAGTCGTGAGCCCAAGATCTCGGCAGCTAATTTGGAAAGTCCTAAACCCCTGGTAAGATCATTAAGTTTGGCCTGGTTGAGAGGCCTCGGCTCATTTGAAGCGGTATTTTGAGGTATATACGACTGGGACTGGTCATTGGCATTGGTCATTGATTCATCATCAGAATCATCGAAGTCCAGGGTTTGAGGTGGGTCGGGTATTGGAATTCCAGGACCATGGGGTACAGGTCTCATAGCAGAAAGAATGTCAGGGTATACAACAATGTGTTTATTCTTCTTGTTAACTCCTGAAAATAGAAACACAGAAACATGGATATAAAACTTGCATATGAAATAGAAGAAGCATTCATACAGTGGCGGCTCGTGAGGGAAGGCTGCGGTCTGTAAGATATGAAATAGGTCGATGGAGTCTGTATATTTTCTTTCTTTTTCATTCATATTGTCCCTTCGGGGACAATATGAATGAAAAAGAAAGAAAATATACAATCATTGTATATGTAAATGTAACTTGTATAACAATATGTATGTGTAAATGTATTTTCTATAACAATATGTATATGTAAATGTATGATTACCATTATGGTGAATATTATGCTATATAGGGTGCATATTACATTATGGTGAATATTATGTCAAGTTTCATACGAGGATTTCAAAATATTTAAGAAAAATAAATTTATAAGCCCACCTTGGAGGTTTGTCATGCAGAAATAGCAATCTGTCACGTGATCCTTTCCTTCTCTCCAAATCATGGGAATTCCAAAAGGCAAAGATTTCGCTCTGCCTTTGCTCCATCTTCTCAAATTTTCAATGCACGTCTTGCAGCACATATGAGGGGCGAAATTTTTGTCCTGGTCCCCTAGCTTAATTCCAAAGTATGCTCCATACATTGTCTTCACAAATTTAGTGATTTGGGACTGGTTATTTGGCATGGTAACCGTCCCACATATGTAGCAGAATCTATTGGGATCATTTTTACACGCTCTATTCATTATGAAATATTTTATCTATATGCCTGAAAAGTAAAAAAAGATATTATACAAGTGAAACAAGTGATGATGGATGTTACTGTTCCAATTCCGCTTTGACAAAATCACGAAAAATTCTATTTTACTTATGAGGCCATAGCCGGATAACCTGAACTGATTGAGAAAAACGGATTGCAGATTCGAAATCAGCAGGAAAAACCCTATAAGAATCACTTACAAAACCCTTGACAGCAAAATTGATGCATACCAGTGTTATCTGAGTTGTGTATGTTGAGTGTACGCAGGGAGAAAATCAACTCGAACAAAGTTGACTTTGAAAAAAGTTGTGGACCAATTTGGCAGTGATCGCAGACGACTTCAGTTTCTTTTTAAATAGTTTTTTGTTTTTAGTTAAGCATATTGACGTTTCTTTTAAAGATTTCCTGTGATAACTGCCATTGATGAAAAACAAAATATATGGTATATATTGCAGAAGAGATAGCATTTCAATTTCACATTTGGTTTGTTACTTCTTGTACCTACCAAGTTTTGTCTTGTTTTTTCATTTTTATTACAAATATTTTGGTGTCAGTGAACGTAATGTGTTCATAAATGATTACAATTTTCATTATTAAAGCTTATGGTTCACTTAACTACATTTCTTTAAACTGGATTATTTCTTGTTACCCTACTCGTGTCCATTATTTTAGTAATGCCAAGGTTCAGATGCTTAACATCGTAATTAAACTAAATATTTTTAGTAATTTTTATTAATACCGTAAATTTGTTTGCGTTTAATCACATATAACACATATTCTTTTAGTCCGTTGCTTTACACAGTTACACTGTAAAAGCTGATCCCCTACAAACATGTTTTGCCCCCCTTGAAAATGTTTCTGTGGGCGCCCATTCGTGCATACAATAGAATTCTTATTTAAATAACTGCCTTTTTCTTTCCGCAGCAAACAACTAAAGTGTATTATAGGATGCCCCCTTAAAAAAATGTAAAGTAACCTCATTCAATTTTATATTTAAGGAGCTACACTGCATTCTAAAAAACTGTCTGCTGTGTCTACTTTTGAACTGAGAGTAACAAAAGTAAATTGATAATAGGTTGAAAGTTGATGGAGACTAGATAAAATCGTTCTCTTCTTAACCAGAGGTGTCGTCTCAAACTAAATGAAAAATATAAAAGTACTCTTCCAGGGATTAAAGAAAACTTTTCACTTTACTCTCACTGTACACTGTAACATAAAGTTTTTTCCGTACACACCACCGTATCTAAATATTTAATTGCTCCATTTGCCCGAATATGGAACGATTTTGAATAAAATTTATTTAATACCGAAGTAATTTGTTCAAAATCGGTTCAGAAATAAAGTTGATCCAACGGCTTCAATGATGAACCATTCGTTTCACAAGGAAATAACTCCATAACACTGGGGAACAAATTTTAACTTTTTTTGTTTCTTAGACGTGAACAGGTCGGTCTTATAGGATGTTTTCCGCTGATTCCGAATATAGCCGTAGAATTACTCTATCACCCAAGGTTACTGAGAAATTTGTATTTTAATATTTATTCAAAAAGTGTATAGAAGTTAGTAAAAATACTTCATAAAAATTATATTAGTGGCAGATTGGCATTTAAAATATTCTTCTTAAAACTTCTTTGTCACTGATTTTCTCTTGTAGTTTTCATTAGGAGCTTCTCGCATCAATGTCCAGCAGTAATCAGCTAACATTGCCGGATCCCACCTCCCTTGGTAGCGTTTCTCCATAGTAGCTATATCTTGGTGGAACCTTTCTCCATGCTCATCGCTTACGTCGCCGAGGTTTTCAGGGAAGAAATCTAAATGGGAGTGCAAGAAATGGATTTTTAGTGACATATTACATCCCAATAACCTATATGCTTCAATCATGTCCTGCACTATTTTTTCATAGTTAGAGGCTTTGATGTTCCCTAGAAAATTTGTGACAACATTCTTCATGGCCTCCCATGCCACTTTTTCTTTTCCTCTCAAGGCATCATCAAACTTTTGATCTTTCATGAGCTCTCTGATTTGGGGACAACAAAGATCCCTTCTTTTATCTTTGCATCGCTAAGTCGTGAAAACTTTTTCTTCAAATATTTGAATGCCTCATCTTCCTTGTTCATTGCTTTGACAAAATTTTTCATGATACCAAGTTTGATGTGAAGTGGCGGTAAGTATATTTTCTTGGGGTCAAGTATGGGTTCATGAGACACATTCTTCAGTCCTGGGATACATTTTTGACGAAGTGGCCAATCCTTTACAAAATAATGCGAATCTCTGTCTCTGCTGTCCCATTCACAAAGGAAGCAGCAGAACTTCGTATAACCGAGCTGCATTCCCAGAAGAAGCGCGACGACTTTTAAATCCCCACATATATACCAACGAAACTGGTCATAATTAATCTGCTGAAGGATGAGTTTCATATTTTCGTAAGATTCCTTCATGTGGACAGCGTGCCCTACAGGAATGGAAGGGTATTTATTTCCATTGTGAAGTAGTACAACCTTGAGGCTTAGCTTCGAAGAGTCAATAAATAAACGCCAATCTTCAGATTTGTGCTCATGACCGAGAGCTAACAGCAGTCCATTTACATTATTACAGTAGCATAAACCACCTGACGAGGAGAAATACTGCATCAGATCTTTTTGGCGAGTGCGGAACGCCGATATGCTTGTATCTTTTGCCAGCAAATTCCATTCACGTAACCTGGAGCCCAATAATTCCGCTTTCTTTTTCGGAAGGTCCAAATCTCTCACGAGATCATTCAGCATAACCTGCGTTATCATACGTGGTTTATTTGATTCAGGTTGCTGAAAGTCTGTATCTTTAGTGTCATCAATTTCCATTGGTTCAACTTCAGACTCTTCATCCAGTGTCCATGACTTTGGGGGAGTTGGAATTGGGTTATCATCGTCATGTAGTACTGGTCTCATGGCAGATGCAAGATTTGGGTATTGAATTTTATGTTTATTTTTGGCAGAGAATCCTGAAACGTTAGTCATACAAAAATAGCAATCCGTTAGGTGATCCTTGGGCTCTCTCCAAATCATTGGTATGGCAAATGGCATAGATTTGCGGGTACCTTTAATCCAACCCCTAAGAGTG
Organism: Bathynomus jamesi; assembly: GCA_023014485.1. Classification (NCBI taxonomy): domain Eukaryota; kingdom Metazoa; phylum Arthropoda; class Malacostraca; order Isopoda; family Cirolanidae; genus Bathynomus; species Bathynomus jamesi. The sequence continues at coordinate 501,850 of JAJOZX010000617.1, read as the reverse complement.
ACGGCACAGGAAATGCATGAGATATGAGGTGCCCAGGATTTGTCTTGGTCGCCTACCTTACATCCAAAATAAAGTTCGTAAGCCTTCTTCACGAGTGGGGTCATCGTCTTCCTCTGTGCCATTATGGTCAGTTCTCCACATAAGTAGCAAAATGTATCTCTGGGATTAATAGTTTCGATTCATGCTGGCGGAAAATTATTGAAATCACGGAAAATTTTTGGAATGAAAAACCAATTTTTTCTACTATGAAAAATTTTAAAATTTGAGGAAAACTTGAAAAAAATTTCTTTCTTTTTATTAAAAATCTGTTTGTTTAAATAGCTATATTTTTTTAATGCAAAAAATACTATTAAATATAGTTAACCTGGAAAAAAAAGAAAGTAAAATTAAATTAGTACACTTAATTTTAACTAATATTTTGGGAAAATTCTGAGTAAATGGAAATATTATTTTCTCGAAAACTGTGGGTGATAGAAACATTCTGAAACCATATTTGGAATCAGCATCAAACGTTCTATAAGAAACACCAAATAGTTTTCAAGAAACAAAAATGTTGTTCCCTAGTGTATAATCGGCTCATGCAGCAAATGGAGCAATTAAATTTTAGAGATGGTGTTCTGTATGGAACAACTTCACTTCACAGTGCTGGAGTAACTTTCCTTTCTGGGGCGATTTTGAACCACTCCTATTGATATCACTAAAGTAAAATAGGATCGTTCCATGTTCGGTCAAATAGAACAATTGTTTTTTTCAGAAGTGGTGATCTGTATATATGTAACAGCTTTAATTTACAGTGTATATACCTACGGTCTACCAGGTGTACTCTTTAATTGCTTTATATTCAGAGTACGTTTAGCCCCTTTTTTTTACTGTCAATTCTAAAGTAGACACAGCGAACAGTTTTTAAGAGTGTGGAAATGATTTATGTTCTATTTCAATTGAAAAGGATGATTATTTAAAATGCTAAATATTGCTATTTTTTAAACATATTTGGTAATCTATTACTAAAAATAGCTTTTGAGGCAATTTACAACGTAATAAATACGAAATAAAAAAAATAAAAGACTGAAATAAAGGGTGAAAATAATAAGAACTGAAAATCTTATTTAATTTATTGTTCTTAACTCTGTTTAATGTCGTACAATTCCATAGAATTTATTCACAAGCCGATCCCTTCAGGTCGAATTTGATTTGTAGGAATATGTAATGTACAGTACTTATATGGTGTTATTGCATCCTTCGAGTGTTTTATTAATGTGAGAGAATTACAAGCAGTCTATTTCCATTCAATTTGGAGTTCTATGATTTTTGTTTTTGCTTTTTACTTAATCTGCGTACTCTCACACACACACACACACACAATTTACCCATCATTTTAGTAAAAGTGCAGAAGTAAAAATTAGAATGAACACACAAAAGTAACGAGATAGGTTGAAACTTTTCTTGTCCTTTTAGTAAAAATAAAAACTGTTTACCTTAGTTCAGCACATTTTTAGGAAAAGTAAAGCGTGTTCAACGTGTTATGCTGAGTATCATTCTCTGGGAAACCTAATACACAAAACACTCATCCATATAAATCCATATATAATTTATAAACCCATATAAATCCATATAAATCCATATATATTCATATAAATCCATATACTGTACTGTATATTCATATATATTCCATATATAAAAAAATAATTGTTCCATTTAGGCGAATGTGAGTCGATTTTGAATAAATTTTATTTTGTAATGTCGATATACGAGTAACTGGTTCAAAATCGGTCCAGAAAGGAAAGGTGCTCCAACACTGTGAAATACAGTTTTTCCATACAGAACACAGTTTCTAAAAAAATAATTGCTCCACTTGCTGCATGAACCAATTATGGAGTAATTTCTTTGTAAAATGAATGGGCCATCATTAAAGCCGTAGGAATAACTTTCCTTTCTGGACAGCTTTTAGATCAGTTATATCGACAATAAAAGTAAAATTGATTGAGAATCGTTCTATAGTCTGTTCAACTGGGACAATTACATTTTTAGAAACGGTGGTCTGTATGGAACATTTTGATTTTATAGTGTAGCGGAAATAACACTAAAACATAAAAATTAAGTCTAAAAGTGCGTTTTTCTGAAAACTGAAAAATGTTCTGAATATTGTTTAACTAAAAAAATAAAACGGTTATAAATAATGTTTTGTTAATTCTGTTACCATGTGATGCAGCGTTCTCACGTGTCTAGAAGTTAAGACGAAATCTTTTCTCTATTCATAAATCTCTGTCCCACGGGCGGTAAACTATTTCGACATTATACTCTCATCTTTGTACTTGAGGCCATAGAAATGCTCTAAAAAACCCATACGAGTCTCTTCATTTTGCTTGCAGCATGTCTTGTATAATGGGCGTAGAAGGAAAAATTTCTTTTTCCAATAAAACTAATCTCAGACATTTACGATCGCACTGCGGCATCATTTAAGACAATAAAAGAGCTTGTTTTTCTCTAGGGTCATCCTGTTTCTTTATTCGCCATTACAAAGCTTAGCATCCTTTGAGAATGTCCAGCTCAGGATCATTTATAGATGTGGATCACCACATCAACCGTTTATGCAAGGATGTTATGGCTCTCCTAAGACGAAATTCCTCACTAAAAGGACCATAAGATACTATAAGTTGAGAATTGTTTGCATTGATAAACTGGAATTTTTTATACAGTATGAAATATTGCACTTTCGTTATTATATCATGTAAGAGATATAAGTACTGTAAAGTTTCTGCTTATTGTGCTGTACGAACAAATTTATTGAAAGGAATCCAATATTAAGACTCTAGATTTAGGTGCCTGTCGATGTGGCGATTCCCATCTCATCTGTCGTTTGTTGAACAAAGATGGGCAAAGCTGCATTTACACTTCTAATAAAAGTATTTCTATATAGGCTTCGTAATAGTTCACACATATTGTATACTTGTTATTAGTGATATACCGATTCCAAAATTTAGCAGATGCCGATTCTTTGCCTATATTTTAAAAAATCAATTCTCTTCACAAATTTTACTTATCTAATAAGGAAACTTTCAATTTTCATATTTTTACATTTCAGATTTGTTTAAATGTTTTTTCTTAGCTCACTCCACAATATATAGTACCAGAATTTGTTATACATGTAACGTAGCTACAGTGATGGTAATAGACTCATAGACTTTAATTTCGTTACTTTCGATCCTTCTTTTGTTTTAATAAAAAAAGAAGCAGAGAAATGGCTTTAAAGGATGATGTGCATCAGAGAATTATTCGTGAATTTCGTTCATTTTTTCCTACTGATCGAATATACTGTAGTTTATACATTGTTAATTTTTCGCAAATGTATTTTCATTTATATATATATATATATATATATATATATATATATATATATATATATATATATATATATATATATATACTGTATATATAACACACCTCGGTGGTGTACTAATTAGCGTCGCTGACTACGAGTCCATCGGCTCGGGTGGGCCGCAGCAAAACCCAGTTCTTCATCCTTCCACACAGTAAAGAAATTGGTTGGTAGATAAATGGTAGATAAATGGGTACCCTGGGTAGCCTAGTGGTTAAGACGCTGGGCTGCTGGTTGGGTGTGGTTCGGATTCTACGTTAAACTGTAAGTCTTAGATGGAGTGACAAACTTGACCTTCGTCAGAATGAACAGTTCAGGCGGAAGCAAAACCAAGATTATATCGATAAATAAATAAATAAATAAATAAATATAGATATAAGGGGTTCCAAAAAACCTTAGCACCCCCATTTGCAGCTTACATGTTTACTTATATCGAAATAATCTTTAGTGATTATAAAAATATATAAAATTCTTTATTTATTGCAGGTATTAAAATTACTCTAGCTGATAAAGTGATAATATAATGGCTTCTCAATTAATTGGTGATTCGGAGAGGCAACGTGTGATAGCTCGCATACGAGCAATAACACTTCGGGAAGCTCGTGATGCTGAAGCCACCTTTATAACACGTTCATGGGTTGCCAAAAACTTGCGAAGAAGTGAGGACTTCGTCAAAAGAAATTGGAATAAAACTTTGGATGAATGTGAAATGGATACAACCAAATCTGGGCGCCCAAATTTGCCACTCTCTCAGGAAACAAAGGACATCATTGAAAGCGGTACGCGTAAGCGGAAAAACAGCTGTGCTAAACTTTCATCGAAGTGTTGAGAGGAAAGATCGTTAGTAGTGAGATCATTCGACTGTACCGTCATAGGCAAGGTTTGCCTTGGCATGAACTTCCAAAGCCAAGAAAAACTGAACTTAACATCGATGACAGAATGTGGTTTGCCCATTATCTTGAAGATTGGGATGTGGATGATTTCATGCATTTAGCTGTCTCCGATGAATTTTTTGTTTACGTAACACGTCGGCCTAACTACCAAAATGATCGAGTGGGCCACAACACCAGATGAAATCGATGACAATGAACATTATCGCGAATTATTAAAACGTCCAGACTGTGTTGGTGTTTTTGTTTTGTTCACTGCAAAGAAGCTCATGTGGGTGCTGAAGCCAGATGGTCAGAGTTGGGATGGACAGTATTTTCGTGATATTATTCTATCCCAGCATGTCATTCGTTTTCTAAGAAACCCAAACAATGTTATAGATGTCGATCAGGTCACACTTCTGCAAGATAAGGCCCCCTGCTTTAAGGCATTAGCCACTCAACAGTTGTTGCGGAACCATGAGGTCGATTTCTTTGGAAATGAAGAATGGCCAGGAAATTCTCCTGACCTGAAGTCTGTGAACACATTAGATCAGTTATAAAGGACAAGGTTGAATGTCTCTTGTTTCAAGAACCTGCACAAATAGATTTTCGAAGGATACAATGACGCAACACATTGAAACTGTTTTAGCAAATTTGCATAAAGATGAAGATCTATTCACGTCACTTTTGGCAAGCTACCCAAAGCGAATTCAGGCTGTCTTGGAAGCCACTGGCGGGAACACCAAGTTTTAATTGTTTCTCATTAAATGCAGGATTAAATTCTCTTTTGTAAGGTATGTTTAGTTTTACTGTACCTCTAATGGTTTAGGCCATGGGCGGGAGGGCAAGGTTTATTGGAGCCCCGTACACAAATATATATAAATGTTTACTTGATAGGGAGAATGATATTTTTTCTCTCTCGCACACACACACACACACACACACACACATGTGTGTATATATATATATATATATGGGTGAGTCAAAAGTAGCGCCCGATTTCTGTCAGTTGATTGTTTGTTTGCCATTTGTATTACAGTGTACAAGAAGGTAGAAATAAATGAATGACATGTTTATCTAACCATTTATTCGGGGGAAAATTATTACGGAACTGTACCAAGCTGTTTTACTTGCAATTTTCAAAGTGCCCTCCCTCGTGATCGATGCACAATTGCAGCCGAGCAGGCACAGAGTGGCACACACGCCTGCAGAGTTCGATATCAATTTCCTCAAACTTTGCAGTGATTTGAGCCTTCAATTCCTGAATGATACGAGGCTTTTCACGATAAACAAGGTCTTTCATGAGCCCCCAAAGAAAGAAATCTGGAGGTGTAAGGTCTGGAGAGCGTGCCGGCCACTCGATCGGACCGCGGCGGCCGATCCACTTTCCGGGAAAGTTTTCATCAAGCCACTGACGAACATGACGTCCATAATGAGGTGGAGCTCCATCTTGCTGGAAATAACAGTCCTGATCTTGTACCCTGGGCCAAAAGAAGGTTTGCAGCATATCCAGGTAAATTTCTGCAGTGACAGATCCCTCAAAGAAAAGGGTTCAATTATCCCTAATGGAGATATGGCTGCCCAAACTGTCACGCCAGGTAAATTTACCTCCTTCTCAACTGTCACTCTTGGGTTCTCCGCAGCCCAGTAGATACAATTGTGTCTGTTAATTGTGCCGTTAAGCTTAAAACATGCCTCATCTGACCACCAGATGTTGTCTAGCATTGTGTCCTCTTCGTCAAGTTTAGCTAAGAACTCTTCGCAAAATTGAAGACGGCGGTCGTCATCTCCATCATGAAGGGCATGCAGTAAGCGTGGAATGTAAGGTTTCCATTTTTTCTGGTGAAGGATACGGATAACACTTGATTGGCTCACTTCCAACTCTGCAGATAAACGGCGAGTTGACTTTTGCGGACTTTGTTCCAGTCTCCTGATGGCTTCTTCAGCCTTAGCTACATTCGTTGCCGTTTTCGGACGACCGGACTTCTTTGCAGTGGCTACCGACCCTGTTGCTTCAAATTTCTCGACAATCAATCGTATGTTTCTTCCCTGGGGTGGGTTAATATCGAATTCCTGTGCCAAACGGCGTGCCGCCATCGTTGGTTGCTTATTACATTTGTAGTAATGTTTCACGGCCGCAATGCGTTGATTCATTGAAAGGTAATTCATGGTTCAATTTGGTGCAAATTCAGTAACTTTCCAAACTCTCAGCAATAACCTGCAAAACAAAAACAAAATAAATAAACTAAGAAAAATTAATAATCTGCAAGACAATTATTAACAACATGACTTCCCAGAAAGAATCTGACAGCCGAAAAAACAGAAATCGGGCGCTACTTTTGAAACCCGGTATATATATATATATATATATATATATATATATATATGAGTATTCTGCAGCGAATGCATATTAAAATGGATGACAGACAATGCCAGTAATGCGGATTTAATTCATTCAGGCATATGCTGAATATATATTGTACGAGTATATGCGAACATTCTAATATTCCTTCATTTCAGCTATAACCATTGAGGTCCCTAAAGAGTATTTATAATTTTCTGAATCTTAATTTTATGAGGATTCGGGAACGATGTCTTGGTTTCTTAATGTTAAATAATAGTATATAATTTACATACAAGTAAATGCGTAATGTGATTAAACTTATATGGTCTGTTATGAAACATGTACAGCCCATAAATACAGGGTGTCTCAGAAGATTTACAGATTCAGGCCATCCGCACCTATAAATATGGTGACCAACTTCTGAGACACCCTGCGTCGCTCAGTCATGGCCTGATATTTACTTTTGCTAACCATCCACCTATCGATGTATAGAATACATCCTCTATTTATCGCTATTTCTCCTTTCTTTAAATATAAAATTCTTCTTTTGCGCTTTCGTCTTGTATTTTTTTAATTTTCTTTTTCTTTTTTTGGGAAATGATTTCAATCGGAGTCGATACATGGAGACAAAAACTATTTCAGAGCTTTGGAAGGTGTGAAAAAAATTTATTTTGGAATTTTTGTTTCAGTCAAAATACTTTATTTAAATGCAAAAAACTTCACTTTTTTACGTGAAGGTCAAAATATGAGAATAAAAACCCACTCTAATAGACAGAGTTTATTTCCACGACAGTTTCGACGCCCACTGGCATCCTCCTCGGGTGGATACAGAAACACAAATGAAACAAAACAAGAGGGAAAAACAGTTCAGGGATCGACCGTTAGAAATTCGCACCTAGGTTGGATTCCATTCTCTCGAGACAGGAGGGGCATTTTCATTAAGTACATTCGCACAAATTTTAAAACTATCTTCCTGTTCTAAACATACAGATTCTATTATTTTTACATAATTATTACATTTATAATTAAATTTATTACATTTAATATTGCATAATTATTAATTACAGAATTATAAATTTATTATTACATTGGTTATTACATTGTTGTTTATTATACAGAAATTATAACCGAAAAACGAATGAAAAAAGGCGATTAGGAAATAATCCAGAGACCATTGAGAAATTCGCACCTAGGTTAGATATCGTTCTCCCGAAACCAGAAGGGCATTTTATTACAGGGTCAGCTTATAACTACATTTCCACAAATTAAAAATATCTTCTTGTTCTATACATACAGATCCTAATGTTTTGACATAATTACTGCATATATTTATTTCCACATTAATTACTTCCATTATTACATTTACTAAAAGCGAGTAAGGAAACATTCCAATCCAGAGACATTTAAGAAATTCACACTTAGGTTCGAACACGTTCCCACGACTCCGTAAGGGATTTATTGACCAAGAATCTCATTAAAGGGTCTAACTTATAAGTACCTTCGCACAAATTAAAATTATCTACTTTTTCTATACACACAGATTCTATTATTTTTCTTTTGACATAATTATTACATTTATAAAGTACCTTACTTGATTCCCAATCTATAGCATGATTATTTTGGCTAGCGTGATAAAAAATGGCATTATTAGTATTACAACTTCTGAAGGCATATTTGTGTTCTTTGATACGGGTTTCAATATTTCTTCCAGTTTCTCCCACGTATACTAAATCTGTATGTTTAGAACAGGAAGATAGTTTTAAAATTTGTGCGAATGTACTTAATGAAAATGCCCCTCCTGTCTCGAGAGAATGGAATCCAACCTAGGTGCGAATTTCTTAACGGTCGATCCCTGAACTGTTTTTCCCTCTTGTTTTGTTTCATTTGTGTTTCTGTATCCACCCGAGGAGGATGCCAGTGGGCGTCGAAACTGTCGTGGAAATAAACTCTGTCTATTAGAGTGGGTTTTTATTCTCATATACTTTATTTAATTTAAACAAAACATTAATTTGGATTTTAGACGAAAATACTGGGATCACCTGAAGATCAGGGCCCCCAGCCTCAATTACCAAATGATATCTTCGTTAAAACTAACGAAAATATCACGACTTAACCTAACCAATCGTCAAGGGCGTACAGTTGACCTAACCGGGCATTCAATTTAATTTATTATTATATTTGGTACTGTAAAGCAAAAACACGAATACATGGGGGCCCTGATCTTCAGGTAATTTAAATACTGTGTTAAAAATTATAAAGTCCAAGTTTGTTAAAACTGAACTAATAATTAGGTTTGGTTTAAAGTGAACACATTTAAGGTTATACACGGTGAACCAAAAGTAGGTGGACAGTAGGTTGAATACGGTTTGTGTTATATTATATTATAACTATGGTGTTCATTATAACTATGGTGTTTGTGTTTTATTATATTAAATATTATAACTAAATTTATTTAAATTTTATTTTGTATTATAGTATACAAAAAAATTAAATATGTATTCTCAAAATAAACGTTATCATTTACTGTCCACCTACATTTGGTTCACCCTATATTTATGTGGAATTGGAATTGGGCTTCACTTCATGTGAGAAATTTGAAAAATGATTAATCTGAAGTAAATATAATCTTTTATATGTTTAATCTAAACCAAATTTATTTGGAAGTAACATCAATTATTCAATTCAGCTTTAATAACATAGGGTGTGATCATTTTAAATACAGAGCTTGTATGTCTAAATTTCAAACAAATATTTTGTTTCAATTATAAACTTTTTTCAGGGTTAAAATTCGCGATCTTCTTAGTTGAATTAGAACATATTTTCAAATTTTGATGTTCACCTGCCATTAAAATATTTTAAAATAGTTTTTTAAAATGCTCGTAGCATCTAGATGAAAAATACATTTTTTGGTACTTGTGGGTTATCTGTCGCCACTTTTTAATATTTTTTTTATTTATTTATTTTTATATTTTAAGAGAAGAGGATTCTTTATACTGTACGGCATTGACGATTGGTTAGGTTAAGTCGTGCTAGTTTGGTTAAATACCGTTTTATTTAACCAAACTAGCACGACTTAACCTAACCAATCGTCAATGCCGTACAGTATAAAGAATCCTCTTTTAATATATAAAAATAAATAAATAAAAAAATATTAAAAAGTGGCGACAGATAACCCACAAGTACCCATTTTTTTAATTTACGTGTTCCAGAACACTCTCATTAAACATTAATTATTACAAGAGCAAAACTTGCTGTTCTACTACTTATGGATATTTTATGTCCGACATAACGCCATTTCCCACTCAAAACGGCGTGGCCGAGAGAGGAAGCGAACGGGAAACAGCGTTTTCCTAAAATGTGTATTCACTTATACTTTAAAATTACGGGTGGGACTTTTGGTTATTTGTTAATTTAACTATAAGAACGATTTAGTAAATAAAAATAGGCTTACATGATTGGTATTACGTCATCCGGCATTCACACCTTTTATAATTCTGCACTACAAATTTTATAACCTACTGCACCTAAAACAGAAATAAGGGATCTATTGCAAAGTATACAAAAATGCCTGAACGCTCTTATAGGCGTTCTCATAGGGCCCTGAAATAGTCGTTTTCCTCTTGGCTAAACGATCCACAGGCGTTTTACTAGTGGTTAAAAGAAGACTGTAACGCAAAGCTTTTACATGAATAGTGACCAATTCCTCTTTTTCAAATGAAACCGAGTTTGTTTAGAAATAAATACAACCCCCAAAAAATAGGTATTGAAATCGAATAAGAATTTACTATATTTGATGAAGAAATTTTTTTTTGAAATATCAACTGAATGTGCTTTCTTCATAAGTTTGAATTATAATTGCTCATGAGATTCATGAGCAAGTGTAATTCAAACGAATCACCTGAAGATCACGGCCCACAGCCTTCTTTAGTTAGTTTTATAAGGCTAACTAACGAAAATATCACGACCTAACCTAACCAATCGTCAAGGGCGTACAGTTGACCTAACGATTGGTTAGGTTAGGTCGTGATATTTTCGTTAGTTAGCCTTATAAGGCTAACTAGAGAAGGCTGGGGGCCCTGATCTTCAGGTGATCCATTCAAACTTATGAAGATTTCTTAATTCATTGACTCTATGAAGAAAGCTTATTCAGTTGATATTTGAATAAATTCCTTCATCAATTCCAGTATATTCTTATTGAATTCTAGTACCTATTTTTTTAGGTGAAAGCCTCTATGAGCAAATGGACCGTGTCCAAATGGATATTAAAAACATACGACATATGAGCTGAAGTGGTTTTACCGTATAAATATGTTATAGCATACTTATACAATGATACAATGATACTCATTAATGGATAAGTTTCTCTTTCGAATCACGCAATTGTGGAATTATTTTAGTGTACAAAAACTGTCCTCGTTATAAGCTCATTTAAAAACTTTTAAAAGAAAACTGCGAAATATTATGTAAAACATATAATATCAGTCAAATTACATTACATTAGTAACAGTATTAAATTGTTACTCGGTTACGTCTTCTAAACTAAATTATTTTTTTGCTAAACTAAATTATTTTTATATTTATAATACATAAAAAATGGTAGTAATCTTGTAGTTTAATTAAGTAGGTGTACTTTTAACTTGTGCTTAAACGTCGCAAATTAATTTTGTTTTATTTTTATTGTAGAGGTCGTTTTAAACATGGCAGGTTAGATTAGGTGTACTTTTAAGTTTGGTTATGATTTAATCGTAACCAAATAGTAAGCGATTTAATCATTTGATAATTTGTGTTACTCGACAATATATATAGTCTAAATATAATCAGTTTTATTGTTTTTTTATTTCAATAATTTGCGACTTTAAATTCCCTGGACAAATTTGCGACGTTAACCCATTAGTGCCCAACGTCACTTTACTGATTTTGTTCTGGCTAACGCCAGATGATTTTACTCAGTCTCGGAAAAGACCTCTGGGCGCTAATGGGTTAAGCAAACATTTATTAATCTACAAGATTACCAAAAAACTAAGTATTGAAATTGAATAAAAATTTATTAGATTTGATGAAGAATGTTTTGCAGACATCAACTGAATAAATTCAACTTACGAAGGATCTTGAAAATGTGTTTTAGGTGGTTTGCTTCTTCACACTCATTTCATTGTCACGAAATTCTTTAAATCGAATAGAATCTTAATAATTATTAATATATCCGTATGAATGCGCTTCGGAAATTTTTTTTCAGTGTAAAACCGTTATACACAATGATCATTTTAAAGCATTTTAATTAACGATCAAATTAATTAAGAAGCCACATGAAAATTAATCATATTAGATTTCATTTGTTACAGTTTTCGAGTAAGCAAACTTATTTTTTAACAAAAATTAAAATTAGCCTTCCATACAAACAATAAGACAGAAAAGAAATACAACCGTGGAAATTTTACAAATCACCAACCCACACATACCACTATCGCCTACTCAACATGGATTCAGACCTCACCACTCAACCACGACATTACTCACTAACCTCACGCAGCACATCATGGATGGCATCAACTCCAGATGACCAGCCCAACGTACACTATTAGCAACAATAGACATTAGTAAAGCATTTGATGCTATCCCACGCTTCCCTCTCATAAACAAAATACTCAACACAAACCTGCACAATAACACCAAAAGGTGGCTGAGCAACTATCTTTCAGGAAGATACTCACATGTCACATTTAATGGCAAGTCATCCAAAAACAAGCTTTTTCCGAACGGGGTCCCTCAAGGCTCTGTTCTCTCACCAACACTCTTCAACTTATACATGCATGACATTCCAACACCCATAGATAACAAGCTTACCTTATCATCATATGCAGATGACATCACTCTAACATCCACCCACAACAACATCGACACCGCTACAAATAACCTACAAACATACATAAACAGTATACAAGACTGGCTCACACACAATAGACTCAAAGTAGCGCCCACAAAATCAACCATCACCTTGCTTACAAGCAACACAAAAGAACACCAGGTAATTCCACAGCTTACACTAAACAACATCAACATTCCACACACTCACAGGACCAAAATACTTGGGGTCACATACAACACATCATTATCTTTGGCAAACCACATTCAGGATATTAAAAACAAATGTACGTCAAGACTTAACACGCTTAGGGTACTAACAGGCACAAACTTTGGACACCAGCAGGAAACAACATCACTCATATACAAACAATATATTCGCTCAGTTATTGACTATGCTAGCGCATGCTGGGCACCCATTACCTCAAACACACACATAAACACCTTGCAGACAATACAAAACAACGCACTTCGTATCATTACAGGATGCACTGAAACAACACCACTAGAACACCTGCACACAGAAACAAAAATACTGAAAGTTAGGGAACATTTAGACATGAGGGGAACACAATTCATGGCAGCAGCGACAACTAACCCACAACACCCTTGCCACTACATGTACAATCATGCACCAACACCTCGCACCATTAAGGTAACACCAGAGAGACATTATAACCAAATACTCCATTCCATACCACGCCCCACAGACATCACACAGTACAGAAAACATATACACACACACACACCTAACCCACACAGCACTGACACGACTCGGTCCGAATGCGGTCCTAGGTGCGAAGCCGCCACCCATTAACAGGTCAGAGATCAGCCTGAGTAGATCGGATCGAGTTAACTTAGCACGATTCCGATGTGGACATCACCCCAACTTACTAACATATAAACACAGACTAGACAACTCCATAGACGACACCTGCCACCTGTGCCAGGACACACCACAAACAATTGAACACATTATGACAGACTGTACCGCTCTAGCACAACAACGAACACAACACAACATCACTAGTGCGCTGAACCTCTGATCCACTCCGAAGAGGGCGATCGGTTACCTGCGTGCCGCCGGCTTGCTCGATCAGGGTGGGCTGATCGGCTAAACAACAACAACAACAACTGCATCACCTATATATATATATAAATAAATATATATATAAAAAATATAATATAAACTAACGCACTGTCGCGACTGTATTGGTGTTAAGAAATAAAAATTTACTTTTTCCTGAGGAGTGGTTTCCTTCTTCATATACATATATACTTGTTTATTAATTTCTCGTGTGTAATCTAGTATTAAAAACACATTTCTTGGGATTGTTCAGTTTTTATCTCTCATATATAATCTTGATTTCTTTGTATGGTACTCGTATAATGCCTTCAGTGGTGACCTTGCATTTGTCATATCAATAATTTAAGATTAATACATACTTTACCTATTAATAATACTTATTTACTTATTTATTTATTTATTATTAATTAATAATAATTAGCCGTTTATTTTTAATAAGCTCTCAGTAAAGCCTAAAGCTTAAGGGCCAAATTAAATAAAATAAATAGTCCCACTTCACAATTAAATTTTATATTAATTTTCGGTTTTTTCATTTTAATGTAAAAGGCTTCGGCAAATTTTAGTTTTTGTACTTTATGTGATGAGTATAAGATTTGAAAGGTTTGTGAGATATTTTTTAAATTTAATATTTTATGATCTACTCTGTGATGTTCGTTAATTTTACATGGACGATATTTATGTTGGTATGCTCTCTCTTTAATGTGGTTTGTGGTGTAACCAATGTAAGTCGACGTACATTGCCGAAGCCTTTTACATTAAAATGAAAAAATCGAAAATTAATATAAAATTTAATGAACTTTCGAATATTCCTAAATTAATTTGAAATTGTATAAAATTTACAATAAAAAAAAAAATATATATATATATATATATAAAATTCATTTTACTTTAAAATTATGTATAAAGCTCTGAAGATGTTCAAAGTATATGAACGAAACGCGTCAGCAGAAGAAAAAATGAAGACAGTTTTCTTAGCATACTGCAAATTCTTATCTAGAATTATTATTAAGAAACTCAGTACTGAAAATAAAAAACTATTCAGAATATTGGAAATTAAATGTAAATCCTCTATAATAATAATAATAATAATAACATAAACAGACGGTAAAAATTTACAAAAATAGTGTTTGATTAAACTGGTCAACAAAGTTTTTGTCACAGAGATATTTTTACTTGAACTATATGTAATATTTTACGTTGATTACGGAAATGAAAACAGAATTTTTCTATCACCCGCAGTTTTAGAATGACACACGAATTTACATTACTTAGGATTTGAGTCAGAATAGGAAGGGGGCGGGGTCTGTCCCTTGCTCCTCCTCTGCTTATAAGTTGCTGCACGCCACTGTTGACTTTCATTTGTCAGTTACTCACTTGATTTCGCTCAGTGAACATTTTACGTCTATAAATTAGTCCAAATTTCATTTTCGATTCAGTCAATATTAGTGGATGATAGACAAATTTTGAGGTCATTTTTTAACTCAGCGGTAAAAAACCTATAAGATTCACCCATCTTTGTTCATGAAACCCCCCAAAAAGTTCTTTTTTGTCATCCAGTGTTATTTTACAGAATTTTAAATAAAATGATCAGTTGTATATTTAGTAAAAAGTAAATGTTTAATAAAAAAAGATTAAAGTAAATTATGAACTTAAAGGTGCTAGCTTAATGAATTAACATATTTTAGATAGTTAACTGTAAAATGAGTACTTAATTACTACGGTAATAATGGCAGTAGCGAACTTATACATCAGTAGGAGCTAACGAAGTACTTCTTTAGTGATTCTGAACTCAAACTACTGATAAATTGGAATTACCGACGTCGGAAAAACGTTTTCACGCGAGATCTTTTTTTATGGACAATATTCGCTCTTTCTTTTATAAGAAATTTAAATTATTTTCGTATTTTTCCACTATATTAAGAATATTTATTAAACCTTTTAAACTCCGCGTGTCACGGCTTGGAAAGGAACAAAATTATTTTGAAATATGAGCATGCATTAAATCATTGACAGATACGTCGCTGCTTCGTGATTTATTTATTGCTTTTTCTGCAATTACTTTACGTTCACTTTCGATTGCAGAAAAGAAAAATTGTGTTTGTAGACGCGTTACATCGATTTAATTATTTATCTTTATTTTTTAAGAAACATATTCTCACAAGTACACATTTGTTAGAAAGTTTTAGCATCTGTTTGTCGTCTGTTTAATATCACGAATCAATTTATTTTTTATTCAGAGCCACCGAAGTGAAAGATGGATGTTGGTTAAATGCTGACGCATTTTATCAACAAACCTCGTAATTTATTTCTATTTAACTTGTATTCTAAATTATAAATTTACTGCTAAGAAGACACATTAAAAACCACAAAAACAAAACATAAAATATAAAAGGAATTAAAAAAAAAAGTAATAAATGTAAAGAAATAAAGACAAAACGGATAGGTGCAATGAAGCCACAAAAGGTAAAAGTTTAGCTTTAGCATTTTTCCTATTGAAAAACATTTAGGAACCTTACCTGACTATATAAAATTCTATCACAATACTTATTTCTAATAAAATATTGTATTTTCAAGTAAGCAAGATGATGTACCTTATCTTTTAAACTTCGGAAGAATGTTTTTATACTTGAAGAAATAATTATATAAACTCAATCAAGAAAGTAATTGAATTTAGGGATTTTGAGGTGCGTAGAATAAAAGAAATTTAAAATTTGGCGTTTGGCATGTCGAATGAATAAATTACCTTCCTTTATTAATCTAATTATTTCCATCCTAATTTTGGTAGAAAAATTTGAACTTTTTAGCAGCAGACTCTGACAGGGACAAGATATACCTTTTAAGGATAAATTGTTCAGTAATGTGTTATCGCATACAAGATAATCTTCAGGATTCTGTTTGAAAACCTAATATTATCTCTTGAACTACAGGGTAATTTTTCTTATAATCTATTTACAAGCAAGTGAAACTAGTGATCACTTATCATCTGTAAAAAAAGAAAAGCACAGCTCTTTCATTCAGCTGTAATAGTTATATTGCCATCATGATCTGAGTAGCTGGAGTAAGATGACAAAAAATATAATGTATGGATAATAGTACAAATCGGATGTCAGAACAGACGCAAATCAAAGAAGAGTAATAATAGTATGTGATACAAAAATACTTTTAAATATCTTCTTTAATTAAAACAAACCCTAGTAAATTTTATCTTTCCCACTGAAATTTTTTATCGTTTCCCCTGA
Organism: Bathynomus jamesi; assembly: GCA_023014485.1. NCBI lineage: Eukaryota > Metazoa > Arthropoda > Malacostraca > Isopoda > Cirolanidae > Bathynomus > Bathynomus jamesi. The sequence continues at coordinate 485,073 of JAJOZX010000617.1, read as the reverse complement.
ATTTTTTAATCATACACCAAACGAAATTTAAAGAAGGAATTTCGAAATGTAGACTTACCACGGCCAACGAACAAATTATTTACGCTCATAACTTTTAAAAAGAACTTTTGAGGATTTTGTATCACTTCACAAACAGGAAATTAAATGTTCAGATTTTTCGTCCTTTTTATTTATTTTTTATTTTCGGTATTTTTTTAACTCTGTATTCAGATTCAATTTTCTATTAAAAATCACATTCTTGGAATATCTCCATAAAAATTGGCACGTACACACACACACACACACACACACACACACACACACACACACAAAAAAAAAATATATATATATATATATATATGGGCATAAAGTAACACGCTTCAAGGATTCCTGCACACACTCTTATAGTCAGACACCTGTAGCCATTTATTCGTTATCATGCCAACACACGATTTTTCACTCGATCGCCTCTCTACTTCAAAGAAGGCGCAGCTTTGTTTATCGTCGTCCAGAAGAAGAAAGCACACATCAAACATTTCCATGACAACGACGTCACACCATACCCTCGAGACATCCATCTCAAGCTACGTTCAGCAATCAATCATACACTGGCGCTCGCAATGTAACAACATCGTAACAGGCCCTTTGCCTCACCATATTCAGCCTTTAACTTAAACAACTCAAAATTCATTCATTCGCGTGATCTTACATTTTGTTAATCATTTAATTTACCATTGCGCATCCTTGTTACTCTTTTAATAAACTACAGTACAATTATAATTCAGTCGATCATTCGATTCAAACCACACTTTTTCTGTGAACTTACATTCGCACAATTGTTACTTTTTTATTATGACTATCATTTACTGTTGTTTATTAAAGGAAGAAAACTCCCTTCATTAATCTTCTTAATTAATAACATTCATTATTTGATCGAAAGATCAAATTGGTGACTCATAAACAATCTGCAAGTGATTTAAATACATTATGGGAGGGCCTAATAGCAATAAGCCAAAATATATACAGTATATATATCAATAAAATGTGTGTGTGTGTGTGTGTGTGTGTGTGTGTGTGTTCAATGGTTCTGGTTAAAAACATGCTAAAAATTCAACTTCTCTATTTGCCATTCCAGTCAAACGTTTATGATAAACACATCCACAGTTTTTTAAGCCAACTGCCTCACCACTATAATTTTTGAGGCAAGCCTTACAAGGTAAAGAATAAATGACATCAGCTTTGGCAGTGTTACTTTGGGAACATGCAAAGCGTTTTAGAATATTTTTATTTTCAAGGAAAAAAAGTGAGATCCTTCGGCAAAATTTTTTAACATCCCAATCGACAGGGTCAGGCTACTTTAAAAAGGCGTCACACGAATTTTTTTTTTCCTTCAGTGAAAGGACTGAAAGAGACGTAAAAGCCCGTAAAATAAAATCCCTGATATATATCTCAACTTTTGAAAAGTATCCAAAAGAAAATCGAGCTCATCTTCGAAAACGAAATCCTTTTTCGTCTGATCTGAGTGGAAGGAAAATTTATACAAGTAAAAACAAAAGCGAGTGTTGTTGGGAGAAGCTTTAAAAAAAATCTGTTTTTATGTTCAGTTAAAAATAAAACAAGAAATATAATTGAACAATTCCAAATGATTAGCAAAATTTATAATTTTATCGACAATGGTAAAGGTATCATTGACATACATGAACGAGGTGGAACTCAGTAAAAGAAGGCGAATTAAAGTTCTAGAAAAATTCTATGAACAAGTTCGAGAACACTGGCGAAGGGCAAATCTCTCAATTTCATTGTAATGGGTGATCCAGATAAATGGGACCCATAAAAAAAAGCCAAATATTCTTAATATTTAATTCCTTTCATAAAAACTATATATCATTCGAAAGAGTAGAGTTACAAGTTTATTATGAAATATTTATTTTTTTAAAATGACTCCTTTCAAATGTGCTCCATTAGTTGCCAAGCATTCCAGTGTTCACGCTTGTAAGTTCTGCATCACTTTTGCAAGAGTGTGCGGTGGTATGGCCTGTATCTCATTTGTGATGGCGGCCTTCAATTCTTGCAAGGTCGTTGGGTTATTTCTGTAGACCCTACTCTTTAAATATCCCCAGAGATAATAATCTAAGGGAGAAAAATCCGGAGACCTTGCGGGCCATTCAACGTCTCCAAATCTTGAGATTAACTCGCCTGGAAACGTTTGACGCAAAACTGCCATGCAGTTCCTCGTGGTATGGCAGGTAGCTCCGTCTTGTTGGAACCAGTAGTTTTCTAGACAAAGATCTCTTAATTTAGGAATAAGGAAATCGGTCAACATTTTTTCGTAGCGACCACCATCTACAGTGACCGTGTTTCCGGTGGAATCCTCGAAAAAGTACGGCCCTATGATCTGAGATGCAGTAAGACCACACCAAACAGTTACACGCTGACTATGCAACGGGACTTCGGTAATATTCAATGGATTTTCTGTTGCCCAGAAACGACAATTTTGTTTGTTTACAGTTCCATTCAAGTGAAAATGGGCTTCGTCTGACATAATCAAAGTTGCTAGAAAATTGGTGGTGTCATTTACCTTCTGTTGGATCCATTGACAGAATTGTCGTCTTCGTGCGAAATCTCCATCGTTTAGTTGTTGCACTGTTTGAATTTTATATGGAAAGAGCATTAAATTTTGCTTGAATATACGGTGTGTTGTTGTTCCATATCCAACTCCTAACAGCTGAGAAGCACGTCTGATGCTTATGTTAGGATTATCCTGTACAATTTCATGAGTTCTGTTAATGATCTCGTCTATCCTTGCTGTGCGCACTCTTCCAGTTGGTTTTCTTTTTCCAATGCTGCCAGTTAGGGAAAAATTTCTGACACACCGACGGATTACTTTCTTAGAAGGTGATTTTGACATCCGAAAATTTGTCTTGAAAGATCTTTGAGCTGAAACTACACTTCTTCCATGCTCATAATATTGCTCAGTTATGAAACGCAGCTGTTCCACAGTCCATGCAGTCATCTTGAAGGGTTAGTTTTAACTAACACTTTTATTTTGTTTTGTATCTTATCTTGTCTTGTATTGTCAAAACCTATACAATCCTGTGCAAACTTGTAACTATCCTCTTTCGAATGATGCGTATGATTTATAAAAGGACTTATACTTTAAGAGTTACAGGGGTTTCTTTTGGGTCCCATTTCTCTGGATCACCCTATATATACGATATACCTTTGGTAACCTTTGGTTAGCTTCCGCCCGAAATGTTCATTCTGACGAAGGTCAAGCTTTTCACTCCACCTTCGACCTACAGTTTAACGTGGAATCCGAACCACGCCCTACCAGCAGCACAGCGTCTTAACCACTAGGCTACCCAGGGTACCCATTTATCTACCAATCACTTTCTTTATTGTGTGAAAAGATGAACAGCTGGGTTTTGCTGCGCGCCGGCTGCCGTCACCGGGTTTCGGTCCCGGGGCAGATGGATTCGTAGTCAGCGACGCTAACCACTACACTACCGAGGCCCCTATATATATATAGTCAAGAAACAACAACAAATGAGTTGGGAAAAACACTTTTAAAAAAGTTTGCATTTTATTTTTGTGGTTTTCTCGTTTCCCTCAAAATTTCCTCTTTGAAGTCCCAATTTATAATCTTTCACGAATGAGGAGATGAAACTGAAATTCAAATTTATCTACAATATTTTTATTTGTTATATGCGAAAGAAAAATGGAAACTCCTCAGAAATGATAATGGAGAAGCAGACTTAAATTTATGGACATGCCCAATATGCCCAATACACAGTATATGCAATATACTTTCATTTATTTATATATATATATATATATATATATATATTATATATATATCAACCTTTCATTCAAAAACGTATTTTTAGTAAACCTTTTAGTAAATTACAGTAGACTCCCGTTATCCGAGATTAATTGGTTCCAAAAAAACATCTCGGACAACGGAACCTCAGTTAACGGGACCATACTTTACATGTTACAAGGCTAACTGGTTTCAGAAAACTAAAAACTAACCCTTATAACCACAAAATCTAACTTTTAAGGCCCTACAGTATTTTTTATTTAAATTAAATAGTATTTAAGTACAGTATTATTATGTGTTATTTTCTGAAAATAAAGAATTAAATTATAATGAATACAGTACTGTATTAATTAAATTAAATTAACATGCACTCAAAAATTAACACTCACCAGAACAACAATTTGATTTGGCTTCCTGGAAAGATTGACTGGAAAGATGGTGGTGTTGTTTTATTATTTGGAAGGAGAGTCTCCTTCCATAAAGGCATCTGGTAGTTCAGGCAATTGGTCGTGTTTTTGAGAGTTTGAAGAGGTCCCTGAAGTTGATGGTTTTGGTTCATCTTGTTCTACAGAAGATGTCCTCGTCGGTTTGAAAAAACTATCAGTCAGTGTCTGCATAGGCTTGGTCATTTTTTGGAGTTAAGTTCGGTATGGGAGGAGCGCTGAATTGATGATGCTGTATGTTGTTTAGGCTCTGCCATGGATGGGATCTCTTTCTATGATTTTCCATGATCATGATTTTCCATGATTTTTCATCGCTTGCGGGCATTCTAGAACAAACATGTGATGTTGGTCGGTATCTCGATCAGCGGGGCAAATCTCGGTTAGCGGATGAATGGTTCTTTTTGGAAAATCTCGATCGTGCGAAACCTCGGTTATCGAGATCCTCGGATAGCGGGGTTCTACTTTTAATATTATGCAGTTAAAGTAAATGGACAGTATTCTACTAAATTGGTGTTGGTCGATTTATTTGATTAAAATGGTGATTGAAATGGACAATTTTAATCAGCAGAATAAATCCGAACTTTGTAAATTACAAGAACGAATTCCTTTCATGACATTTATTACTTTTCTATTTAGTTAAAAAGTAAAAAGGATCCAGTATAAAAGCCTAAAGTGTTTAGAGTTCATATACTGGTATGAAATTGCTTTTACGGGTCTTGGTTTTTACATGATAATTATATGAGCGTCTTTCTTCCATGCATTAAGCTATGTATTTTGTATTATATATATATATATATATATATATATATATATATATATATATATATATAT